>JAWDGP010000394.1:0-67500 GCA_033675545.1 Elysia crispata
GACAGTGATATATGAACGACATAAGATGCTAGATATGGAGATAAGTGATGGTGACAGTCATACATGAACGACATGATATACTATATATGGAGATAGATGATGGTGACAGTGATACATGAACGACATTTAATGCTAGATATGGAGACAGGTGATGAAGACAGTGATACATGAACGACATATAATGCTAGATATTGAGAAAGGTGTTGTTGACAGTGATACTTGAACGACATATAATGTTAAATATGGAGATAAGTGATGAAGACAGTGCTACATGAACGACATGATATACTAGATATGGAGATAGGTGATGAAGACAGCGATACATGAACGACATATAATGCTAGATATGGAGATAGGTGACGGTGACAGTGATACATGAACGACAGAAAATGCTCATTATGGAGATAATTGATGGTGACAGTGATACTTGAACGACATGATATACTAGATATGGAGATAGGTGATGGTGACAGTGATACATGAACGACATATGATGCTAGAAATGGAGATAAGTGATGGTGACAGTGATACATGAACGACATGATATACTAGATATGGAGATAGGTGATGGTGACAGTGATACATGAACGACATATAATGCTAGATATGGAGATAGGTGATGGTGACAGTGATACATGAACGACATATAATGCTAGATATGGAGATAGGTGATGAAGACAGCGATACATGAAGACATATAATGCTAGATATGGAGATAGGTGGTGGTGACTGTGATACATGAACGACATATAATGCTAGATATGGAGATAAGTTATGGTGACAGTGATACATGAACGACATATAATGTTAAATATGGAGATAGGTGATGAAGACAGCGATACATGAACGACATATAATGCTAGATATGGAGATAGGTGACGGTGACAGTGATATATGAACGACATATAATGCTAGATATGGAGATAGGTGATGAAGACAGTGATACTTGAACGACATATAATGTTAAATATGGAGATAAGTGATGAAGACAGCGATACATGAACGACATATAATCCTAGATATAGAGATAGGTGATGTTGACAGTGATACTTGAACGACATATAATGTTAAATATGGAGATAGGTGATGAAGACAGCGATACATGAACGACATATAATGCTAGATATGGAGATAGGTGACGGTGACAGTGATATATGAACGACAGAAAATGCTCATTATGGAGATAATTGATGGTGACAGTGATACTTGAACGACATGATATACTAGATATGGAAATAGGTGATGGTGACAGCGATACATGAACGACATATAATGCTAGATATAGAGATATGTGATGGTGACAGTGATATATGAACGACATATAATGCTAGATATTGAGATAGGTGATGTTGATAGTGATACTTGAACGACATATAATGCTAAATATGGAGATAAGTGATGGTGACAGTGCTACATGAACGACATGATATACTAGATATGGAGATAGGTGATGGTGACAGTGATACATAAACGACATATAATGCTAGATATGGAGATAGGTGATGAAGACAGCGATACATGAACGACATATAATGCTAGATATGGAGATAGGTGACGGTGACAGTGATACATGAACGACAGATAATGCTATATATGGAGATAAGTGATTGTGACAGTGATACAAGAACGACATATAATGTTAGATATTTTAAGATAGGTTATGGTGACAGTGATACATGAACGACATATAATGCTAGATATGGAGATAGGTGATGGTGACAGTGATACATGAACGACATATAATGCTTGATATGGAGATAAGTGATCGTGACAGTGATACAAGAACGACATGATATACTAGATATGGAGATAGGTGATGGTGTTAGTGATACATGAACGACATATAATGCTAGATATAGAGATAAGTGATGGTGACAGTGATACATGAACGACATATAATGCTAGATATGGAGATAAGTGATGGTGACAGTGATACAAGAACGACATGATATACTAGATATGGAGATAGGTGATGGTGACAGTGATACATGAACGACATATAATGCTAGATATGGAGATAAGTGATGGTGACAGTGATACATGAACGACATATGATGCTAGATATGGAGATAGGTGATGGTGACAGTGATACATGAACGACATATGATGCTAGATATGGAGATAAGTGATGGTGACAGTGATACATGAACGACATATGATGCTAGATATGGAGATAGGTGATGGTGACAGTGATATATGAATGACATATAATGCTAGATATGGAGATAGGTGATAGTGACAGTGATGCATGAACGACATATAATGCTAGATATGGAGATATGTGATAGTGACAGTGATATATGAACGACATATAATGCTAGATATGGAGATAGGTGATGGTGACAGTGATACATGAACCACATATAATGCTAAATATGGAGATAGGTGATGGTGACAGTGATACATGAACGACATATAATGCTAGATATGGAGATAGGTGATAGTAACAGTGATACATGATCGACATATAATGCTAGATATGTGGAACGCTGATTGTTTGAGTGATATAAAGACATGATAGGATACTAGGTTTCGAGATAAGTGATGTTGACAGTGATACATGGACGACATAAAATGTTGGAACAACAGTGCAAGATGGGAACGGCCATCGAACACACCTTAGTGATACCCGAAAAAAGCGGAGGACAAGCGGTACCCTTGTGCTCCGCTTGAAATACCAGTGTGGTATGAAGTGAATTGAAGGTAAGATTTTCCTTATATGTCTATCTATCTATCTATCTATCTATCTATCTTTCTTTCTATCTATCTATCTATACATATATATATATAAAGTTGCGAAGGATCAACGTATGAAGTCTAATCATTCCTAGTATTGCAATACGAGATAATGAAAAGGGAAAAATGGAAACTGGATTGTTTTTGTGGAGATTGAAATGTTTATATTTTAAATATGGAGCCCAAATAACATAAGCGGTACAGCTATAAGTTAACATTTTATACAATATATCAACTGATATTTTACGTTGTGTTTTAATTTTTTTCAGAGTTTATATTTGAACGTTTACTTATGCTGGAATTGGATAAAGCAGAAGATAAGAGTAAAACCATCGGGCATACATTATGAACTATTATACCGTGTGAGTTGACCTGCCCAGAATAAAAGTTTATGTGCCTACAATTACTGCCACGGCTGTTAGGTTTAACGTGTTGGGTACACAGGAACTTTCTTATACCTCGATAGAAAGAAAGGGGTGCAGCAACATGTGGAGGTGGTAAAGGATTGACGGGAAACAAAGAAGTAAATCAAATTCTATAGATTCTATAGACTCAAGACTTTCAAAGAAAAAAAAGTGGGGATTAAAATTGGTTCTAAGGTGGAGAGGAATAAGACACGAGGGTTCTCACAGTCGAGTGGCTTCAATTTTTTCCGGGTTGGTTAAAGTCTAGCTGCCATATTTTAATGCATTTCCAGGGCCGTGAGGAAAAATAGTCTTTCTACGTTCTCATTCCTGATGCCTCTAACTGCACATCAAATCACAAATCCTTAGAAATTAAAGAAAAAAAAAGAAATAGGGTGA
The DNA here is from genome assembly GCA_033675545.1 of Elysia crispata. Taxonomy (NCBI): domain Eukaryota; kingdom Metazoa; phylum Mollusca; class Gastropoda; family Plakobranchidae; genus Elysia; species Elysia crispata. Next base: position 3,540 of record JAWDGP010000394.1, read on the forward strand.
CATTTGTAGAACGTAATACGGAAAGGTCCTTAAAAATATGATTTTTGGCTGCACCCACTCAGTCACCTATTCAAAGCAACCAGGGTAATTGTTTACCTCTGACTGAGATTGGCTGAACGCCAGTTTGCTTAGAAATTTTATCAATATATAACGAGAGGGAGAGAGGAGAGAGGAGAGAGAGAGAGAGAGAGAATATGCGTCTTAAAGAATATAAGCTTCAATAATAAAGCTGCGGCTATTTTGAGAATCTGACTATATCACAGGGTACAGATTACTCCCCTTGAATAGAGAGAGGAAAAACTGATTACAGATTTCTGATCAATGTCTCTTTTATAAATTTCCCTGGAATGGCCGATCGGTGTAGCCTAGAGCTTGTAAACAAACCCAGAAGAATATGACCCAACCCGCATTTGGCACATTCGTCACGTTGCATGCAATGCTTCAAAAACAGATACAATGGAGGTTCAAAACTAAAGATCTTTACCTGTGTCTAGCCTGGCATAAGATTGTATCGCTGTCTACCCTCCTCCCCCCCCCCCACCTCCCACTCCGCTCTGCCCTTTTCAAAAGACCGTACTCAGCTCCGTACATTATAACAATCTGAATATTTATGTGTGATTCGCCTCATGCAGTTTTTCATATGTTTTTTCTTTCCTTTTTAATCAACAGAGACATATCAGGTCTCTATTAATAATAAGCTGCAGGTGACGTGTGTCTTTGGTTGTAAAATGATTTAATGTGGAAAAAAAGACCAACACATTTCATACATGGTGGACGAAACCTTGCCAAATTGACATCCTGTTTATGTTCATAGAAATGAAGAGCAACCTGTCTCATTACCTAATAAGGCAATAACTGGTCTGCAGCCCCTCCAGCTATCCCCCTCCCTCCCTCGTCTCTATTAGTTTTACCTACCTCGCACAAAGGGTGGCAACTGTGACGTCACCTCGCTTACTTAACACTGGGCCCTCGCGCCTACGGTAACTTCGGCCTAGATCTAGATAGCAGGGAGGCGAGGTAAACACGGAGCGCAGAAAAGCTTTTTGGACTGTCCGTGCCTGTGTCGGCATGTATCTTTTTTAAATAATTACACTTATATCAACATGAGGCATTCATTATGAAACACAATTGTACTTTAATGGGTTATTCTAAGTTCTATTGTACAGATTTATTACAGGCTTCAGTTTTAATGTTGACTTGAGCCCTACACTTTTTAAAACTTACTTATTATTATGGGTTTAAACAGTCTGCTTTCATTCTTTTTGTCTCTTTCTTTCTTTTTATCTCAGTCATTCTGTCTGTCTGTCTGTCTGTCTGTCTCTCTCTCTCTCTCTCTCTCTCTCTCTCTCTCTCTCTCTCTCTCTCTCTCTCATTCTCTTCCTTTTTCCCTATGTGTGTATGTGTGTCCCTTATCTTTGCCTCCCTTATGTTAATTTCGATTTCTTTTTTAATAGATGTATCGATGGCAGTTTATTAGTTTTACTTTTTCTCTAACTGTGTCGCTAATTCTTTCTTCTCTTCTTGATTCATTCTCTTCCACCGTATCCCTCCTTCTGTGTCCCTATTTTTTTTTCTCTTATTCTTTTTTTCCCCTTTCCATCCCCCCTAATTCTCTCTCCCTCTCTCTCTTTCTCTCTCTCTCTATCTTCTTATATTTTACCTCTTTTGTATGACTTTTCATATTTTTTTTATGTATCTGTCTATGTCCGTATATAACTGAGTCTTTCTTTATACCTGTGTGTACATTTTTCTTTCTTTTTTTTCTGTTTTTCCCTTCCACGCTCTGTCAATCTTTCCTTCTATATTTCTGTTTCTCTCTTTCCCTCTCATTTGTTCGCCCTCTTTCTTTCTCTCTCTCTCTCTCTCTCTCTCTCTCTCTCTCTCTCTCTCTGTCTTTCTAAATATTTATCTATCTTCTTTGCGCCTCTCTCTATTTCTCTATCGCACCATCTTTTCTCTTTGCCTCTTTTCTCTCACTTTTGATTCATTTTTTTTTCATCTTTATGTCTGTATCTATATCAGTAAATTTCTAAATTTGTCTCTAACTGCAAGTCACTTATTCTTTTTCCTCTTCCTCCTCAGTATTTCTTCCTGTTTTTTTTTTTTTTTTAATTATTCTTTGTCTCTACCTGTGCTTTGGGTCCTTATCTCTTTCATTTCTCGGCTTATACAGACTGTATCCCTTCCATGCTTTCTCAATCCCTCTTGCTATATTTCTCTCTAACTCGATCCGTTTTTCTCTTTCACTCTCTCTCTCTCTCTCTCTCTCTCGCTCCCTCTCTCTTTTTTCTTTGCCCCTTTACTGTCATTTTTGAATATCGTTTTTATCTTTCTGTCCGACTCTAAATCAGCCTGTTAATCAGCCTTTCTCTGTAACTGTGTGTCTCTATTAAATTTTGTTCATCTCTTTCTGGTTCTTCCACTTTATTTCTCTCTCTCTATCTATCTATCTAGCTCTTTCTCTCCTTCTATATATCTCTTTTCTTTGACTCTTTTCTGTCATTTTTGGAACACACACACACACACACATATATATATATATATATATATAAACACACACACCAAAAAGCACACGGCAGCTGGACGGATGCAGCGGACTACTATCGCCGAATCTACATCGCCGCTTTTAACAAACAGTAACAGCTGGAACAGTTTTCTAACGGTGCTGAAACTGTGGGGATCACATTCAAACCGTCAGTTGGACAGAAGGTTGATTTCCGACCTAACCCGTTCCTGAGCCTCTTTCAATAAACAGTACTGTAACAAATTTGGTGATGGGGTGATCTGTTAGGCTCTGTTTATCTAGGGGTTTCAAACTGTATACAGCCAATCACTCGACTCGCCCGTAGAAAATTAGTCCGAGTCCGCAAGTAAAAATTGCAAACAATTTAATCCAACTTAAGAACTTGACTGCACAATCACTGTAGGTTGACTCAATAATCACTCACTGTAGAATTGATGTTGACTCACTGTTTTGTTGACTGACTAAATATAATTTGGACTCTAATTTACACAAATTCTCGTCGAATCATCCTGAAAAGGAATTACATAAATCATAAGAGAACATTCTTGGTACACGTCATTAGCAATTAGCAACCAATCAAAACAAAGGTAAACAAGGGGCGACGAGATCATTACTATGCTAGAACTAAGTCGGAGGTTCGAGAAGAATCTTGACCATACAAATGCGGGTTGTGTTCAAAAAACAAAAATACTTTTAGGCTTGAAATACAAACGTTATGCAACTCAATAAGATAATATACATAGATCCAGACGATCTGCTACCCAAAAGTTACACACCAAAAAAGGGTGATGAAATGAAAAGATCAACTTAAAGTACAATGCGTTACACATCTCCCCACTGAAGATATTTTTTCCTAAAAATTTATTCTCACATCCGAAGCATTGTATACCGCTTTCCATTAGATACAAGTATCATCAATAAAATGGATACATTACGAGACTTTTACTTGATGTGGGCATACTGGCAGTCATGCTTTACGTTTAGTATAACCCGAAAATACTGGCAATATAATTAATTGAAGTGATACTTCGAAAAGGTAAAATACAATATTCCAATAAAATCAGGCATATCAGAAGATGCCTACTTCACAACAATGCTAACAATGCAATCAAAATATTATGCAAGAACTCTGCTAAGAAAATCAGCTCCCACATTTTCTTTACCTTTAATATGTTCTGCTCTGAAAACAAAACTCTGCAGAGCCAATACCCAACGCATGATACGAGGGTTATCAAATTTAGAAACCTTTAGAAATTCAAGGGGTCGGTGGTCTGTCTGAAGCGTGAACTGCTTACCATAAAGATACCAAGTGAATTTCTTTATACCCCAAACAATTCCGAGACATTCTCTCTCCATCACAGAATATCTCTTCTCCCTATCTAAAAGCTTCCTGCTTGCATAAGCGAGAGGAAAAATGTGCCCATCCCTGTTCTGTAACAGGGTGGCGCCTAACCCTATATCAGATGCGTCTGTTCTCAGAACAAACTCTTTATTAAAGTCAGGGAGCATCAGTATGGGTTTGCTAATTACAGCTTTTTTCAATGCGGCGTACGCTCTCTCCTGGGGCTCTCCCCACACAATTTTGTTAGGCTGACCTTTACGAGTTAGATCTGACAGGGGAGAAGCAATAGCAGCAAAGTTTGGTATGAATGGTTGATAATAACCAACAAAACCTAAAAAGGATCTAATCTCTTTCTTGGTGGTCGGTCTCGGGGCGTCTTTCACTTTCTCAACATTGCAGTCCTGAAGTCTAACTGTCCCCCGTCCAAGGCGGTGTCCTAGGAAGTCGACTTGTGTTGCTCCTAGTTCGCACTTTGTTGGTATCGCAACTAAGTTGACCGCTTTCAACCTCTTGAAGAGTTCCTCCAGGACTTGCAAGTGTTCCTCCCACGTCTTGGTATGTACCAGCAGATCATAGATGTAGTCAACTACGTTGTCCATTCCCTCCAGAAGTCGTCGCACTGCTCTTGTCATGGTCATGCCGGAATTAACCATCCCGAAAGGCATCCGCAGGAACTAGTAGTGTTGATCCATCGTCACGAAAGCAGTCTTGTGGACATCTGGACCTCACACGTATCTGGTGATAACCCTTAGTCAAGTCGAGCTTGGAGAATTACATGTCTTCGCTCATACTAAGGAAAGACTCGGCTGGCGAAGGAACTGGTTGAGGGTCAGTGACTGTAATCTTGTTGAGACGTCCAAAATCAATGCAGATACGATTACTCCCGTCCTTCGTCTTCACAACGACCACAGGTGACACGTATGGTGAGTCACTCTCCGGTATTATCTCTAGGTCCTCCATCTGCTTTAACTCTTTCTTGAGTGAAGGCTTCAGGGCGAATGCTACAGCATACGGCGTCTGACGTACATGTACGTCGGAAGTCAGGTCGATCCGGTTCTCTGCCAGATTAGTGTCGCCTGGACGATCTGAGAATATCTCGTTGAACCTCTGGACCAACATTTGAAGCTCCCGATTTCGGTCATACATCAGGGCTTCACCGAACTTAACACCCGCAGCATCTTCTTTCTGTCCCCAAGTGCCAATTTCGGGTAGATCTTCGGAGCTTTGTTCATCACCTGTCAAATTGTCTTGATCATGTCCAGTATCTGCCGCGTAGTCGTAGTCTTCAACCACGGCCACTCACGACGGAACGTCGGGATAATCTGGCGTCTGGCTCGAGACATCGGGTACTCTTGAACTAAGTTTATTGCGCAGCGTCTTCTGATATAATCATATATATCACTCGATCAGCAGTATCTGGCCACGTCCTTGTATACGCCAGGCCAGTAGAAGTTACTCATTATCTTCTCCCTGTTTTTCTTTATTCCAAGGTGACCTCCGGTGGTCGTATCATGGGCTGATGACATCACGCACTTCCTCAGACTTTCTGGGAGAACGACTTGTCGTGTGCTAGCCCCTCCGCGGGTTGCACCATTATAAACTCTGTACACGATCCCGTCTCTTTTCTCGAAGAATGATGTTCTTCCCGTACGATTTTCAGACATAGCAGTCTCACCCATCCTCTTGATGGCTTCATCATCTTGCTGGAGTCGGATCAGCTCTCTCCGATCCAACCCTGAGTGCTTCGGTGTATCTGGTACTGTATGTGGCTTATGCCTGACCACATTTATTGCTTGGGGTCTTGCCCTTACAGCACTAACCATGGCTGTCAATTCAGGGACATCTGGGTTCCTAGCACCCGGGACGTTTCCCACAACAAGATCACATATATAACCTCCGATATGCATAACGCCTCCACTTCGTCAGACAGATAAGGTGTCTTGACTTGAATTCTGGCCTTCTCCGCCAGCACTACTGTATTGTCGATCCTGACAATCAAACAGAACTTTCCTGTTAGCTGATCATCATCAACTAACCCGCGAGGAACCACGACGCCCTCACAAATTATATATCTTAACACGTCCAATGTCTTGTCTCCAACAAGGCCCTTGACGACCGGTAAGTTCAGCTCCCTGGCTGACCCCTTACCACCACAGGCTCCACAGTCTATCATGGCTGGAACTCTCTTCCCACTCGCCAACTGCAGCAACCCGTCTTGGACTTCGGTTCTGGCGTCATATCTGGTGTCTGCTTTTCCCGCATCCTCCCCTGATGCTGATCCTTGGGTTTCCATAACCCGCATGGCTGCCGATCCTGCTCTCTTGGATGACGTAACCTGACTGTTATTCATCCTCAGCTTCGGACAGTCCTTCCTCATGCGAGTCAACTCTCCACAATGATAACATCTTCCACCATGAGTCGCTTTATTCCTACAATTCTGTGTACAGTGACCTGGCTTCCAACAAATGTGACAAATTATCTCTTCCTTCTTGGAAATGGAAGGCTTGTTTTGCTCATAAGTACTGCCTTGCCTAGCTCGGTCGCTCAGCTGTCTCTTGCGGGCCGTGAGGAACAGTTCAGCGGACCTCGCCACTTGTTCAAGGTCAGCTAGTCTCCTTTCCTGCAGGTATGTAGACAAATCAGCCGGACTTGAGTCTAGGAATTGTTCTTTCACAAACAGGTCTCTGAGAGCCTCATATATCTCTGGTGCTTCCGCCAGTTTCATCCATCGCTCTAAGTATGTCTTAATGCGGACGATGAACATGCTGGGGTTCTCTCCCTCTTCTGGTGGACAAGTGCGGAACCCCTGCCTATATCCGTCTTCTGTCAGGTTATATCACTTTTGTAGGACTTCCTTGACACGATCATAATCTGTGGCCTAGGTCTCTGAGAGACGACAAAACGCTTCTAACGCTCTTCCTGTCAGCAGTGCTGATAATGGTGTGCACCAGCTTTCCTTGGGCGAAGAATCAAGGTCATCCCTTCTGTCCACAAAAGTTGGTAATTTAGGCATCTTGAATTTAGAATTCTCTCCTTCATGGACCGATCTTGTGTTGCCTGATGTAAGGTTGTGTTCACTCTTCTGACTTGCCTGTGCTTGTATCTTTGCCAACTCTAACTGTGTCCTCATTTCCTCCATCTTTAGTTTAGCTTCTGTTTCTCTCTGTTCCTTCTCAGCTTGAAGTTTAGCTTCTCGCTCTTCCTTTTCCTTCTCAGCTTGTAATTTGCGCAATTTATCCATTTGTTCAATAATAAAATTTTTCTTTTCATCTCCTCGTAACTGCAGTTCCTCAGCAATCTCTTTAGTTTCTTGAATGGACGACAAAATCATTTTTTTCCTTTTAATTTCTTAAAGATAATCACTTTTCACGGACCAGGCAATATCTTCAGACTCTCCAAAATGTTTTTTTACCTCCTTGATATTTGTCTGACTTCGATCTTAAAATATAGTATAATATACTGTTTAGATTAATTTAAATGTCCCTTATATTTTTTGCACAATCTTACCCTTGAATGAGTTACAAACAAATTCTTTTCTGTCATAAACTGATACAACTTTATCATTTATGGATTTTGCATTATGATATAGATCTAGATATTTATAATTTTCATTTTGCTTAATTTAACCAAATCAGTTTCAAAGAAAACAATTTCCTGTAGCAATCCTGGAAAAGTTTGTCAGCATAACTTGACTACTGTAACATGTGTAGATATGAACGCCACATAGTATCATTCATAAAACTTTTCAAAAGAAAGCATAAAAGAAAATGCAGGTTTCCTGCACTTCTCCAAAAACTATATTTAGATCTAGATCTATCAAATTACACAAATTGATAAAGAAGTTATTCCTGTTCAATTTTGTAAAAGATATCTCACAGCTCTAATAAATGCACAAACATGTTGGCTCTAAAACTAAATATAAATTTCAAAAGATTAGGAGAACTGCTCTAGCTTTATTGTCTACACTTCTTAAAAAAGCCATGACTTTTCTTTAAATCTGAACCTTTTCATAACTTTTCCAAATAAATATGGTTTGGCACAAAAACAACTCTGTCAAATCGTGTTAAGTGATAGAAGATCCAAATATTTGTGAGAACAATAAGAAAGAACGAATGTTTACATTAATCCTTTCCAAGTTTCAAAGAATATGAGTATGCAGAACTTGATGGATGCCTTTTCTTGAAATGAATTATCTAGATCTACATTTTCCAAGTGACTTACACAAAAATGACGAGTGAGACGCCATGACAGTATAGTCAATTCCTTGACTCCTTAGTAAGTTATCCAAAAACAAGTTAATGTTATGAAAAGAGAAAAGACGTTATAGCGAAATAAAAAACTATCGTTAAACTGAACTCACCTGTAAAGAAAGATTCCAAAGTTTTTGGATGCGATGTTATGCAGGGTAGATCTACCGGTCGAAGTAACTCTCAAGACTCTCAAGAGCCGATCTTAGTTTGACACGAAAATTTGCGAAAGGTCATCGTGTCTCGCAAGATCTTTTTCGAAAGTAATATCCGACAAGGCCAAGGGACGTTTAAAACAACTTTTCTCTTTTTTAAATAAATTTGAAATCTTAAAATTAGAAAATATCCACAGAATTTATAATTAAAAAAATTTGGTAGTTAATATTTTGTCCGCTTTGTTTTTTTTTCGGTAACTTTCGTTACGATTTTTTGACACGAAAATGCACTTTGGCGATTAAAAGACTAGACTCGACCCCCGACAACTTATTTTCTGGGGCTTTAAGATCATTTTTCAATCCAACTGAATTTCTTGCCATGTTTTTTTTAAAAAAAGCTAGTTTCTTAGACGTGTATTAGATTTTGGTAGATTCAAACACCTAGGTGTATTTGACGAGAAAATTTTATGTTGTTATGAATTTTTAAAACACCCGTAAGACATAATCAACGATTTCTTTCAGTAAAAAAGCATTGGAACCCATGGCTACACTTCTTCCAATGTCAGAGGAGAGAAAATTAACCTTTGAAGCCTTCTTAAAATGATTTTGAAGTGCAGTTTCCTGAAAGGTTTATTTCATAATAGATTTTCACGGTCGATTTTAGTATCGATTTTACAGTTTGGAAGTCTGTAAAATAAAAACCAATTGATCAATCAAAAGAAAATTTTGCATGGCTGTTGATTATTTACATTTTCATAAATGTGCCAAATTATAGATAGAACTGTAGTTTAGACATAACGTTATGGCTCAAGTACTGCAGTCACGTATACAGATATGCCTTATTTGTCAATGGGTAATATAGGGTGCTTTTTGTTCAAGTTTCCACATGTCTTTAAACGTGTAGCAACATACACTCATAATCACATCTAAAATTTAGTTTATCTTTCTCTTCCCTAAGTACTCGGTGCAGATAACCAGCAAGTTTCTGTGAATACATCCGTTTCTGTGGTTAATTGATAGTACTTAATGAATAAAGATAGGCTGAATGCCAAAAAAAAGAAAAAAGTATATAAATCTTTTTGGTTTCTCTGGAACATAACACAGTTGTAGTTGTATTTCTAAACATATCCTGCAATAAAGTAGAATGACTACAGCATGTTTAAGTAAAACAAAAAAAATAGACCCAACAAAGAGTTAGGAAATTTTTCAATCTCTCCCATGTACATTTTTTTTTTCAAATGAAAAACGACCACTCTTTAACATAAAGCCAATTCATACATTACGTTTATTCAGTAAAAATAGCATAAGTATTTTCCTTTTTTTTAAATAAATAGAGCGGTCCTCCAATTTCATAGATGAATTTGGATAAGTATTCTTTAACAGAATATTTTTTCAAAGCAAAAGACCTTTGTGCTGCGAGAGAACCACACCCATACCCAAAAACTAAATAGTTTGATTCCATAAACACCCGTAAGATTGGTGTATAAATCCTGATAGTGTCAAGACATAATTTATGGTATCCAATGTTTACAAAAAATTCTATGACCAGTAAAAAACAGTTAGTTTCAAGTAAATAAGAGGCCTTGGATTTTACTTTTATCTGGCGGAGTCCACCTCCTGTTGAACAATGTTTAGCGATTTAAACTAAGATGAAAATAAGAGCCAACTGTATCATAGTAATTGTTGAAAGATAAAACAACGAAATGGATGGTCTCATTTTAAAAGAAAATATGGGTAAAAGAAACACTATGAAATAAAGAAAATAAAACATAATAAATGATTAAGTAGCTTGTATAACTGCGTGTAAATAGTCCTTTGTAGCTAATCTGCCACATTTAAGAATTTACGTGAGCCCCTCGCTACCAGTTATAGTTTCAAATCAAAATCTATACACACAAAGGACCACAAGTAGAAAAAAAGACGCGTACTTTTAAACATTCCATATAATAAACAAACGATAATCTTTGAAAAAAATGATACATTAAAAATCAATTCCTTTTCTTAGAACTATTTCAAGGTGTCTGATAATTGCAGTTAGAATTTCAAATGCGTTTGAAACAGTTTGGGAAAAGTATCCTAAGAGGTTCATATATTTACATAGAAAGATGATTTTAAATATCAAGTCGACAATGAGGTATTCACATATGTTTTAAAAAATTCCAAGTTTAGATGGCATTCATGCATTCTGATATAAAAAAATAATGCAAAATTAAGACTTAATGTTATAAGGATGGCAATTACGCAAGAATGTATTAAGATTACATTATGATAAAAAAATAAAATGAAATACGAAAGGAAATGTGTTTATCTCTACTATTCAAACAACGAAGGCATGGCAAACTTTAACAATGCACAGAATTTTTTTTAAACGACTCAATACACCCTGATCATGATCTTCCACACACATGGATTCCCCGTTCTTTTTATTCAAGATTATCTATTGCTGGTCCTACATTTAGCCGTTTTGGTAATCCATCCAACATATCTTTCGAAATCATTTGTTACTGATCCTACATTTAGCCGTTTTGGTAATCCATCCAACATATCTTTCAAGATCACCTGTTACTGGTCCTACTTTTAGCCGTTTTGGTAATCCATCCAACATATCTTTCAAGATCATTTGTTACTGGTCATACATTTAGCCGTTTTGGTAATCCATCCAACATATCTTTCAAGATCATTTGTTACTGGTCCTACATTTAGCCGTTTTGGTAATCCATCCAACAGATCTTTCAAGATCACCTGTTAATAGTCCTACATTTAGCCGTTTTGGTAATCCATCCAACAGATCTTTCGAGATCATATGTTACTGGTCCTACATTTAGCCGTTTTGGTAATCCATCCAACATATCTTTCAAGATCACTTGTTACTGGTCCGACATTTAACCATTTTGGTAATCCATCCAAAATATTTTTTTTCGCTATTTTCAATCATGACTGAGCAAATCACGTCAAGAATTCACCCCCTGATCGACATAATTTAATCTACGTTTAATATTAGTGAAATTGTGACTTTCACCCTTTTAAAAGCGTCAAAATGGACTTGTCTTTACGAGAACTAGTAGGCACATGAATTTAATCCACGTATGGTCTTTTTTGTGCTCTCCTCTTTCAAACAACGTTAAATCCTTTTTTCTCGGGACAAATTAACTGTTTTACTATTTCTATTCTTGAACCTTCAGAAAATTGCCTCGAGACAGACACACAAGGCTACTGTTCTAGGTATTATTCACTCGAGTCTATGACGGAAAGATGCCAGAAAGCATTCCTAGTACCTGCCATGAAAATTCAATTTCTAAAAAGTTAAGTTCATTTAGATCTTTATCGGTTTTTAAATACTTATCATGCCCAATCGTTAAAAGGAACATGGAAAAGGAAAAAATAAAAATAACAAAGCGCTTTATAAATCGTACGTGTTTAGCTCTTTTATGTTTGGAAGAAATTACTTTAGTTGAGAAAATACTAATACATAGACAATTAATGTTATTCCCTGAACTGATTTTTGTTTCAAATGATGATTATTCCATTTCCATACAAAAACATTTTAATTATAAACGTTTAAATCAAATACAATGAAAATTAAACAGTGCTCTACTTCGTAGTAAAATCATTTTGATATTTTTTTATACTTGGAATTTACAATAAATAAATCTATATATTTTCATAAATAATAAATAAGCCTATCCATTGATCAAAAAAATATTTTGAGATCTATATACGAATGATAAAAAAACTGGTTCAATGTAAACTTCATTGAATAAAAATCATTAACAATATTTACATTAAAACCATTGGTGCATACCCATTGCATGAGAAAAAATGCCTGAATACTCATACACAAACATACGAAATCAGATATTTCTACTTAATAAGAGACATCCATAACAAAGACTGATCCACTCCTAGTGCAGCAGATGCAAGTCTGCTCAATCACGGACACAGACCACAACTTATCACGGGCGCCCTGGCCACCAGGATGGGTCCACAGTTTCTTCAACCAGCCGCCATCTGGACCGATGAGATGGAGTGTGCGCGTGGTTTCGTCCCCTACAATCAGAGATCCGTCCATGGTGTAAGCGATTCCTCTTGGTTTTTTAATCTGTTTAACTGTAATTCAAAATCGAAACCACAAGTTTAGCAATTGAGAAGCAAAACGATGGTGGCCATAAAAAATAAATTAGTAGAAAATATGAAACAAAAAATACTGTTCGATTAACCATAAGAAATTCAACATTTGTAGTGTATGTGTTAGGATATGCGTGTGCCTGTGCGGTTTAAAAATTGAAACAAAACGGCACTTATTATTTTAGGACCTCACACAAAAATGACTAAGTTTACAAGAAAGACAAAGAACGCAGGATACGTTGAGCAAAGGAAATAAAAGCCTGCCACCACATTTGTTATTTCCACTGTCACAAAAAGCTTGTATTTAAATCATTTCACTGTATAACAAGTGTCCTATAGTCACAATTATGGAAATGGTTCTTTCCTCAAATATGAGAAAACATTCAGAAATTTAAAGAGCATTTTGAAAGTAAATGAATAGTTTGACTTTTCAGATTTTGTTATTTTATGCCCCGCCGGAAGCTAGAGCCGTTTTTCGTCCTCATTTCGTCTTTAATGAAGGATAGAATGCAGCTTGCGGCACTTTAATCCTGATTTTTTTTCGACATATTTTTTAAGCCATATACAGTATGATCAGGCGGTCAGCAATATGTCTGTTCTATAAATTATATATTATTAGTTATGCCTGTTTTTATTCCTTCACGTGATGCCTTCAATAGGTCTTTACTATATCAATAGCCCTGTTCTCTTTGTCCTCTTTCTCTCTCAAGATTTCTGTCTTGTAATATATGAAAGGCCGTTTTACAAATCATCGACATTTTATGCGGAAAGGATCTACATTTTCCTCATAATCCGACCTAAACTCGACTTTTCCGATCTTATCACGATATCCTACAAACTTATCCGACTCTCGACTTTGCTGGACACCATGTGAAAGGTTTCGAATTCATATAAGAGTGACTAGTATGAAAACTGTAAAGGTGGATTCTAAGAGACATAAAAAGCAATAATAGGTTGAGATATTTAAACATATCACGTCATCACAAGTGAATTGACTGACAAGTGACATGAATCAAACTTAAGTATTAACTGTGACAAAAATGATATTTTCGCAAGATGATAAACAGAATAAAGAATTAGGTGAATTGGTATTTTAGATCTGTTATAAAAAGGAAGTATTCATTAAAAGTCCAAATCAAAACACCAAAGAATCACATTCCAACGAGGGTAATGAAGAAAGCAATGAAGAATCAAATAGTAACAAAAACCTTAGCGCGAACAAGATATCTGTGGGCACGAGAAGACACAACCCTAAACTTTTTCTTATTCTTTCGAAAATAGTTCAACATTCAAAAATGCTTAAGATTTACCATATATAGTTTCATGGAAAGTAGCAATATATGATTGAAAATGTAGGAATAAAAGGCAATTTTGGTGTTCCTGTGTCAGAATAATCATTCTCTATGTATTATTCTTTGAGATAAAAATATTAATTAGCAAAGAACTTTTTGAAACAAGAAAAAATATATCTAGGCTATACATATTATAAACTCATGATTTTATTCTGCATATAATACTTGAAATATTAACAAGTCATTCCTATTTTTGTTTTAAAAGGAAATATGTTTATATCATGCATATAATGACAAAAAAAACTAACAATCATTGATTTGAATGTATGAGTAGAGTGAAAACCAAATGTAAAATGAAAAAAAAAAACCAATATGAGCAGAGATGTTTTATCTGCAGCATGTTAAACCTAGTTGTATTAGACTCTGCAATAAATATTGAAATATGAAGAATTTGGTGAGTTTACAACAGAAATTGTTACTCCCAAACTATAATTTAAAAAAAAAGGATTTGATACAGAAGTAGATTTTATTTAAAAAATCATAAGCCTTTTACAATCTGACCTGCACATTGCCCTTCTATCACTGTCAAACTTTCTGACGATCTGCCTCTCTCACTCCTTCACTCAATGTGCCTTTTTTTCCTATTGCTCTCATTCAATAGTTTCCCTCTCACTAAGTCATTCAACGACTCACCCATCTCTCCATATACTAACTCACTGTCTCGTTCTCTTTTTATTTAATCCCCTTGGCTCTAATCACTCACTCGCTACCTCAGCCATTCTCCCTCACGCATTTTAATTAATTGCCTATCTTAACTTCTCCTTTAAACCCGTCCCTGTCTCAATCTCTTATACTCATTTATTCCTTAATCCTTAAATTTCAAATTTTGACATTCTTAAAAAAATAAACAAACCATTTTTATTCAGCTCGTGATATGTTATAAAATAGTTCATTTGTATTGTTCGCTCTTTTTATCTCAAAAATGAAGACAACACCTACTCTACACATTGCTTAAATTTCTCACCTTTTCGTTATGTTTACTGATAGATTATTTGATTTGCAGACAAGTTTCTTAGTTTTCTTTTTCTCTGATCTTTTTCAACTTCTTCATAGTGTATTTGCATTTTAGTATGCGTGCATATTTGGCGAAGAGCACTGTCAATTCAACTTTTTAATAAGTGACAACAAACCTGTATGACGAAAAATTATCGTTTCATCCTCGAGCTTCATACTTGCTATACACCTATTGGTGCAGGTTGACATTAAGAATCCGTCTGGAGTCGTCACCATGGACAATGGTATTAATGTAGAATCTGTGGTTCAGAGACGAAAAAAAAAAAACAAACAAATGCCATTATTTTTAAGAAAAAAAATCACTCTTAGCAATTTATTTCTAGTGCCCTTTAAAAATATGTTTTTATATGTTGAGCTTATCTTTAGGAAATTGGCGCCATGTCTCTCTGATAACATCCTATAACTTAACAAAACAGCTTTCAAGACATTTTCACTTTTTTGGAACTTTGCAACCATTAGGGTACTTTGATAACTCCTTCCTTATAGCGTCTGATTTCTTTTCAAATCCACGCACCGCACACAGCAGAAGCCTGTTTAAGTACACATCATAATCGAGTGAGAATTAAGATAGTAAATTGACAAAACCTCAGAGTCACATCAAAAAAGATAATTCGCCTATGAAGATAAAGAATCTCCTGGTCTTTCCTTTTTTTGACAACGTCTTCTATAAAACATTGTAATTGAGAAGTGGGAATTAAAGAGAGGAGAAAGAATTAGACAGAAAATAATGAGACACCAGTCAGCCGCGTGTCAGACCCTGATGAAGACAGACTGGAAAAAAGGCATGACAGAGAGACAGAGATAGAAAGGTAAAAAAAAGAAAACAGGGCCTAAAGACAGATCGGGAAAGAACGAGTGAGAGAGAGATAGAAAGAGAGTGAAAGCGAGAGAGAGGAAGAGATAGAGAGAACGAGATAGAGAGAGGGGAAGAAAGAGAGTGAGATAGAGAGAGAAGTAGACAGGTTTATTAAGAGACAAGAATTAAAAATGCTTGGGGTAGGTAAAAAATAGAGATAAAGAATAGCAGTAAAATCCTTAGAAAGAGATTAGAAGGTAGAAATATAGGTATAAAAAGTCAATGGAGGGAAAACACAGAGAAAAAAAGAGAGAGTAAGAAAGAAAGAGAGAGAGAGAGAGAGAGAGAGAGAGAGAGAGAGACAGACAGACAGACAGAGACAGAGACAGAGAGAAATAGGTTAATTATGTTTGAATGGGGCAAAATGAATGGAAGATGAATGGTATACTGACACGGAAAAAAAGTTTAACAAGATAATAACAAATAGAGAGATAGAGAGAGAAGTAGGGAGACAGAAAAGAAAGCTAAAAGTATTAAAAGATGCTAAGATAATTTTCAAAAGTGAGAAGTAGCAAGAGTAGGCAGACAGGGAAATGAACAAAAGTAACAGTCAGTTTCAAAAAAGATGTCAAAATGGCAGAAATTAAGAAAAAAAAAGGAGGAAGGAAAAAGAGTCAATTTCACACATGTAACAAAACAAAGACAATATATATTTTCCCTTCTTTTCGTATCATCCGTTTTTTTACAGGCTTACATTGCGGGCGACGTATTTTCCCCGTATTTTGTAAAGTAAAACAGTACTTTGTTCCTGTAAATTACTTAGTATTTCTATTCAAAACACAATAAATATAATACAGACGACTCTCTCTTCTTTTTTATCTCTCGATCCCTCAGTCTAGTTTTTTCTTTGTATGTTTCTCTATTAATCTTTCTACTTTTTTTTCAAACTGTCTGTGTTGAGTCCTAAAAAAATATTCTTATAACACAAACCAATAGCACAGCCCAATGACGGATATTCCTAGCTCTAAAAATATAATGACTGTTTATGAAACATAAACTGATCATTTGCATCCAGAACACAAAAATTCTTCTTCTGCACCAAAACAGCAAAGGTGACATCATCAAAAGGAAAGGTAATGTAGTCCTTTTTATTGGATTGTGAAGGTATGATAATCTTATGACTTACCATCTAGTAAATGAAAAAGTGTCACAGGATACAACTACTTGTGTTTGTTGATCGAACTGCGGTCCGAATTTGTGAGAAAAGGCATAAAACTCGGTAATAGGGTCTCCTCTTACATGGCGATTGCCTTGCGCACAGGACACCGCAACCAGTTCAGACAGCAGAACAGTGCGGGTTTGAAATCCTGCCACACCCAGCTGATTCGCTAGGCATTGCCTTCTCAGACTATTTCAGTTCCCTAATCTAAAAACCAAATCACTCAAACGTCAACGCGTTCATGACACCAAGGACGCCTTCAAGCTGTTGAAGACCGGTTAGAGGCCCATCCTGTGTCATTTTACTCTAAAAGTAAGGCCTTACAGAGGTGGCAGAAATGAGTAACCCTGCGTTATGACTATACAGAGAATTAATACTATTTGTGCCGCATTACAAAATTTTATCTTCATTGCTTTATATCCACACTAAGGAGTCCCCCCCCACTACCTCATACTATTGGAAGAAGAAAGAAATAGAAAAGTATAAACCCACAAACTGACTAACACACCAGAATATGCCAGACAAATTTGAAAGAGACCTAGAAAGATACAGATCGACTGACATTTTAGGCACACAATGTTGGCAGAAAAAAAGACACGTAGATAGCGATGTAGACTAACATAACGATAGCTACAGACAACTAATTGATTATTTCAGTTTACCAATAAGTTACTAGCCTCTCGCCAGCCCGAGGCTTAGAGTTCTTATACTAGCCAGATATTATGCTTTGACGATATTTACCGTATAGTCAAAAAAAATTAATACAAATATACGTCTTTTTTTTTAAGAAAAAAAATATATTTGTTTCCATATGTTTTTACTTTTTTTCTAAATTTATTTGGATAATGTAAATTTTGTAAAGTAATATTCTTCCATTTCTATGAGTCCAGCCCAAATATATATTGAATACCAAGTGTTAAAGCTGCGCAAGTGGACATAATGCATTTACTCTCGATATCGAATAAAAGAAAAAAAATGTATGAACACATACAGCCGCTAGTTGATCTGCTTGAAAACAATGTGTCCATTTTTACACAAACTTATCTTGAACCTGTTTGAACGATGAAAGTTATCCTGCATCATATACTTCACTCTCCATAAATCAAAGACATCAGCCGGTGATTTGTATAGTACTTTAGCTATTGAAAGACTAAAAAAGTAACTCTACATTTCTTTTTCAGCAATAAAAGGTTTGTTGCTAATTGAAAGTATTGGTCTTAAATAAAAAAATAAATTAAAAAGGCCCAAAAACATCCGACTTAAAATACACAAACTTTATCTTCATGCTATGGGTATTCAAAGCACCTCAATTCTTTTCATTTCAATGTGAGAAGAAAAGCTTAGCGCAGTCTTTGCATATAGATATGTCTTTTTAGTACAATCTATTCAAATATTAAACAAAGAACGAATTTATTAAAAGACTAATTTAAAACTTACCTTACTTTAGAACAGAAAAAGAAACAAAGATATCTTTTGAAAGATATAGAGATAGGGGAGGGGAATAACAAACACGACAAAGAATGTTTAAAAGTGACGGCACAGAAATACTTAGAAAATAACGTAAAACAGGCAACACACACAAAAGTCAAATATATAGAAACAGAGTTGCAAAGAGATACATGTACAAGAAAAAGATACAAAAGATACCAAGGAACAAGAAAAAAGCGAGCATGAAAGAGGTTTGAGAGCTACACGGTATTATCTGAAAGACAGTGCGAGCGTTCAATTAAAGAGATGGACAGGAAAAAAACGTACTTGAGAAAGACTTGAAAAGACAGTTCAAGAAAAAAAAAGTAAGAATAAGTTTGACATTAACAGGGCGGGAAAAAAGCAAAGATTGAGATAGAGAAAAGTAGGATACGATAAGAAAAAGATGGAAACATAAATACAAGCTAGAAATGGCAATATAGAGAAAGGGGCATGAAAAACCGAGAGAGAGAAAGAGAGAGAGAGAGAGAGAGAGAGAAAGAAAGAAAGAGAGAGAGAGAGAGAGAGAGAGAGAGAGAGAGAGAGAGAGAGAGAGAGAGAAAGAGAGAGAGAGAGAGAGAGAGAGAGAGAGAGAGAGAGAGAGAGAGAGAGAGAGAGAGAGAGAGAGAGAGAGGGGAGAAAGGATGAGACAGGGCTTGGTATTTTTTTGTGTGATTTATAGCGAGTTTTAACTTTATTTTCTTTATTTGCTCACACATTTTAATGAAGGCTCAAAAAGTTAGGTTTCAGAAATAACTACTGCTGCGGTAAGGTTTTTATTTTTTTTTAAACATAAATAATCTATGAAAAAATGAGACTACTGACATATTAATATATATATATATATATATATATATATATATATATATATATATATATATATATGTGTGTGTGTGTGTGTTTTAAGTATTTGAAAGCTATAAAAACAGCTCAAGAACAACTATTCTGATTCATTAGAGTAGGGTTACAGGATTTCAATAGAAAAAGTCAAGAAAGCCAGAAAAGAAAAGGGTTTTATGCATTTGTAACTAAATAAAGCCACTAACATGTGATTATTGAAAAGATTTTGTGAAGCAATCGAACTAAAAGTACGATAAAGAGAGATAATAGGAAATAAGAAGCAGATTATGAAGGTATAAATCCTTACTCAGCTGGCGCAGGATTCTCCCTGACAGATCAATGAGGTCAATACCAGCAGGGAGCACGAAGCCCACAGCTAAGGTTTGGGTCGTGACAGCCGCTATCTCCAAGTACTTCTTTGATGTGTTTATGGTTGTCTGTAGAATCAAGAAATGGTTTAGCAGGTCAGTACAATGTAATCCGCCTACAACGAAATGTCGCTAAGTTAACATACAAAGATTATTAGAAAAATATCAACAAGACAGACAAATAACAAAATACTAAAGGAAAGAGGATAAAAAGATTAATATGTAGCATAATGAACTCGATTGCTTCTCTTTTTAATTTTTCCCGCCTTAAATGAGATTTTTCGCATATCTCCGCTAATTTATATCTTAGTTAACGCCATTGTTTTGTCAACATGGGTCAGTAATTTAAACAATATGTTAATTTTCAAGTTTTTTCTTCCCTAATGGCCATGATGAAATCTGATGACTGTAGATCCGAAGCAAAACTTTTTCGTTCAATAACGAATAAACTCTTTGTTTGCTGTGTCTAGACGGTCAAGTCAACAGAAGGAAACAGAGCCTCATCTCTTCAGCTCTACCTTTCCCATCAAAAGTTAGTTTAAATATAAAAAAAAGTCTGAACATGATCGTGCTATAGATTGGCTGTAACAAACAATGAACAAACGAAGAAGCAAGCGAGCAAACAAAAATTAAACTCATCATAAGATACACAATCACTGTATTCTTCTCAATGTTTCTACAAGAAGATTATCTTTTGTAAGGTTTACTCACCTTGATGTTTATACCGTTTGGTGTAACTCTCAAGATATATATTTTGTTTATGAGCGGCAGAGTGACACACAGATCCCAGCTGGCTTGGCTCCCGATGTCCATCACTGTCATGAGGTGAGGCCTGGAGTCAAGAGCCTGGGTGTGGATGTGACGGCCCTGAGGGGTAAAGAAGTAAACCAAGGTAAAAGAGAAATAAGCGAAGTGAGCATTACGTTTTAAGTTAAATTAAAATCATTAAAACAAAAAGAGAATGGCTGAAAATAATGGGATTGGGGCTAAATATGCTTTAAAAAAAGTGGAATGGGAGTGTTAAAGAAGCCTGCTATTGTTACTATTTAAAAATATTTTACATGGTGTTCTTATTTCCCATTTTTTCTCTTCTTTGTACACGATATTAAGATCATTGTTTAATTTACTACGATATATCAAGACTCAGCGTTCATATTCCCTTTTCATATTACGTCGCCCACCCTCCACCCCATCTTTATCTCTCGAATTACTCGGTTTCCTTTTATTATATCCTCTAGGCTTTTTTCCTTCTTTAATTTCCTCTTTTTTTTGTAAATTGATCGTAGTTTCTGAGTATCATTTGATAATAGTCTATCTTCATCACTTTCGTACAGCCACAATGTTTATTACAATAAAATTCTGATTTTTCTCTTCTTTTGTGGTCATTAATTACCTATCTTCTTTCATCATTTCTTCTTATTCCACATACTATGTTTTTACCCGCGAGTTTTGATTCAATTCAAACAAATTAAGTCGATACTTACAGGTCATTTATCATGGCAAAATGCTCCTTTAACATTCAAAGGGACCATGCGCTAAGTTATCATATGATTATTGATATGTTATTGGGAACGAACTATTAAAGAATGTTAGATTTTTAATTTGAGCCAATTGATACCGAAATGTTTATGGAAGTATTCAACTTATTCTGTGAAAAAAAAAATTCAGACTAAAACTAGGATACCTTTGTAAATCACAACCTTTTCTCAATTGATGTTATGACCGAGATCAATACATTTGTTAAACATCATCTTACTTAAAGCATAAAAATGTTTTCAACATAGCCATGATGATTGTTGTTTTTCTTTCGTTTTCCTTTTTGTATCGTTCTTTTAATTTATTTCCTCGCAATAAATACTCTCTAGCGTTTACCAGAAATAAAAATGCATTGTGACATACTGTTGAGGCCTTTTCGTAAATCTAGAGTTTACCAGAAAACGAAAAATTGGATTTTGACATAATATTCTGGTCTATTTAATCAACCTAAGTTAATGCACGGGTGTCAGATATCTATACTATCACTATCAGTCAAAACGATGGATTAATTATATGCTCTTTCCTAAGATCATTTTTCATAATTTTTGCCCCTGCTAAAACGTCGTGTTTAGTATCGCCTTTCAACCAATTGTTTCAACTTGCAGCAAAACTGGATAAAAGGAGACCAAAAAGGAAATGGCGCATTACAGGTTGATACTCAACGAATCCATCTACAGATACAAGAAAAAAGGAATGCTTAAATGAAATATGAACTAACATTGACATTTTTGACAAACTATTGGGAAAAAAGCAAAGCTGAATTTTGAGTACTGCCATCAAACTTAAAAACCTTCAACTATGGATTTGAAGTATACTCAGCGTTCGAGTGTTTCAAGCTGAATACAGAAATTGTAGACGAAAATTCATTCTCCAGTCACCGAAATGCTTATGTTTCTTGAAATTGCCAAAAATATATTGATTTCAATTGATAAGACTTTTAACGAGCCATTTGACATAAGAATTTCAATTATACAGAACAAGCTCGACCTGAAACTATAGCAAGTATGGATCACTTTCAGCTCATAATTTTATTTTGAAATTATTAGAAAAGGTGATTTAAAGTCAGAATGTAAAACATATCGTTGAAGGAATATCTGAAAAAAAAAACCCATCAACTTTGAATCTGCTTGCAAGAGTAAAGTAATACATAGGATATATTTTTTTTCTGCTAGAGCATCACGATCGAATAGCACAGCCAGGACGTGTACTAAATATCTTCCTGTTGCGTTAACAATAAGACTAAATTTTTACAGAGTAAGGTCCCTAATAACAAATCAGTGAACCTCATAAAAACATATGAATCTGATGCTTTAAAAAACAACTTGCTTAAAATGTCAACATTAACAGAAAAATCTTAGACAAAAAATTACAATTTTTTTTAAAGTGGTTTTAAGGACAACTTATCTAAACTCAGTATATTAAAGAAAAGAAAACTACATCATATATCAGACTTAATGAGAACAAGCTTTAAAGTAGATACATTAGATGTCACTTTTCATATCTGAATTCAAGCTAGACGTGATAAAAATGATGATAATAATAATAATAATAATAATAATAATAATAATAATAATAATAATAATAATAATAATAATAATAATAATAATAATAATAATAATAATAGTAATAATTATATAAAGCTATATTTTTTAAGTTATAAAAATCAACATTTGAAATGAATGGGAATAAAATTTTAAACAGTTAAGCTACACACAAGAAAATGCGTTTAGAATCTTTATTTAGAAGCAAAGTTTTTAGTTCTAACAAAAAGCTCATATTAATAACCAGGAAGGAGACATTTCGACTTGCGTTATAAAATAGCGCTCTTCCCTCGACTATCAATACTTCCAGTCTGTGTCCAGTTTTTGCCACCATATTTAATCTTGGAGTCATTATTGTATTACCAGCACACAGTAATAATAGTAGTAATGACCATAGTGTTATTTGTAAGAGGATCGTTGATTTACAATTTTGGTTGCGCATCATACTTTCGAGATCGTTATGATGTAAAACAAAAAGAATGCCCGTTAAGGAAATCTTTAAATCAGGATATTGATTTTTTTTTCCGAGAAAATTCACATACACAAAGCCGATGTGTTAATTTTGGAGGTATAGAGCATGTTTGTTTTTTTATTTATTTGCCTGTCCTTGCAACTATTTCCGCTGTCTCCTGTTGAAGGCGAGCCTGGATTGTTGTAGAAAACATCCAGGTAGAGATCAAACTTTGTTGTTTTTTTTTTCTTGTCGTAGGAATATTTATTGTTTTTTTCTCAAAGCTATAGTTATTTTGAAAATTGAAAAGGTTGAACTGTTATCTTGTATTTACATGTTGTCTGGACTATCCTGTAACTTTCTCATAACTTAAAGTGTACTAAATTAATTATCTTTGTTGACAAGTGTATGTTTTAAGAATGTCGCAATGAATCTCTAAAAGTTAAAGTCAGCCTTTTATCACTGATGAGGTAAGTCTGGCCACGATGAATTTTTTGCAGACTTGCCACTTTTTAGGAAAAGAAAATCTGAATGAATCTGCCAAAAAAAAAAAGCTGAATGATAGCTTCATTTTGCCTTCAACATCTATGCAGCATACATTACAATACACATAACGTAGTCCTTAATGAATGCATTCGTTAGTATAGCTGTGTCTGAAATCTGATAAAAACAAGGTTTCTTAGTTTGTAATTCTTCCATGGTGAATGTGAAAAGTTCAAACTAAACCATACCTGTTTCAGTTTAAATCAAGTACTTTATGCTTTACAATACTCTTAAGAGGCTCAGATTGGATGGCATTAGCATTATGCAGCATTCGATAAATTCAAAAAGAGTAGAGGCCAACCCATTAAGTTTCTTTTTAATTGGGTTCTAGATTCAGACTAGACAGTTTTTTTTTTATTAACCTTAGTTTTCTTTTGTCGACTGCAATAAAAGAAACGATAAAAACTTACATCAGTAAAAATTTTATTACCTGTCGTGCCTTACCACTAGCGACATTACTCATAGCTTGTCATACCTGGTAGCTTAGTTGGAAGTTTACCATTAAGCAAAACGAATTCCTGGCGTTGCCGGACAACTTACACTTCATACACACACAAAACATTTCTTATTTTATCGCACCGATTTTACAGAGAGAAGAGACAAACTTTATTGTGTAGGGAGTAGGCGTAGGTCAACATTGGAAAATTTTGCAGGATTATTCATAGTGTGCATAGTGTGTGTGTGCACTACTATTACTACCACACACACCCTCGCAAGTATATTTCTTTTCAAGGCAACACTTGTTCTAGTGATATTTTCACTATTACAGGAGATTATAAAGCGGGAATCTATTGTCTGACTAAATTTTTGGGCTGGATTTTAACTGCAAGATGTATATTGATCACAAAGATTATTTGCTAGGCTGCTTCCATTATGTCCGTTATGTCTTGTGAACCGCCATTATTTTTGCTACTATTGTATTTGACCAGACGCTGAGTTAAACAGCTGTAATGGAACATAAAATTGACACATACATTTCTGCATTTCATTAGATGTGTCATTCGATGTATAGCTGTGCCTGAAACATATAAAATCAAATCATCTCTTTCTTGTTTTGCTCCTGTGTCTCTCCACATAATGCCATGTATGTGTAGTTTATTTTGTTTCATGTGATGTTTTTTGTTAGTTAAAGATATTTCTTCTCTTTGTCGACATGATGTAAACTGGTCTTTGTTGAGGGCTGGATCATAAAGAAAACCGTCTTTGCTTTTTGTATTGAGCTTTGTCTCTATCAAGTGTTTTTGGATTAGGGGGAAAAATAATAATGGATGGTTATTTTCTATCTACTCAAGCCCTAGTCTTAACTTTCTTTATTTACATAACTCAAATAATTGTAAGATAAAAGGTCATAAATTTTACAACAACCCAAATAATGTTTTAAATATCTTTCAACTTGAATTGTTAGAATGGAGATATTAATTTTGTCATTCAACAGACTGGTCAGAGTAGAAACGTAACGCTATGACTTTGTGAACCCGGTCAAGCCAAGGTCAGCAACTTCTGTCATGACTAGGAAGATCCATAGGTGTGGTCTGCTTGTAAGTGCCTTAACTAATATAGACCGAACTCATAAACGGAGTTTACTTTGCTAAATTTCTTCACTTAAATAGAAATATGATTTATCATGAAAATCTTATTGGAAATCTGATCGAGTTCAGAGTTTCTGTCGAGACACACACATACACACAAACATAAATTTATATATACATATATATATATATATATATATATATACAATTAAACAATTTAGAAACAAATTAGTTCTATAACCAACCTACTTTGAAATTTGAAAAGCGTATTCTAAAAGGTGAGTTGAAGATCGTTTATATGTATTCTTTCCCTTTAAATCTGAACACACAAAAATGATTTCAAAAAGAATATCCTCACCTGCCAATCATAAAGTTTTACACAATTATTACTGCTATCAGAAAGTACGACAAGACCACCGGAAAGCAGTTTCGTGTCAAAAATTTGAGGGACGTTAGTGTCACTAGGAGCTCTGGCCGAGAACATTGACCTCTGGCTGTGAATAGATGTTACTGGACAATAATTTTATAGTATCTTATATTATTTAAAATAAATCACCTGAATGATTCTGAAATCACATGTCATTGTATGGAATGCAGAAGATATTGTTTTTCTTATACTTAAACAACACAGCAAAAAAAAAGTGATAAATGAACTTAAAATTATGTTAGTGTAAAAAATTATCGTTAGAGTTTGTTTAAATTCAGAAAAGAAAAATTATGGTGGAATCTAATTATCTTTTAAGGATGAAATGATGTATGCACACATTTAATTTTTTTTTTTTGCTAATAAGGCGTTCAAAATCAAAATTAATTGTAGCTTAACAACTTAACAACTTTAAAAAACAAAATAATATATCTTTGTTACATCTTAATTGAATAAAAAGTATTTGACACGGGTAACATTATCGAAACAAACAAAAAAATCTCTTCCTATGGTTATTTTGATACCTTACGACAGGAAGGCTCTTTCCATTTTGAGATTGATTTTCCAGCACGTTTTTTTTTCTTTTAATTATATTTGGACTTCATAAGAATAATCCTTCATATAAAAAAAATTACACTTTAACAAATTTAAGCTTAAAAATTATAAAGAAATCTCAACAGCTGTCAGGACACACCGTGACATATGTTTTATATGTCCTCCTTTCTCCCTTTTTTTCCAAGAAATAAAATGCGATTTTATTTTGTTCTTATTAATCCCGTTAGAACTATTTCTTGGAATTTTTTTTTAAATTGAGATCCGTGCTAGTAATTAGATCATGACTTAATGAACCTGGATAAAAATGCACATTTTTGGGATTTCTTCGAACATTTACGAAATTTTGATTCGAGACAGTAATGGTATCACTTAAATAACTGTGTCTTGTCTTCAAAGAAGAAAAATTGATCTGATGAACCAATCCAATTTGTTAGCTTATCCTTGAGAATGGGTGAGGGACTGCATTTTTATCGACTGTACAGTCATGTACTAAACATTCACTAATTCGCCATTAAACGAAGGATGCGTCAATACCGTTCAAAGTTAATGTGGCAGGATGCGTCAATAGCGTTCAAAGCTAATGTGGCATGATGCGTCAACAGCGTTCGAAGTTAATGTGGAAGGATGCGTCAAAAGCGTTCAAAGCTAATGTGGCAGGATGCGTCAATAGCGTTCAAAGCTAATGTGGCAGGATGCGTCAATAGCGTTCAAAGCTAATGTGGCAGGATGCGTCAACAGCGTTCAAAGCTAATGTTCAAAGCTAATGTAGCAGAATGCGTCAAGCGTTCAAAACTAATGTGGCAGGATGCGTCAACAGCGTTTAAAGCTAATGTGGCAGGATGCGTCAACAGCGTTTAAAGCTAATGTGGCTGGGTGCGTCAACAGCGTTCAAAGCTAATGTTGCAGGATACGTCAACAGCGTTCAAAGCTAATGTTGCAGGATGCGTCAACAGCGTTCAAAGCTAATGTGGCAGGATGCGTCAACAGCGTTCAAAGCTAATGTGGCAGGATGCGTCAACAGCGTTCAAAACTAAAATGGCAGGATATGTCAACAGCGTTCAAAGCTAAAATGGCAGGATGCGTCAACATCGTTCAAAGCTAATGTGGCAGGATGCGTCAATAGCGTTCAAAGCTAATGTGGCAGGATGCGTCAACAGCGTTCAAAGCTAATGTGGCAGGATGCGTCAACAGCGTTCAAAGCTAATGTGGCAGGATGCGTCAACAGCGTTCAAAGCTAATGTGGCAGGATGCGTCAACAGCGTTCAAAGCTAATGTGGCAAGATGCGTCAACAGCGTTTAAAGCTAATGTGGCATGAAGCGTCAACAGCGTTCAAAGCTAATGTGGCAGGATGCGTCAATAGCGTTCAAAGCTAATGTGGCAGGATGCGTCAACAGCGTTCAAAGCTAATGTGGCAGGATGCGTCAACAGCGTTCAAAGCTAATGTGGCAGGATGCGTCAATAGCGTTCAAAGCTAATGTGGCAGGATGCGTCAACAGCGTTCAAAGCTAATGTGGCAGGATGCGTCAACAGCGTTCAAAACTAATTTGGAAGGTTGCGTCAACAGCGTTTAAAGCTAATTTGGCAGGATGTGTGATTAACATTTTCCTTTTTTATATACTAATACAATACCACAAAATACGATTTACTGACGTTCAAACTATATTGGTTTTGGTTTAAAACTTTCTCTATATTTTGTTTAAATTTGATAAAGAAAAATCATTATGAAACATTACTCTTTGTTAAGGATGAACTGATATACATGAACCTGCTATTTTCATTTTTGTTTACTAATATGATGTGAGGAAGTCCAAAGTCATGGTAGCTGATTAAACTTATTTTAACCAAAAAGTAATACATTGAATATCTCTAAATTGAATGAATAACATCTGCATTGAGTTACTTTCTCGTCTTATGGCTAGATACCTTACTTTGGAAATGCTCTTTCCTCTTTATTTTTGAATTTGCCTTTAGGTTTTGTAAGACGAGTTATGAAAATTATATTTGGAGTTCTAAAGAATAACCCATTCTCGAACATGGCGAATGCATATCTGAATTATTTTGAATGTAACCGTCTCTACTTGTTTAATATAAAAATAATATTCTACGACCTAATCTTACATAAAATAAAAAAAAGAAAGATAAAATAAAGATGGAAAGTTGCAAGGATACATTTCTCAAGAATACAGATATAAAACAATGTTTTGGCGCCAATTTTAAATGAGTGAAATTGTCACTAAGTTAACTTCGAAAAGATTTATCTAAATGAATCCATTTAACTTCTACAGGAGTTATATAAATAAATCCATTTTGTGGTAATTTTAGTCTTAAAAAATGAATAAGGTTACCAGTTGTTTTTTTTTAAGTTTTTAAATGTTGCATTTTAATTATTCCAAATTTTAACATCTGATATTTTCGAACCGATTTGAAGAAACTTACATTTTAAGAAATGTAAGTTTAGAAAGTGCCGACAAGTAAAATCACCTATCCGGACACACTATGACCTATGTTCATACAATACACTATCTTCCTTCTTTCCAAGAATTATAATGCAACCTTGTTTGGTCCTTTTAATCGCGTTTTACCTTAAGCTTTTGGGAGGCCCGCATGGTGTTGCTGCTGCAAAAGCAGAAGCCTTTGTAGTTGATGGTGTTGTTACTGCAGTAGTTTGAGAGATCTGGGTTACAAGATACAGGAACATAATATAAATTAATGTTGATATTTCGTGGCTATGGTTTATCGCTTGGCCCAATATGCGAGTAATGCATGTATTACTATAGTTATATAGATCTGACATTTAAAAGTGCATAATACAATACTTTGAAGCATGTTTTAAACTTATCTATTGCGTATGTCTTGGCTTGTCTTATGTACTGGAAAAAAGTTGCTATTCAATATCTGTAGGAGAATTTTTTGCAAAAACATATTATATTGAATTTATCTGCATGCTTCTGTATCGAAATTAATTAAGGCATACAATTCAAAATTGTAACCATATCCCATGTTTGTATTATACGTGCAGTACATCAGTTTTTATGACTTTAAATGAACGCTTTAGAAATTATTTTGGTCAGAAAACAGCCATCGTGTCTTTTTCTTTAACTAAATTTCCATAACATTTGAAGTGAATCAGCAACTGCCTATGAATTTGAAAAGGTCGACAAACTTAATGAAAATGTAATGAGAGAAACTTAAAAGCATTAAGTCTATATTTAATTTAATTGCTCACTGAAAAAAAATCGGACGTTTTAAAAACGATCGTACATATCTACCCATACATTGTCACTGTAGGATATGACACACAAGTACCTGCATAGACACATTTTAAACCATTCTCTCCATGGCAAGCAGGTACAAAGCTACGTATTTTAGTCTCTGTATGTGCAGAAAATTATAAAACATAAAATGTCCTAGTTGGTTGTACAAATTAAAAATAAATAGCAAATTAATATTCTTATAGAGGTTAAAAGAGTCACAAGTCTCATAAGTTACACGTCTTTAATAATAAATAAAATAAAATAAATCTGGCGATACTAGAAGGCTTCTCTTTCTCCTTCTTCCTCATAAATTTCTGTTTTTAAGCCCTCACTACCTCTCTTGTTGTGATATTTTTTAACATTTGTAACAGCTCTTGCAAGTCTTTATCCCGTTTTCAAGGCCAATTATATCTCTTTTTAGCGGACACATAGTTAAGAACAGTGATTTTCTTTAGAGACATAATAAGAAAGTCAATTAAATTCCATAAGAAAAAAAAATATTTGTTTCAGCCAAAAGGAAGAGATGTGAAGAAGGGATTAAACAAACAGAGCTCCAAAATAAGAATAAATTATTAATTTCACACAATAATTGTGAATAAATGCAGAACATACTTCTAAAGAGGGCTACAAGACTGATAACTATGAACTGTATAAAATCTTCACATAAGTCTCAATTGGGCAAAAAATAATCTAAAAGACATTGCCCGTTCTTCACTCTTTCTAAAAACATTTTTCCTTCCCACTCCAAAAAGATAGTTTATCTCACCGGTCCTACAATAATTAAAACAGATGTAACATTTAATGTAATGCTTGTGAGTGACGATGATATTTTTTTAAACAAAGTTTTACTTTCCTCAACTATAATGAGTTTTGATATTAAAAAAAAAAAGCTTTCAAAAAAAAAAAAAAAAAGAAGGATAGAGGGTGAAATATAGGGAGACTGATATCGAAAGACACAGAGAGAGAAAAAAATAACAATAATAATTAAATCGTTTGTGTTTGGCATAGAAAAGTTGAAAATTAAATGTAATCATGATAAACGAAAGTACTGCCAAGTTTTGTAAAACGTTCCCATACCCTATTTCGAAAAAGAAAGTAAAAGTTGATTTTTGCTTTAAAAAGATCATTAGAATTCTTCAATATGAAAAAAAATAACAGTTTTTTTAATTAGCTTGCCAGAGTTTTGTAAAGGAGCAGCTTTTTTTAACGAAACTTTATTGTTCAAACCTTTTAAAATTCATTAAAATTACTGTTACCTTAGTCTTGTCACTAAGCAGTTTTGGCAGCTTTCTAAGACCTAGAATTTGGTGTGTATTGGACTCATTGCCTTTGTTAAGCTGGAAAAAAAAAAGATTAATAAGATAATACAAAAAATAACACATAATAAAATTATAACACGTTTGGCTATAAACTCAAACTGTTCGAAATTTCTGCCTCATACATTTCAAATCATAGATATTCGTAAGGTTTATAAGGTTCTAACCTTGTTAAGAAAAGAACCCAGTCAAAAGATAAGCTTTTCACCATCTTTATTTTAAGTATTCCTAGATGTGACCGTTTTGGAAAACTATTTATCTTTCAAAAAATATTCACCTTATCTAGATCATTTTCAACTTTATGCTGGTCGGAACTTGCTTTCTCCTGAACTTCAGAAAACTTTTCCGAGAGATTCTGCTGAGCGTCTTCAAGCTTTTCAAAAAATGGCCGTTGATCATATTCAAGTTTTTCACAGAGGGTCTGCTGAGCATCAATTTTTTCTGACAGTGAGTGTTGAGCGTTCTCAAGTTTTCCACATAAGGTCTGCTGAGCATCAAACTTTTTCGACATGGTCTGCTGAGCGTCCTCAAGTTTTTCAGAGAAGGACTGTTGAGCGTCCTGAAGTTTTTCAGCGAAGGATTGCTGAGCCTTTTTCAGTTTTTGAGAAAGAGTCCTCTCAAGCTTATCAAAATCTTTTCTCAGTTCCATTGTCCCATCCTTTATAACATCTGATGCAGATTCAAATCCTAAAAGAAAATACACAAAACCTTAAAATAAAGACTTGTACCTTAGAAAATGAAACTAAACGTTAACACAGTTATCCTATCATAATCACTCAGAAACAAATTTAAGGTTTTGAAAAAAAAATCGAAAGAAATAGTCAATTACTTAAATAACGGGAATAAAATGTGTCCCCTTCCGTAAAGATATGGGCATAATAATTTTGAAGTTATAACTTTAGTAGACATCATGAAAAAAATCTTGGCATGTAAAAGTTTCAAGCAGAATTTCCGTTATAAAATGATTAAGTAATAGTTATGGGCACTGAATTCACTCCAACGTGGGAAAAAAGAACTGATTACGAATTGTATAGAATGTATTTCTCTCAATAAAATCTCTTACCTCCCAGGTCTGGAAATGCCTGGGTCAAAAAGAGCAAAGCAAATTCAAACACTTGAATCGCAGCTTCCTTCAAAACTGAGCGCATTTTCATTTTAACCTGTGTGTAAAGTAAGGTTCACATATTTGAATTTTAGTTTATTGCAGCAAAGAAAATAATATTATTATACTCACACTCTTCAACATTTAGCTATAGTACAGCTTAACAGGGTACGATATTCGTCGATGCAAAACGGATGTCCAAAGAAGAATTAAATCTAAGTATTACTGTCGTGCCTGTAAGAACTTAAGCACTTTTGAATTGATATACGAAAACAATTGCAACGACGTTTTTTGTTGTTTTTTTAATTACACACACACTTATATATATATATATATATAAATAATATATATATATATATATATATATATATATATATACAATATATGCGATAGAAGTCAATGTTCTCAATTGAATAAGAACATAGAGACATCGCTAAAACTCTATAAAGCCATGCAATATAATGAAGTCTAAGTATGTATAATGCGTGGGTGTGCCCATATCCTTAAGAAGTTAATCTGAACGAGTTTTGATTAAGAGAGTTCCTGGTATAATTCCATAAATGCAACAGACTATTGACACGTATTTCATTAAATGCCTTTTATTGTCGTGTAGTTTGTTTTAAAATTCAAAACATCGTAGCATTATATCTTTGATTTGTCTAACAAGATATTTTGGATTGATAAAAGAACATAAAAATATATGTACATTGTATTAGAACAGTAATGTTTCATTTATTTCCTTTTACACAGGCTACAATTAATGGTCAGTATATATATATATATATATATATATATATATATATATATATATATTTTATTTTGCTTTTCTATTTGTGTGGAACATAATTAGCAGGTAATCGATCAAATTAGGCAACTTCACGTCAAGAATGTTCTGTTGTATACAGTAGGTTTTTTATCTTTTAATGTGATCACCAGTTGTAATAACTTTAACTTGGAAATCTTATCAATAATTGTAATTACACTACACAACCCCTAACGATTTGCTGTATTACATAGATGGCCTTCAATAACATTAAGCATTTAGATTTAAAAGTAAAGAAAAA
Source organism: Elysia crispata (assembly GCA_033675545.1). NCBI lineage: Eukaryota > Metazoa > Mollusca > Gastropoda > Plakobranchidae > Elysia > Elysia crispata. The sequence continues at coordinate 36,305 of JAWDGP010000394.1, forward strand.
AGAGCCTGATAGAGTTTTACAAAACTTGTCAATCTGATATTTTTTTGCAAAGATATTTTTCAAAAACAAAAAAAAGACTAAAAAAAATAATAGTTTTTTAAGAAGTATCCCATTTTTGCACTGTTAATTCCCTTGTAAATTTGTGTCACAACTACTTTTTGCACTGACTTTTTTGGTCAATTGAATATGCATTAGTTTTAAATAATCTAAATGCAAACATTTCCTTTTTTTCTTTATAGCATTTGCTCAGGGGAAGTTTTTTTTAATTGTTTTGTTTTATTTTTATTGAATTTCAATTGAGGTAAATATCAATGAAAAAAAAATATATATATATTATATATATAATTGATTTGTTTAATTATGAACTTACTTCCGAGGTGAAAGATCTTAATTTCTCTTGAAAGTGATTCTCTAACTCTTCTATACATTTTTCCTTTACAGCGAGAACACCGTCGGTCATACTGAGTGAATACAAAACAATGAATCATTGAATATGTGTTTTCAAGAATGGCAGAAACAGTAGAAAGAAGAGGAAGAAATTGGTTACCGCGACAAAAATATGCGAAAACTTAATATTTGCGTTGATAAAAAAAGGTGACAAAAGTTTAGGAAAGGGATACCGGATAATATTATCCAGGATTTAAAAGAAAAATTGGCTTCATTTAAACCTAATTTGATATAATTTCTTTAAATTATGTACTAGTCTAGCCAAAAATTATCCATTTACGACTAAAGACTAGTAATAATGAGGTAGATTTGTGAAAAGATATGATGCAATCAACTGTAAAGCGCATGAGGACCACAGCTGTCTATCGAGCAACTCAATGTTTCAATACAACGTTTGAATATTGTTGCCTTTTTTATTGCTACAAATTAGCGCTGCCGTTTTTCTAAATCTATTTAAAAAAATTGCAGAGGAAAGATATTATTGAATAGTAGAGAGAGCAAAAGAGAGGTATGAACAGAAAATGGAAGAGTAAAAAGAGAGAGGTTGAGAGAGGTAGGGGGAGAAAGCCGCATAAAACAGAAACTATTCCGGAAAAAAAAAATCGAAAGTTATGCTAAATTATAGATTGCTACAAAAATAGATGGTACAGATGGCAGAGATGAAGTATTTTGCCTTTTCCTCAAATTTCGCCTGGTATCCTTCTAAACTGGTCTCCGACCATGATACAAAATGAGAGCAACACTTTCTGTATAAATTTACCAATAAGATGATAAGTTGTACTTTCCATGCAAATGCTCCAAACTCGACCGTGCCAATGTGTTTCACCATTGTAGCAAATGTGGAAAATACTTTTTTTAAGAGATTTCGCAAATTAGCTTATAAGATACACATTCCTCGAGGCCTGACTTTCTTAACATATAAAAGATATCAAGGGTGTTGTATAACTGATAAAACCAATTTATAAATTTAATGATGATTTATTTGGGCTGAAAGAAGAGAAAACCATGTCACTAAAAACCTAGTGGAAGGAAATAACAGTTGAAGACTTCAGAGAAAATATTTCTTTATTTCCTCCTTTCTCTCTCTCTCTCTCTCTCTCTCTCTCTCTCTCTCTCTGTATCTAGCCACCTCTCTCTCTCTGTCTCTCTCTCTCTCTCTCTCTCTCTCTTTCTCTCTCTGTATCTAGCCACCTCTCTTTCTCTATCTATCTCTCTGTATCTCTCAATCTAACTCTCGCATCTTTAAAACCTTATGTCTAGCTCCGTCTGTCTCGACCTCTATTGTTGTTTCACTGCCCTCTGTATTTCTGTAATAAAACTATTTCTTTCATTAAGATGTGCCTCTTTCTAAGATCTATTTGAGGCTAGTTTCTTCATGTCTGGTATAATCATGAACTTGATCGTCCTTAGTGGCTCAATATCTCAGTCTTTCTAAAGAAGCCAGAATGAATGACACTGTTCCTGAAGGATCTAATTTGGTAGAATATGATGGCTCATTGGCTTAGTGTCCGGTCTTGTTTTTGCCAAGGCAATGAGTACCGTATCGAGTTTCGATCCCTGTACATCCCATCTGTCTTTATGTTTTTATGTCTTCCGTTAAGATTTATCGGTCTTGAGCTAAATGTAGGTTTCTAGTTAGTTTGTACTATACTCTCTCTCTCTCTTTCACGGTTGTATTTGTCTTTGTCTCTTCGAATATTTGTCTATGTGTTTTTAATAACTCTGCACATGTATGTGAGATATTTGTATGTAATTTGACCTTTACTTTATTTTTTTTTAACTTTTTGATAGACCTATCTTATTTCTCATATCTTAAAAAAAAGTATATACCTTTTGAGAACGAAATAGTTTTAAAAAATAGGTTCTGGATTTAGAGCATTGGAATGGAAATGTGTAAAAGGATAACAGCTGAATGCAAACAATACTTAAAACATAATTTTTTTTTGATAAAAATTAATGCCAACTGTGCTTCTCTTTTATTATAAAAAAGAATTATAGAGGTGGAATAAAAAAAAATAACTGGAGATCGAATAGAAGAGTTATAAAAAAAGAGGTAGATATATTGAGAGAGATAGACAGATATATATACATATATATATATATATATATATATATATATATATATATAAAGAGGTAGATGGATTGAGATAGATAGAGAGAGAGAGAAAAAGAGAGAGATAGAGAGAGCAGAAAAAAAAAACACAAAATAAGATCGAAAGACATGACGAATCACACCACGATTCATCAATAACAAACCACACTGACGCGTAAAAACCACAGAGCTCCTTAACGTTACTGTTGTGTCTAATTTGTTGTTTGATATAGACCGCTTCAGAAAGTTCTTACAAGAGAGAACTGAAGGCAACGACAGTGCTCCATTCCGTTGTTTGTAGAGAGCCTCTCTTTTCAACAGTCGTTTCTTCCACGACAATACTGTATCTCTTTGGTGATTAGACTAATGGCTGTCCAATACAATCAGGCTGCATCAAGTCCTATTATGTCACCCTGACCTGGGTTATCACGACCCAGACAGAGGCAGATTAGATCAATCAATACTGGCCGATTCATTCTATAGCGTTAAACTCTCTTTGTCCATCAGCCTCTGTCTCTGTCTCTGTCTCTGTCTCTCCCTCTGTCTCTCTCTCTGTATCTCTGTCTCTGTCTCTCTCTCTCTGTCTCTCTCTCTCTGTCTCTCTCTCTGTCTCTCTCTCTCTCTCTCTCTCTCTCTCTCTCTCTCTCTCTCTCTCTCTGTCTGATCCTATTGTATACCACAGCGTTACATGTACCGAATGACTTCGACATAGGTAAAAGAAAAAGACAAAGAGGAAGCAGAAGAAGAAGGAGAAGTAGAAGAAGAAGAAGAAGAAGAAGAAGAAGAAGAAGAAGAAGAAGAAGAAGAAGAAGAAGAAGAGCAAGAGCAAGAACAAGAACAAGAACAAGAACAAGAACAAGAACAAAAACAGGAAAAAGAAGAACAAGATCAAGAACAAGAACAAAATCATGAAGAAGAAGAAGAAGAAAAAGAAGAAGAAGAAGAAGAAAAAGAAGAAGAAGAAGAAGAAGAAGAAGAAGGAGAAGAAGAAGAAAAACAGAAGAAGAAGAAGAAGAAGAAGAAGAAGAAGAAGAAGAAGAAGAAGAAGAAGAAGAAGAAGAAGAAGAAGAAGAAGAAGAAGAAGAAGAAGAAGAAGAAGAAGAAGAAGAAGGGTATAAAAGTCCAAAAATTCATAACTAGTAGTAGCATTTTACACGTTAGATATATAAACTAGAAGACTTTGTTTAAAAAATAACAGCACTAGAAAATTATAAATTTTCTGACCTTTAAGGCAAGGCTGAGATAAATATTTCCAATATTTCGTGTACTTACCTTGCAGCCATTGTTTTAGAGATGAATCAGAAAATCCAGAAAAACTAAATGAATATACTATGTGTCTCGATGTAAACCTAATTCAGTTTATTTAATTTTGTTGTAAACTTGAGCTGATTTAAAAAAAAACAACAGATAGTACTTTGTTACACTAGACGATGGATGTCTCAAAGTTAGAGTTTAAATGTATAAAATAAACAAATTATAACCGTTCGTGCTCGCTAATATCTGGATCTGATAAAGTTTGTGTCTCTCGACTAGACCTTAATCTGTTAGAATCTGGTCTGCTCCTGTCAAGCGTTTTATAGAGTCTGACTGTTATGAAATCTAGAAAACATGTCCACCGCTACGATGACGTCGCAGCTTGTTCTTCATTGAACTTCGGCCCATTTTCCAAGAAATCCTGTAGAACTGAAGCTGATTATTTAAAAAACTATAACTAAATGAATCCAGTATGTTAAAAGTAGTAGTTATCTTGAATCAGGGGGCTATTGAAACGTGGGGAGTCACAAAATAAGTATTTGTAGGGGTTGAATGGGTGGGGCCCGTCAGATAGTCCATATTGTAATGAAATTTATTTCAATAATGCCTTTTAATCCCCCTTCCCCCACACACTTTTTTCTTGTTCGCTCTCTATTTACATACGCTTTTTAGTTTTCACAAATATGAGATAGAAACATTTTTTTCGAAAGAGATACGGTACATAAGAAGTAAAGCCAACCAAGAAGTGATTGGGTGAAAATGAACAGGCGAAACGGTTACTTCAAAATATGACTACCAACTCAAATAAGAAAAGAGCTTTATAAAAACATTGCGTGATGATTAATATTTTTTTTTCATTCTATATATATCATCAATCTCACCGCTTTTAGTTCCACAGAATAAAAAAAGGGCCTTAGACTTTTGATCAAGCCTATATAGCAAACAATGTGTTCAATATTATTAAGGGAAAGATAATCTAAATTATGTCCAAAATTAAATGCTGTGGCATTTATTACATAAAAGAACTATAAGTTACCTAAATCACTCAAATTGTAGGTATTTTGTATCTCGTGCTTGCTTGGAAGAATGGCTTTCTCATGTCATATAAAAGTTTTTATATAAGCTTTGCCGGTTGTCAGGCTACCAAATATATAATATTTCATCGATAGACCAAGAACGCCTTGTAAATAAGTATTCCTTAGGAACTTAGAGAATCGAACTTATTCATGTTTTTTGTAACTTGCGTTTCAGTTCCTCTATCAGTTTCAGTTCCATTTATAGATGTCTTTCCAACTAGGGAAAGACCTGGGTTTTGGTGAGGAGGAGGGTAGATGTTCTGCGTGTAGTTTGCGTGTCTGCTGCAGTGAGAACTTGCTCACAAACTACCTAGCAAGAGTCTACCATGTTCTAATATAGCTTTTATACAACAGTCAAGTTGAATACGGTTTCCTCTCAGCTCCCTGCCCCGTGACGTGAAGGACGACTGGGTAGAGGCCAGCGATTTTGGAAATAGAAAAGGCATAAATTTGTTGGAATGAGTGTGGCAAAATTACTAGATTACTCAGAAAAAAAATTACTGGTTAGGTTGAAGTACAGGGTTAAGCTCGTAAAAACTTGTTTCTGATCCAAAAACACATGATAATTTACATAATGATTTTTTTTTACACTTTGTACCTTTCTATCATCATACCTGCCTTTATCTCAAGTATTTATGTTCCGAATAAAAGTTTGCCGTCTTATGTTTTTCATTTAACTGGTATTTATATCTTCTTTATGATTTTCTGTCTTCGTGTTGAAAGAAGAATAACAGGAGAATGTAAACAGAAATGAACAATGTAAACCGAGAGAGAGAGAGAGAGAGAGAGAGAGAGAGAGTGAGAGAGAGAGAGATGGAAAGAGAGGAAAACAAAGAGAGAAAAAGAGATGATACAGATAGCAACGGAAACAAATATAAATAGAGTGATAAAGAACAGAGGTGGAGAAAGAAAAAGAGATTATGATAAAGGTTGTTGGAGAGGAGGAGAGTGATATCGCTGTAGCGAACAGCAGAGCAGCTGCTGTAATACTTACTGCGTTGCCGAGCTCGCTTAGATCATACTGTAATTAATGAGAGAATGAGGTCAGATGAGGTCACCTCGTTCTCTGGATAATAAGAACGTCTCGAGAAAGTAGGAGGAATAAAAATGCTTCAGCGTTCGCTTGCATTCTCTCTTTGTCTTTTTGCTAATCTTTCCTTTTTTTTTCTCCGTTTCCATCTCTCTCCCTCTCTCTCTCTCTCTCTCTCTCTCTCTCTCTCTCTCTCTCTCTCTCTCTCTCTCTCTCTCTCTCTCTCTCTCTCCCTCTCTCTCTCTCTCTCTCTCTCTCTCTCTCTCTCTCTCTCTCTCTCTCTCTCTCTCTCTCTCTCTCTCTCTCTCTCTCTCTCTCTCTCTCTCTCTCTCTCTCTCTCTTTTCCAATGGCTTTGCTTTCTCCTCATCTCTATATTAAGATCTCGTTTTATTTCTGTCAGGGGAAACATAACGGTGAAGGCTTAGTAATTTAAGTTCAGTCCATCGAATTATTATTTCTTCTCTCTCTCTCTCTCTCTCTCTCTCTCTCTCTCTCTCTCTCTCTCTCTTCCGTCTACTTGTCTTCTCTATCTGTCTATACAGCTATCTACTCTGTATGGATAAAACACTTGACCGAACTGCAGAATTTTTTTTTGTGAGATGTAGATAATTATGTACAAATGGACAATGTAACTTCTAATAACTCAAAAGGACTCAATTAATAAACTTCATGACTATTCGTGATAAAAAAGAATAACCAGAGGACATTTATTTCACTTTTAACTCTAACCATCCATACGGTTTTGAGACTGGTTTCTTTTCGAATGGTATATACAATAATTATAATGTAAATTATACATTTTAAAAACATTACTTGTTTTTGTTTTATACACCATAATTGCCTTAACTCAACAAATTACCTTTTCTGAAAGAAACAAACATATTCCTTATTAAATCATAAATTTAGTTTTAGGTCTGTCTAGCATTCTTTCTTTTTTTTTTTTTTTAAACACTCTATATCCGCAGAAATATTATACTCTTCTTTAAACCAAATATAACTTATGCGTATTGAGTATCCCCAAACCACTGGTGAATATAGCTGACAGCAACATTTCTAACTGTCCTACTTAACTCCATAATTTACAATCGAAATGAGATGGTTCACGAGGATCCTTCTTTATAGCAGTGGATGAAAAATGTACAGACATTACACTTCAAAGGACACTTTCTTTAAAAACAAAATGGAAGTAGGTGCATAAAACTTGTGGATAATTTTTTCTTTTATTATATTATAGCATATCGCCTCTCACTGTCTATACACCAAACTTCATCATCACCTTTACCCTTCCCCACCCCATGTTGTTTTCTGTCAAAAATGAAAACCAAATGTTTGAACATGTGATTAACGTGTGGCAGAATTTGCGGATATTTTTTTCATAAAAAATAGTCCTTTAAAAAAAGTATTTTTTTGACTTAATTGTTTGCACTGCATTTTTGTTGTTAATTTAATGTAGTTATATGTTGCTATCAAGGGCGAGAACGAAGGAAAGACAATATGGATGAAATACATGATTTATCGCCAAGGCAAATAAATCGAGGTTTTTGTTGTTTAAAAAAAAGTAAACCAGAAAAAAAAAATGTTTTTTTTTTCTTTTTAATATCAAAAAATGGCTGATATCTTTCCAATTTTTCTATATATATATGTGTGTGTGTGTCGGTTCTTCCGTAAATTTTTACACCCGTAATATTTCATTCCTCTGTTCCTCAGTTTTTTGTTTTGTTTTTTTGTTTTGTTTTGTTTTGTTTTCCTTTAATATCATTGATTCTTGGCACACGTTCGCAAATTATCAATTAACAATGTTGAAAAAAAAAACATTGATTTTAAAAGTTTTATCTGTTCAATGTTAAAGTTATGTTTTGTTCTTGCTTTGATTTAATCAGTGCATGCGTTATTTTTTTTTTGTTTTTTTTTATTAATCGACTCTGTCTGTCAGTTGTTTAGCTCTGAGATCTTCACAAGTGCGAGACATTTCAAAATTAGCCAAAATTAGCTACACTCATTATGCCATACGACTTTGATTTAATCCCCCTATGGTGTCCTTTTTCAACTAGACCTAGTTATGATAACTTGTAATCAATCTGCGGCCAAGTGATTAAAAATACATTAGCTCTATCTCTGGAGCCATAAAAGAGGCATAAAAGAGTCCTTCACTAACTCGCTGCAATCATAAACACGACTAAGGAGAGACTACCCTCCCTAAAATCAACGCGTTGATATTCCAACAGAGGGAGGCGCTAAGTCATGACACGTAATGCTGGTGAGAGCAACAAACCAGACAAAATACCTGCTAGACGGTTGTGATGTCAGGAGTGTTTCAGCAGACATTCCAGTATAATCAAAGAAATAAGATGAATGCCTGATATCATGATCCATTCTGCTCATTCATGTAGGAGCTAAGAAAACAGAATGGAAGAGGCTCACATCTACAAAAGAGAGAAATACATGAACCTGACCAAAGAGCTAGAAAGTGCCGGCTACAAAGCTGTGGTGATGCCCGTTGAGGTTGGTGTCAGAGGATTCGTGGGGTCATCAATCTACGACCTTCTGACTAAACTTCAAATATGTGGCAACAAAAGAATAAAACCTCTAAAGTTACTGGCGGAAATAGCCGAAAACAGTTGCAGATGGATCTGGAGCGGGAGAAATGAGAGGTTCCTTCATAAGGGTTAACAATGCTCTAACAAAGTGGTATAGCGCCTGGATCAGCAATCCATAAAGAGATTAGGGTGTTGGGTTCAATCCTGGCGCTGTGCACAAACAAACAAAAAAAACAACAAGTTAACAGAAAGATACCTGGGAGTCATGACCCCCCTAGTGTCAGAAATTCAGGGCCGAAACGCTTGCTACGAGTTTCTCCTCTTAAGACTCCCTGTTATCTAGCTCCCCAATGAGTTTCTACCTACGATGGAAAGCTGGTGACTGCGTATACGATTTTAGGTTTTAGATTATGTAAGTGCAGTTTGAAAATCCAAATTTGGATTTTTCGCCAAAGTATGTTTTTGGCCTTTAAAACTGTGTTCCTGAAAGTTTGAACAAGAAAGTTTCTTTTTTCTCTAAAGATTTGCAGATCCTTGGAGCATCTTGTGCTTGCCAAAGCAGCTCCTGGCTGTAAATATTCTAACTATATAGATGATTAATCTTGAGGATTAACTTAATATTTACCTTACTATTAAAATGTAATTGACAAATTCTGTGAAATTAAGTTTAGTCAATCGGAGGTTTAAACCCTTTTTTGAAACATTAGATATTTTAATGTGTTAAAATTATTCAGATTTTAACTTGACTAATGTGTCGTTTTTTAACCATACAAAAACTTTCCCAAATCCCTCCGGCTCATTTATAGAGATATCGATCAACCATATTTTTTTGTAATTATATCCACAAAAAACACGCAACCTGAAAGCGGTGCATATTTGTATATTTTGTGGTATATTTTATCTTTCTACCCTGTCCCCCATTTTGCGGGGTATAGACAGTGATATGAATTTCAAAAAAAAATTTTAAGGTTTCTGTGAAGCTAGTAATGCGGAATCTTCGACCATTGTATACCAAACTGTATATAAAGTCGCAGTTCTTGGTATTTTCAGTACTTTGCCGCACAGACTGAACTGATTGGCGCCATTTGATCACATAGCTGACATAGCAGAGCATACCTGTCTATCGTCGCTGCCATTCACAAACCGGCTACATGAAGTAGACACAAACCTATCTATCGTCGCTGCCATTCACAAACCGGCTACATGAAGTAGACACAAACCTGTCTATCGTCGCTGCCATTCACAAACCGGCTACATGAAGTAGACACAAACCTGTCTATCGTCGCTGCCATTCACAAACCGGCTACATGAAGTAGACACAAACCTGTCTATCGTCGCTGCCATTCACAAACCGGCTACATGAAGTAGACACAAACCTGTCTATCGTCGCTGCCATTCACAAACAGGCTACATGAAGTAGACACAAACCGGTCTATCGTCGCTGCCATTCACAAACCGGCTACATGAAGTAGACACAAACCTGACTATCGTCGCTGCCATTCACAAACCGGCTACATGAAGTAGACACAAACCTGTCTATCGTCGCTGCCATTCACAAACCGGCTACATGAAATAGACAGAAACCTGTCTATCGTCGCTGCCATTCACAAACCGGCTACATGAAGTAGACACAAACCTGTCTATCGTCGCTGCCATTCACAAACCGGCTACATGAAGTAGACACAAACCTGTCTATCGTCGCTGCCATTCACAAACCGGCTACATGAAGTAGACACAAACCTGTCTATCGTCGCTGCCATTCACAAACCGGCTACATGAAGTAGACACAAACCTGTCTATCATCGCTGCCATTCACAAACCGGCTACATGAAGTAGACACAAACCTGACTATCGTCGCTGCCATTCACAAACCGGCTACATGAAGTAGACACAAACCTGTCTATCGTCGCTGCCATTCACAAACCGGCTACATGAAATAGACAGAAACCTGTCTATCGTCGCTGCCATTCACAAACCGGCTACATGAAGTAGACACAAACCTGTCTATCGTCGCTGCCATTCACAAACCGGCTACATGAAGTAGACACAAACCTGTCTATCGTCGCTGCCATTCACAAACCGGCTACATGAAGTAGACACAAACCTGTCTATCGTCGCTGCCATTCACAAACCGGCTACATGAAGTAGACACAAACCTGTCTATCGTCGCTGCCATTCACAAACCGGTTACATGAAGTAGACACAAACCTGTCTATCGTCGCTGCCATTCACAAACCGGCTACATGAAGTAGACACAAACCTGTCTATCGTCGCTGCCATTCACAAACCGGCTACATGAAGTAGACACAAACCTGTCTATCGTCGCTGCCATTCACAAACCGGCTACATGAAGTAGACACAAACCTGTCTATCGTCGCTGCCATTCACAAACCGGCTACATGAAGTAGACACAAACCTGTCTATCGTCGCTGCCATTCACAAACCGGCTACATGAAGTAGACACAAACCTGTCTATCGTCGCTGCCATTCACAAACCGGCTACATGAAGTAGACACAAACCTGTCTATCGTCGCTGCCATTCACAAACCGGCTACATGAAGTAGACACAAACCTGTCTTTCGTCGCTGCCATTCACAAACCGGCTACATGAAGTAGACACAAACCTGTCTATCGTCGCTGCCATTCACAAACCGGCTACATGAAGTAGACACAAACCTGTCTATCGTCGCTGCCATTCACAAACCGGCTACATGAAGTAGACACAAACCTGTCTATCGTCGCTGCCATTCACAAACCGGCTACATGAAGTAGACACAAACCTATCTATCTTCGCTGCCATTCACAAACCGGCTACATGAAGTAGACACAAACCTGTCTATCGTCGCTGCCATTCACAAACCGGCTACATGAAGTAGACACAAACCTGTCTATCGTCGCTGCCATTCACAAACCGGCTACATGAAGTAGACACAAACCTGTCTATCGTCGCTGCCATTCACAAACCGGCTACATGAAGTAGACATAATTTTACAGGAGAAGCAATGAAGAGATTTTGTAAAAAAAAACAAAAACTCAGCTCTATAGATAAAGTTTTCGAGGTACATTAAGTTTTAATTTAAAGTTTAATAAGCAATAAGATATAATAAAAATTGTTTCTGACTAAAATATCGAATTACGTTATTCTAGAGCGCATGTAGCCGGTTTGTGAATTACAACTACAGTTCTCTTGTCCGTCCTACCGCATGTGGCCGTTTTTAGCTCGACACTTTTAGACCGAAGTATAACGCGCGGTAGTATGTGGCTGGTTTAGCCGCTCTATCTAACTGTAAAATTTGTGTATGCGCGCTTGTTTGTGTACAAACTTTTCTCTCTCCTAATCTTCATTATTTTGGTGTGAGTCATTACGTTCGATTCATTGACGAACATTGAAGAGAGTTGATAAATGATAGTTAACTACTTTTTTATTTTTTTTCTTTATATTTTGGTCTCTCAGGCATGTAGTAGTGCGTAATTTTATATGAGGTTAAGGACGCTTATTTAAAAATACCAAGGATATTCTAACTACTGCCATTCGGTGATTCTGCGCCTTTCCATCCCATTACGTCATTATTTGCTCACATTGATCTATTTCTTGTTGCTGTCTCTTTCTTTAGTTTTGTTTGTTTTTGTTTTAATTGAAAGAGAGGTGAGAGACGAAACCAATATGTGTAGCAGTCCCATAAAATGAGTCTAACTGCGGATTTCAGAGGTATGGAGATAAATACAGAATTGAACAGGTCTTTCAATACCTATAACCGTGATGAATGAGTTATTTTTCTATCTGGATTAAAATTTAAGCTCCAAATACCGGTGATGGATTTTTATAATCCACATTATTAAGAAAGAAAAATGAGAAAAATATATTTAAAGTGTGTTTTTTTTTACATTCAGAAAAGCATTGAGTGAAAAGCAACCATTTTATACTTATGAAGCTGAATTTTTGTTGTTGTATCAATGTTTGTGGTTGGGTCAGATGATGCAAATTTTTTTCACTATGAACTAAATTTTCATTTTTCTCCAATTGACTCAGCCCGCAACTACATTCATTTTTGCCAGACTTCTACAGGTTTTATTTACGTGTTTTTACTCAAAAATATCGCATAGTTTAATTAAATTAAAATAGCTATTTGAGTAATACTCCAACAACCCATTCACCACAGGGTGTTATCAGTCCTTTGTTACACGCGCCAGGCCTGTACTAGGCGTCATATTGCATACAATTAACAGGTAAATACTCACGCCAGACATGCACACTCATTCTGTCTGTACCTTTCAAGTCACAAAGAACATGGATTTAAAATTTATTAACTAGGTTTACATTGACAGGTTTTCATAAAATGGATGACAATCCACTAGGATCACGGCTTTCAGAGACTGGAGGTGCTGAAAACGGTTCTGGGTTCCATTATTTCATCCCAGCTGGACTCGTTTCTATCTATAGGAAGGGGCGTGTACGGTTCATTGGTCACATTGAGCTTGAATGAAATGGTATTTTTTTTGTCTGGAATGTAGCGAATACATCTCAGACCAGTTTCTGTAGCGTCTCCTGATGTTCTTCCGAGACGGATTGAACTCAAGTTTCAGACGTGGGTAAAATATTAAAAAAAAATCCTCGTGCAAGCACTTGACTCGGTAAGGAAAGGGTATGGTGCGTGCCGATTAAATTTTGTCCACGTACTGAGCAGGCACATAGATCGAAGCGTTTTTTAAATGTCTTTCAACCCAATCATGGACAGAGACGACCTCCATTTGTGTACGACGCTTTCCTAAAAAAAAAAATACTCTCCTTCCACGTTGTGCGTGACAGAAAAATGAAGCAGAGCCTTTGCTAAGGTGAAGTTTCTGCTCTGATATGTGCACCCATCTCTATACAGAATGTACCTTGAAAATCTGGGATTATCTGCGAGAAAGTCTGTCACATATGATGCAAATTCATTGGCAGTAAACGCACCTTGGGTCTCATGCCACACATGGCCTAAAACGTCCTTTGTGGCAAGGCTGTAGAACGTAAAGTGATGGACACACAGTTTTGTTCTATAGCACAGAGAGGATTTCTTTATTCTCGGTATCAAGAAAACAGCTTGCAAGTCCATACAACACTCAAAAGTTTTGTCTCTAACACTGTTTAGCGAGGTGATCGCCGTTTTTTTTTTGTCCACAGATTTGGCGCTCTTAGCAGCTTTTTTGCGTTCCCGATGCATCAACCATACTTGCTCGTCAATATTACCACAGTCGTATCCTGCACAAACGTCGCATTAGTCTTTGTGATGATGAAACAAAGCAAAATTAAGCTCGTCGAAAATTGTTTTCAGAACTTGGTGACTCAGGGGACGCTGCTTGTTTTCGTTGCATTTTATCATGTTAAGTTTAAAGACGTCAGTAAAGCTCTGGAATAAGGGCTCTAGGTACAGTTTTGAAGAGCTAGACATGCAGTAGTGCGATGGCAAGTGCGATAAAAGGTTGAAAAAAATCATCAATGCAGAACCGTCTGTCTGCTTTTCGAGATGAGAGTCCAGTCTCTCACACATTTCTGGCTGGCCGCTTGTTGATAGCCCAGTCTCTCACTTACCATCTACGTAAACCAGTGGTCGAGAGAAAACAAAATTGGCAAACCTTTTTTTCTCTGGTGCCACCTGCTTCCAAGAAATAAGAGAAGGTACTTAGTTTCCGAAAGACATACAATCCAGACCCGGACGCATGTGAAATGGTTCTCCCAGCCACTTCTTCTTTTTCGATTAGTGGTGTTACGTATGTTCTTTTCTGTCCCCAACTGAGGCTCTACACGTACTCGAAGATCTTCTCTCTCTTTTATCATCACCAAAATACATACACTGGTATCCGCCTTTAGTACTAGAACAACGTGTCCCCAAAGACCTGACCGGTATCATGTCAGTTTTCTTTAATCTACCGAGATACTCATCTTCTTTCTCTCCCAGTCTTAATACCTGATTTCGCTTCCAGTTATAATTGCCTCTCACTGGCTTCATATCAATTTGTTCCTTCTACAATTGCTTCCTCACCATATCATCTTGTATTTTCACCTAAAACAGCTTCATCTTCAAGGCTCTCTTCTCCATCATCTCCGTTCTGACTGCTTTCGCCACCATCCCCAGGTCGTCAGGGATATCTCTGCGATAGAAGAACTATAAATCGTAAAGAAGATTTCCGTTGTATGAAAAGATACTCGCACATTATTGAGTGAGTGTACAGAAAGTTTTAGACTTATGGCACAACTATTTTCACTCGCAGAGCCAAGAAAATGAATAAGTTTTATTTCTACATAGGAAAAAGTATCATAACTATGCACGTTTGTAATATCCAAGTTTACAATGTTCTCTCTCTCTATCTCTCTCTCTCTCTCTCTCTCTCTCTATATATATATATATATATATATATATATATATATATCGCAGAGATATTCCTGACTGTTCGAAATTCTCGTAAATGTGTTCGTCTTGGTTTCCTCTTCTGCTCTCGATAATCTGTCCTGCGTCAGTGGGTTGTTACTATCATGCCTGACTTCTGCAATGTCAGGTTTATCCAACTGGCTACAAAAAGAAATTTCGACTTTTTTTTCATTTGCTTAACTGATGCACGAGATCATAGTTTACACTTCTCTAAAAATCTAAGACATGAATATATTTTAAAAATCTTTTAAATATGAGCCTTTACAATCCGGACACCTGCATTGCGTCATAAAGTATCAGGCATAAACCGGCTACGTAGATTTGAGAGTCATGTTTAGTCTACCGACAGGCTAAGCAGATTTGAGTGTCACTTTGTTTTTATATGTTTATATATATATATATATATATATATATATATATATATATATATAAAATCAAAATGAGTATGTTATCACTCAGTTATGTCAGTAGAATAAATTATTTGCATAAAAAAGTAGGAAACAAGCAATATTGCTATGACAAAAAAAAAATCAAAACAAAACAAAAAGAATTAAATAATTAAAAAATATATATATTCAAACATGAAAAAAAAAAATCAGTAACAGACACTTAAAGAATTTTTTTTTCTTTTTGTTGATTTTTCTTATTCACATTTTTTGTTAATGAGGATTTCTTTTTCTAAAAAAAAGATTACAAAAAAGGAAAAAAAAAACATTCCGCACGTGTGATTTTAGAAAAAAAAAATATTTACTGTTCTCACATTTTTCCAGCATTTTTCTTTTAACTTTTAATTAGGTAAAGTTGAATATTAACTCTCAATACTTTTGCAATTAACCTTAGAATATTATATTACGTTTTCAGAAACTTGTTTTCATTAATTAAACTATTATTTAAAAAAAATGCTTAAAAAAAAAATTAAAAATTGTATTCACTGATCGCCGTAATTTCTTTTTTATTATTTAATTTTTTGGATGATTGCTTTTCGATTTTTTCTTTTTTTTTTGGTTAGTATTTTACAAAATAGTCTACACTTTGTCCTAACTTGTGATTTCCGTGTCATAGGTGCATATAATGAATGTTGACCAGGCTGTTCGTACTTTCGACCTTAAACATTTGTTACCGAGAGATGCGGTTCACGAATTGCTTTTACAGCTTTGAAAGAGATTTTTAAACAGGGACGGTATTTGCTTCGACGACAAGAAAGAGAATTCGCGTTGAAGTGCGGTATGAAATCAGTTTTTCAAAAATAGTACTGGTCTCCATGTTAGTGCTTTCTTCTCTCACCAGCGTTAGAACTTAGTGAAAGGGAAACATGCTGCGCTGTCAGCCGCAATGGCTTGGGTGTAGCCAAAGTGCGCATCCTCCATGCCCATCCTTAGAGTAAACTCCTTTATTGATGCAGAAAATTTTACTCGTGCAAGATGTCTACCTTCCCCAACTACGAGAAACCTAGCGCCATCTGTGCGTTCTTCTAGTGAAATCAACTGAAATAAAGATTTCAAGAAAGTTTTAAGACTGAATACCCTAGCCTGTGTAGATATCTGTATGATTCAAAATTATCTGGAGCCTTGTGTAAGAACTTTTTTTAAGCGAAGGAAAGATTTCTCCACTCAAAACTCAAGTTTTCATAAAGTCACTAAGGCTCTTTTGAGTATTCTGGTCATTCTTGTCCTTAAAGAGGTGGTCAAAAAACATCATAGATCAATTTTTTTTGAATGTTATAGATTTAAGGCTTATATTATATGCCATTTCCAATTTTGCGTATGTCTTAATTTTGTTATAAGTTATCCTAATTGTCACATCTTTGTAGGTATGCTCATAAATGGGTCTTTGTTTATGAGTAAATGTAAATAGCACATATGGCACCAAACATCTGACAATATTTACAATAAACAGGTATCACCGGTCCCATAGCCGAACTTTTTATTTTTCACACCCGCCACTTCGTGTGCCGTTTTCCACATCAAAGTCGCCTACCAACTGGTTCTAAAATTGTTTGATAATTCATATTTCTCTTCTTGTTCTTCCTTGTTTGTTTTTTTCTCATTTTTAGTACAATCTCTATAAAACTAATGTCGTCGATAATCTTTGTTAAAATAGAATCTGAGTGAGTGTTAATTTTTTAAGCTATAAAAGTTGAGATCCTCATAAAAATTAAATACACTTTTAACAGGTAAACAATTTTCAAAAGATTCTACTTTATGAAAAAAAAAATATTATATATATATATATCAGGAAAGAACGATCAGGAAAGTTGGAATGTTTTTCAACTGTAATAGAACGAGCAGGAAAATTTCAATCTTTTTCAGTTGATACAAAGCGCGCCTTAAAGTTGGAGCATTTGTCAACTGAGAAAGACCGGGGAATCCCAACAATTGTGGAGTTCTCTTGCCTATTAGACAATCTATTTGTCCTTTCTCCTTGTTGAAGACGGTTTTCAGTGGGCTTATCTGCATGTGCGTATCTAAAAAAAAGCGCTTGTTTACATGAATCATGTGTAATATATAAAGTAATCACTAACAACTTCGCTTCGACAGTTTGCTATATTTAAATAAGTCAAAAAAAACGATATAACTACACATGACAGACTCATAGAAATCTGCAGGTCATGAAAATTATAATTTTTTTTATAATAAACAACATACAATTTAACACAAGCATTGATCTCAAAATAAAACCATCCTATCTAAGCCTGCTGATATCATTTGATTTTGAATTGATAAAGCAAGTGACGTCAAGTAAATAATGAAAGATTATGAATTAAGTGCATTGTAAATCAAGTCCTATCTCTCAACTCTTTGCTGTTTAGTTCACCAGATCTCTAGGATCGTCAGTGTGTTTGCCTGTCATATAATTTTCTATGAAAATTTTCCGGTTTTACCTACTGAAGAATTACAGAGAGTAAAATGGAGGCCAAAATAACCAAACCAGATATTGCAGCAGCGATAATTGCCAAATTAGAGTTGACATGTTCCCTATTGGGGTTTAAACCTGGCGCTGGATTATTTATATCTATCTATCTATCTATCTATCTATCTATCTATCTATCCATATATCTATCTATCAATCTATCTATATATCTATCTACCTACCTACCTACCTATCTATCTATCTATCCATCTATCTATCTACCTACCTATCTAACTATCTATCTATCTATATATATTTCGTGTACGTGAACATGTAGAATATGTTTTTTTGGTTTTTATTAACATTTTTTTAAAATTACGATTTCGTTGTTTTAAAATGTGCCAAGAAGTTGGTCAATTTTTCAACCTACTTTGGATCTTTCGGATCTCAAACCTCAATCTTTATTTTCTAATGGATGTTTATGATGGTTTCAGAACCTTGGTATGCAACTATCCATCTTTATTGTGGTCAATCGAAACAGAAGAAAGAATTTTTCAATGTGAATTAGATTTGTTCCTAAAAATAAAATAAAATTGGAAAAAATATTGAAAAAAAAAGCAATTATATCGTATTTTTTTTAACATGCAATAAGAAATAATTGTTTTGCCGCATTACTTCCTTTAGTTATGAAAAAAATTCATTTTCTTATGATCAGATTAAAAATAAATCAAGAGCAAGATCAATATTTATACAGCTATTCAGTTCTATAATTTAAATTAAATGAAGGTGATCTTGAAGATTTTTTAATTCACGCTGGGATAGATATAGAGATGCAATCAAAGTCAAGATACTAGTTTATTCTAATCTATCTATCTATCTATCTATCTATCTATCCACACACACACACACACATATATATATATATATATATATATATATATATATATACATACCTGCTTCAAGAATCTCTACTTTACTTACGAATGTCACATCTAAATCCTAAATATCGATCAACGCAACCAACTATACAGGATCCATTCAGGTTCATGCAGGCTTTGATTTGACTACTACACTTTTTATTGCATGATTTTAAACAGTTTATTTTTTCCACAAGTATGGTTATCAGATGCTGTAGGAAAGAAGAGGAACGTATTTTTTAAACAAAATTTTTCCTTTTCGAAACAACCTAATATTTCTATAAAAGTAATATAAAGAGAGCTTCTTATAAAGATGTATCAACATCAAGAATCTCTATTTTACTTACAATTCTCGCATCTGTCTCCTTGATAAAATACAATATCCATTGATGTTGTTGCAAGCATTGTGTAATCCACGACATGTTTTACTACAGGTTTTTAAAAAGTTTTCTCCGAAATTTTGCGGATTGCACACTGTAAAGACGAAGAGCTACGTTTTGTTTTGTACTTTTTGTGTTTGTTTTATATTTTTTTTGGTTTGTTTTTAAACACAAATATTTTGGGTTAATGCAACAAAACAATCCTAAAAATGTGAAAATCAAAATAATTTTTTTTAATCATGTTCTATTTTATTTTAAGAATATTTCCTTACCATACTGGCATCTTTCTTATTGAAATCCATCAACACGCCCATAAATACAGTAACCGATTACTGTGTTACATGCCTTGTTAGGTCCTCTACAATTTTTACTGCTCTTTTCTGAACAGATTTCTACAAAAGTTTGGTTTTTACATCCTGAGCAAAAAGAGCAACATACTTTTTAACAAAAAATTCACTTTTGGAAACAATGTACTATTTCTATAATGTTCATAAGAAAGAGAGCTTTAAAAAAAAAGATGTATCCACATTAAGAATCTCCATTTTACTTATGATTCTTGGATCACGATACTTTTTTCTACAGGTTTCTGAACAGTTCTCTCCAAAAGTTTGGTTATCCTATGATGTGTGAAAAATGACATTTCTTTTGAGTTTATTTTTAATAATCTGGTCAACGATTGGTGCGATATTTAATTTCTTGCTAGTACAAGCCACATCTTTGTGTACGTGCCTAAACATTTTACAAAATAGTCACATACCATCGTTGTAATTCACAAACCGGCTACATACAAATTTTTCGAATATTTTTTATTTGCTTAATTGATGCACGAGATCATAGTTTATCTTCCCGAAAAATCTTAGACATGAAAATGATTTAGAAATATGTTAATTATGAGACTTCACAAACCGGACACCTGCATTGCGCAAGAAAGTGTCATGCACATACCGGCTGCATACATAACCGGCGTCGCTTGTATATTTCAGTGTCCCCACCGGACACCATACTTCTGTGCACGCCACCGTCCGTTCCTAACAGCTAAAGTGATTTTGTTCTGCGTGTGTGTATGGTTATGATGTGTGTGCGCGCGCTCCAACCCCCACCCTAAAAAAAAAGAAAAACAACAAAAACTCAGAGCTCATTATTGCCAGCACCGACAGCCCAACTAAGCTGCTAAGAATTCCGTCAGCTAAGGATGTATGCGAAGCGCTACGGCTATTAACGTCAACCCCTGTTCATCCTATGTTTTCAGGCATCTCGAAGATTGTTAGCGCTAATTTACAAAAAAAATGAGCCAGATTTTATGACGAACTGTTCGCTTTCCATGATACCAGCTGATGGTGACGGTTGCCGTCTGGACTCTATAAATCTTGAGCTAACGTCTGAGCCGTTGGCTGTGGAAGATGATTCATTCATTTCTGATAGAGTTCAAAATGATTCCCAAGTCAGCAAGGAAAAGTCGAATGACAACGAACCTGCTACTGCTGTAGAGGAAAAAAAATGCTGTGATCTCAATCCTTCTGTCTCTTCCAGTGGAACCCCGAGCACTTGTGGAGTGGACAATCAAGTTGGAATTGAGGGTTGCAGACGGAGTGAAGAAATGTTACCAGAAGACGGGAACTGTGTACTACCTGGAGATGGTGGCGAAAAGTAGTCAGAACGGAGATTATGGAGAAGAGATCCTTGAAAGTGAAACTGGTTTAGGTGAAAATACAAGAGTAGTTAGTGAGAAAGCAATTGCAGAGGACCCAAATGGAGATGAAGCCAGTGGTGGTCGCAAGAAAAAGATAGGCAAATCTAACTGGAAGCGGAATCAGATGCTGCTCTTGTATAAAAAGCGGATACTAGTGCATGGAGTTTGGTGATGATGAAAGAGAGAAGATCTTCAAGTACGTGTGGAGCCTCACTTGGGGACAGAAAAGAACATACGTGACATCACTAATCGAAAAAGATGTGGCTCGGAGAACCGTTTCACATTCGTCCTAGTCTGGAGTGGATGTCTTTCGGAGACAAAATACCTGCTCTTATTTCTTGAAAGCAGCTGGCAGCCAGCGCAAAATGGTTTGCAGAAACTTTTTTTTTTTCGACTACTGGTTTACGCAGATTATGTGTGAGAGAATGGACTCTCAACGAGCGGCCAGCTAGAAATGTACGAGAGCATGGACTATCATCTGGAAAAATAGATATAGAGTTCTGCGTTGATGAGTTTTTCAACCTTTTACCGCGTTTGCCATCGCACTATTGCAGGTCCAACTCTTCAAAACTGCACCTAGAGCCCTTATTCCAGAGCTTTGCTGACGTCTACAAGCCATCCATCACAAAATGCAACGAAAACAACCAGTGTCCCTTGAGTCGCCAAGTTGTAAAAACAATTTTCGACGAACTTAAATTGGCTCTGTTTCATCCTCGCAAAGACCCATGCGACGTTTGTGTCGGATGCGACTATGGTGATATTGACGAGCAAGTCTGGTTGATGCATCAGGATCGCAAAAAAGCTGCTCAGAGCGCCAAATCTGTGGATAAAGAAACGGCGATTACCTCGCTAAACAGTGCTAGAGACAAACTTTTTGTTTGTTGTATGGACTTGTAAGCTGATCTCTTGACACCGAGAATAAAGGCATCCTCTTTGTACTATCAAACAAAACTGTGTGTCCATCACTTTACGTTCTATAAACCTCGCCACAAAGGACGTTTTAGGCTATGTGTGGCATGAAGGATAAGGTGCGCTGACTGCGAATGAATTTGCATTATGTGTGATAGACTTTCTTGCAGATAATCGTGGATTTTCTGCAAAGCGATGGGTGGACCTATCAGAACAGAAACGACACCTTAGCCAACGCTCTGCTTCATGTTGCTGACGCGCACAAGGTGGAAGTAGAGCAAAATGTTTAAGGAGAGGGCCCTAACTAAATGGAGGTCGACTCTGTCCATGGTTGTGTTGATAGACATTTGAAGAACGCTTCGATCTATTGCCTGCTCAGTATGAGGACAAAATGGAGCCGGCAAGCACCAAATCCTTTCCTTACCTATTCAAGTATTTGCACCATGATCTTTTTAAAGATTTTACCCATGTCTGCAACGTGAGTTCAATCTGTCCCGGAAGAACAGCTGGAGATCCTACAGTGACTGACCTGAGATGTATTCGCTACACCCCGGACAAACGATTTCATTTAAGCTCAATCACAACAATGAACCATACACGCCCCTTCCCATGGGTAGAAACCTATCCAGCCGGGATGAAATATGGGAACCACAACCACTGTATTCCAGCTCTCAAAAAATCAAGAAAAATAAATATCAGCACCTCCAGTCTCTGAAAGCCACGATCCAAGTGCATTATCATCCAGTTTATGACAATTTGTTAATGTAAACCAAGGAAATAAATTTCTCTCCCATGTTCATGTGACTTGAAAGGTACTGACAGAATGAGTGCGCATGTCTCGCATGAGTAGTTATCTATTTTTTTTGTAATATGACGCCCAGTACAAGCCTGGGGCGCGTAACAAAGGACTCATAACACCCTGTGATGAATGGCTTGTTGGGTTATTACCAAAATAGCTATTTGAGTCTAACTAATATTTTAAGATAATTCTGAGAAAAGTGACGGGAATAGTATGTGTAGCGGTCTGACAAAATGAATGTAGTTACGGACTAACTAAATAAGAGAAAAATGACAATCTAATTCATAGTGTAAAATTGACGTCACCTGACCCTACCACAAAAACATTGATGTAACAACATAAATTAAACTTCATAGGTAAAGAACTGGTTGCGTTTCACTTAATACTTATCTAAGTCTATCAGAAACTAACTTCAAATAAGTTTTTCCAATTTTTTTCTCTGAATAATGGAGATTGTAAACATTCATCAAGGTTCTTTGGGGAGCTATAGCTTAAATCTTAACCCTGATATAAAAATAATTCTTTCACCACGGTGACAGACATTGAAAGACCTTTTTCAAGCCTGTAATTATCTTCATACCTCTGAAATCCTCACCTAGACTTATTTTATGGGACTGCTACACATGTTGGTTTCGTCTCTCACCAATCCTTTAATTAAAAAAAAAACTTAACTAAAGAAAATAAAACAAGAAATGAATCAATGAGAGCGAACAATAATGCAATGTGACGGAAAGGTTCACAATCACACTTTGGCAATAGTTATAATAAGCTTGACATTTTTAATTAGGTGCCCTAATTCATTTAAGATTATGCAGTACTACACGCCTGAGAGACACAAAAATTAAAATAATAAAAAAAAGTTAATTATTATTAAAAACCTCTTTTCAATGGTCGTCGATGAATCAGACATAATGTCACAAAAAAACAATGAAGATTAGGAAAGAGAGAGAGAAAGAGAGAGAGAGAGAGAGAGAGAGAGAGAGAGAAAGAGAGAGAGGGAGAGAGAGAGGGAGAGAGATAGAGAGAGAAGGAAAGAGAGGGAGAGAGAGAGAGGGAGGAGAGAGAGAGAAAGAGAGAGTGTGTGAGAGAGAGAGACAACACAAACAAGCGCACATACACACATTTTACCGTGAGATAGAGCGGCTAGACCAGCTACACACTACCGCGCGTCATACTTCGGCCTAAAAGTGTCGAGCTAAAAACGAGCACATGCGGTAAGACGGACAACTGCACTGTGGTTGTAATTCATAAACGGGCTATCAACACGTTAGAATTACTTAATGCAATATTTTAGACAGAAACGACTTTAGTTATATCCTATTGCTCTTTAAAGCCTAATGTACCTCAAAAATGTTGCCTATATAACTCAGTTTTAGATGAATTCAGTTTATTCCTTCTTCTGTAAAATTTGTTCTACTGTATGTAGCTGGTTTGTGAATGACAGCGAATGATATATATATATATATATATATATATATATATTTAATCATTGAAACCACACAGGTCTCACATCTATATGTCATGATAGGTTAAACATATGACTCTGTCCCTCTTCTTCTGGGATTGATTTACAATTATGGGTTTTTTTCGGTAGTTTTTTACCTGTACACTCAACTCGCATTGGCATTTAAAATAACGTTTTTCTGTTAGATTTGAATGTGCTGAGTACGAATTTGAACGTTTTTTTCGCCGCAAATAATTAGTTTTTGAAATGACTTTTTTGGATTATTTCTTCTTACTTAACCTATTTAAGCGTATTGATTTGCTCGAGGTAGGTGCCATTTTGCATGTTATCTACTTCCGTCTTTTGCGCATGCGTATTACTTCTTTTTTAGTTACTCTTTGCGCATGCGCAACGTCTTACAATTACCCATGCGCATGCGCAATTAAAGGTGCGTCTTTTGTATATCGCGTCTTGTCTCATTTCATGTCATTACTCATTTGGCTCAGCGCTGATGTGTTTTTATCTTGATCGTAATGTTCTTCATGGCTGCTTGTGATAAGTGTTCTTTTGATTATTTCTAAGTTATTACTGAATTTTATAATAACGACGTTAAGTCATTATCATTTTTATTGATACGGAGGTGTTCGAAGTAGCAGAGACGGAGTTAAGATAAGAGCTGTAATTATTATTAGTATTTATTTTTTTTTAAATGTGTGCTGTTTCTTGTCTTTCCGGTTCATCTTCACCTTGATTTGATCGTATTATTAAGTGAAAGTCGTTTCATTTTTGTCGGGGGGGGGGGAGGGCATCCCCCGTCATTTTTTTATGTATTTTTTCTTTTTTTGGGTGGGGTGGTTCCCCCCCCCCCCCTCATTTTTTATTTTTTTTTGTTAACAGTCCATAAAATTGCGCCTTTTGAAAGTTACGTAATCGCGACAAATTTCACTTTTAATACGATCACGGTCAAGGTCAAGGTCGACCGGAAAGACAAGAAACAGCACTCTGGTGAGTGTGGATGTGCAGTAAAAATTTACCCTTTTTTCTTGGTATATATTATCTGGAAATTTAACTTTGCCTTCGCGATTCATCACATGATTTTAGTTTTTATCGATCAAACGAATAACAAAAAAGGATCCATTTAAATAACATACTGACATACCTACAGTAAATTTATGTCACTTTTCTCCGACAACCTTAATTTTTTTTTGCATGTTCCGTTGACGTTATGAAAATACAGTGCTAAAATTGTATCTCAAGTTTGTTTTTCGTTAAACCCTAGAGTTTCAAACGTTTGGTATATATCAAGTTTCAATGTAGTCAGTAGCAAGTTTTGCAAAAAGTTTGGTATCTCGAACGAAATAAGTAAAGTCGCAGGTATGATAAAAGCTCGCGACTCGGTAGACAGAAATCTGTTCATACATAGAAGGTTCCATGTACGGTTTCCTCATCTTCTTCCGATATACTTTCCTGTTTCAGTGTGCTGTCATTATCATCACCGACGTCTAGACGAACGGACATTTCTAACAGCTCAGTTTTTATTTCAAAAACTACATTCTCTTCTTCTTCTTCTTCTTCTTCTTCTTCTTCTTCTTCTTCTTCTTCTTCTTCTTCTTCTTCTTCTTCTTCTTCTTCTTCTTCTTCTTCTTCTTCTTCTTCTTCTTCTTCTTCTTCTTCTTCTTCTTCTTCTTCTTCTTCTTCTTCTTCTTCTTCTTCTTCTTCTTCTTCTTCTTCTTCTTCTTCTTCTTCTTCTTCTTCTTCTTCTTCTTCTTCTTCTTCTTCTTCTTCTTCTTCTTCTTCTTCTTCTTCTTCTTCTTCTTCTTCTTCTTCTTCTTCTTCTTCTTCTTCTTCTTCTTCTTCTTCTTCTTCTTCTTCTTCTTCTTCTTCTTCTTCTTCTTCTTCTTCTTCTTCTTCTTCTTCTTCTTCTTCTTCTTCTTCTTCTTCTTCTTCTTCTTCTTCTTCTTCTTCTTCTTCTTCTTCTTCTTCTTCTTCTTCTTCTTCTTCTTCTTCTTCTTCTTCTTCTTCTTCTTCTTCTTCTTCTTCTTCTTCTTCTTCTTCTTCTTCTTCTTCTTCTTCTTCTTCTTCTTCTTCTTCTTCTTCTTCTTCTTCTTCTTCTTCTTCTTCTTCTTCTTCTTCTTCTTCTTCTTCTTCTTCTTCTTCTTCTTCTTCTTCTTCTTCTTCTTTCTTCTTCTTCTTCTTCTTCTTCTTCTTCTTCTTCTTCTTCTTCTTCTTCTTCTTCTTCTTCTTCTTCTTCTTCTTCTTCTTCTTCTTCTTCTTCTTCTTTCTTCTTCTTCTTCTTCTTCTTCTTCTTCTTCTTCTTCTTCTTCTTCTTCTTCTTCTTCTTCTTCTTCTTCTTCTTCTTCTTCTTCTTCTTCTTCTTCTTCTTCTTCTTCTTCTTCTTCTTCTTGTTCTTCTTCTTCTTCTTCTTCTTCTTCTTCTTCTTCTTCTTCTTCTTCTTCTTCTTCTTCTTCTTCTTCTTCTTCTTCTTCTTCTTCTTCTTCTTCTTCTTCTTCTTCTTCTTCTTCTTCTTCTTCTTCTTCTTCTTCTTCTTCTTCTTCTTCTTCTTCTTCTTCTTCTTCTTCTTCTTCTTCTTCTTCTTCTTCTTCTTCTTCTTCTTCTTCTTCTTCTTCTTCTTCTTCTTCTTCTTCTTCTTCTTCTTCTTCTTCTTCTTCTTCTTCTTCTTCTTCTTCTTCTTCTTCTTCTTCTTCTTCTTCTTCTTCTTCTTCTTCTTCTTCTTCTTCTTCTTCTTCTTCTTCTTCTTCTTCTTCTTCTTCTTCTTCTTCTTCTTCTTCTTCTTCTTCTTCTTCTTCTTCTTCTTCTTCTTCTTCTTCTTCTTCTTCTTCTTCTTCTTCTTCTTCTTCTTCTTCTTCTTCTTCTTCTTCTTCTTCTTCTTCTTCTTCTTCTTCTTCTTCTTCTTCTTCTTCTTCTTCTTCTTCTTCTTCTTCTTCTTCTTCTTCTTCTTCTTCTTCTTCTTCTTCTTCTTCTTCTTCTTCTTCTTCTTCTTCTTCTTCTTCTTCTTCTTCTTCTTCTTCTTCTTCTTCTTCTTCTTCTTCTTCTTCTTCTTCTTCTTCTTCTTCTTCTTCTTCTTCTTCTTCTTCTTCTTCTTCTTCTTCTTCTTCTTCTTCTTCTTCTTCTTCTTCTTCTTCTTCTTCTTCTTCTTCTTCTTCCTCTTCTTCTTCTTCTTCTTTTTCTTTCTCTTTTTCGTCTGCTTCTTCTCCTTCTTCTTTTTTTTTTTTTCGTCTTCTTCTTCTTCTTCTTCTTCTTCTTCTTCTTCTTCTTCTTCTTCTTCTTCTTCTTCTTCTTCTTCTTCTTCTTCTTCTTCTTCTTCTTTTTTTTCTTCTTTTCATTATTTATCTATAAAAGAAATTTTTTGAACGGAAAATCCGTAAACGCACCAAAAAACTAATGTATCCGGAAGCAAAAGCAGTGCTTTTAGAGATAAAATGCGTTGCAATGGCTAACATGTGAAATTTATTTAATTTGAACATATTTGTAGCTGCTATAAATTAAAAAAAATGGAGTCGAAGAAAATTCGTTAGATTAAATTAAAATAATTTTTGAAATTTAGAAGAGTTTAAACGGTATAGTTTGCTAGATAATGATTACGTTATGGTTAGATATTGGAGCTTCTTTTGTTCTTGTTTTTCTCTTATCTTTAATTTATTTATATGCGGCACTTTAAAAGGTAAGTATTCTAGGTCTTACAGCTTTCACATTCTCAGTTTTTAATAGTTTTAAGTAATACAATGTCAATGTTATCAAGCATCTTTGATTTCTTTTTAATCGATGTAGAGCCCGCAGTAAAATTATTCTTTTTTTGTAAAAAACTAAATACTAGACGAGTCAGATCTTAAATGATAGTCTTAAACTCAGAGTAAAAACTAGATTAGAAAGTAACAAAAATATAAGGAATACGAATCAATCGATTCGGAAATGTTTAAAAATAGAAGCCACAGTTGCAAGCCTCTAGATTTAACATCCTTTTTTAATGTCAGTGACACATGATCTACTGTAAAACATGTATATCTCTCCAAAGAATATGTTAAGAAGCGCCCACCTCAAATTTCTATACGCCCCCCTCTTATCTAGCCAAGAGACGCCGGCTACACAAAACTCCTCTCTCTCCAATGATGCTAGCACCTAATTAAAACAGAAAGAAAAATTGTCACCTACTTGTATTTATTCAACCTTTCCGTCTCCTGCAACGTACCTCTCCCTGCTCTTGGGTTGCCAGAGCTAGAACGTAGAGGTTCAGGTGAGGGTCATCCTCTACCCAGAATCGAGTATGTCCTACCTCCCTCCTTCTCCTCCAGGTCAACGTTTTTCCTCTCCAGGATACCATTATATTAACCCCCCAACACATATCACAGATCTCTTTGTTTTATTCCCACTATTTTATTTTCCCTTTTATTTTCAGCTTTAAGGTTACTCAATACCCGGCATGTATACAGTCACCACGTGATCTGTTTCCTCAAGTCCCAAAGTGGCATCACTTTCATTCAGTTTGTGGACCAAATGCCCTGTGACATTGTACCCTCTTCGTTCTTCTCTGACATAACTTTATTCCCTGTTATGTTAGCTTTCAGGCTTATAGTCCTCCAATTATTTAATCAATTTCATAATATACAAAAGTTCCTCCCGAAGCTCGAAATCCAGAATTTAAAAGCTCAGCCGTCCGCCCTCACGCTTTTCCACCTTCAACTTTCTTTTTCTTTTCTTTTCTTTTGCCTCTTCACAGAAAAATAAAATTCCTACAACACTATTCCATATTGTTCAACTCATTATCATTATGTCATGGCATCATGACAAATTACCTCAAGGATAGACACCATACGGCGTGCGGGATGTATTAACTGTTCGATACTGTCAACCCCACCCCACCCCCCACCCCCCCCCCCCAAACCCGTATGGGGCTCGGTGCAGAGCTATCCCTTAAAAATGATTAGTCAAACGAAATGGTGACCATCTGGTCAAATAGATTGATCAGAAAAAAGTTTCGGCTGTTTTCCCGTGACACAAGAGTTTCAGGGCTTACTGCAACCCCCCCCCCTTTTTCAAAAAAAAAAAACCTATGGGGCTAGGAGTAGTGCAATCCTTAGCAAACGACGAGTCAAACTAAATGGTTACCACGTGATCAGATAGATTGATCAGACATATTTTTTGGCTACTATCCCGCGGCGCAAGAGAAATTACCATTTTACTCCACGTATCCGGAATATATGCACGCGGAATATTCTTACTCCCACCTCTTATTCCCAAGGCATAAACCTAAAGATCTCAGTACATATCAAGACAGAAGGTCACAGACCGGGCCAAGGTCTGGTAGCCAAAACGCACTGTCGATTTTCTTCAGGTTTCGAGGTGTAAAGAGGAAGGCTTTAAGTTTGGGCAAGCAACTCCGTGATGGTGCACATCATTGCAATCAATATTTCTTTGTTCTTTAAATAAGACAGTCCGCTTATTTGAACATACTGCTTTAAAAACCCAGTTCCCTACATACAAAACATGTATTTTCTGGTAATGAGTCATCACAACCGTCTAGAAGACATTTTATCTCTTTTGCTGTCCTCACCGGCCTTCCGTGCCATGACTTAGCGCCTGCCTCTGTTGTAAATATCCACGCGTTGGTATTAGGGAGGGTAGTCTCTCTATTTAACCGTGCTTATGATTGCGGCAAGTTTCTGAAGGACTCTAGTATACCTCCATGTGTATCGCCCCTGTGAGAGGGCGATTTTTCAAGAACTCAAGACATTGTCTGTGGTCTGCCTGCCTTGGCATAGCGGACAAGTGCGGTCCTATTTCTTTCCCCACTGTACCAGATTTGCGTTGGAGGGCAGGAGATCGTGCAATGATATGATGAGAAAGCTGATCCAATATGACGCCATGTGCCAGATCTCGGTCGGTAGCAAGTTCTACTGTTTCTAGTCCTCTTTTGGTATCTTTCATGGATGAATCGTACCATCTCTCAAAGCTCCCAACTGGTCCTTGACTGATCATTGGTATCTGATGATTGGCCACTGTGAATATCGTCGTCGCATCTAGCATACCTTTCATTACTGAGAAACTGCGAGACTTCTTTTGTTTGAATTTCATCCTGCTCCATGCCATTAAGACGTCAAGGCGCTCTCGCATTCGGCCTGTTCCGTCTTCCTTTGAGCATATTATGGTGGTATCATCCATGAATGCGACATGTAGCAAACGCCACCTAGATTAGCCGGGCCTGCGCTACCGTCTGCTGCTTTCGAGATGACTTCCATAGCCATGACGAACAGGATTGGGGATATGGTACAGCCCATGGCGATTCCAATTTCCATCTTCATCCAGTCTGTGGTGTAGCTATTAGTGGATATATATATATATATATATATATATATATATATATATATATATATGTGTGTGTGTGTGTGTCTGTGTTGCCTTTTAAATTTTGGAAGCCTTTGGTGGATGATAACAAGCAACAAAGGCGGTATCTAAGAATGAGCAAAGTGAAAGCCGAGTCTATATATATATATAACATTCAGTCTTTCACTAAGTAGAGGGTATAGAAATTAGAGTAAGACCGAGAAAATGAGATAAATAAGCTAATTCTTTACTTATACCACTTATTTCTCTAAATAGATAGTTTATGCATAAAAAACGACGTGTACCAGTGGATTTTCCCTATGAGAAGTGCTATTAAAAAATGAAACCTCTTTGGTTTTTTTTGCTGTTTTTTTAATGCAATAAGTTGAAAAACGGGATCGCATTTTTCTTTCTATAGTGCGGTGTATAAGTTATGTATATATTATGTGAGTATGTTTTTTAACCTGAATCTATTTGTGGAGTATATATAACTCTATACATGCATCTAGTTATTTTAATGTAATATAAGAACAACGCTGTTGTGGGGGGTATTAGTTTTGTATCTATTATAGGATTATTTTTTTTGTAACGCACATGTTTTTGTTGAGTATAATTATGTATATATGTGTCTCGGATAATGAAACGTCCACAAGTCTGAGTAAAAAAGTCCCACACAGGACATAAACTTTATATCTATCACATATATGTTTCAAATCTATCTCTTTTTCTACCTATCTATGTATAGAGAAGCGTAAAACAAAGAAAAAAGTACGAATAGAGAGAAATTAACATGCATGTCTTCATATAGAAAATCTGCCGTTAATGAGCATCGCTCCAATTAAAACAAAAAAACAAAAAAACAAAAACAAAATAAAAAAAAATATGTTACTTTTGTGCAACCAAAATAATTTCCTCTATTGAATACAGCGTGTGCCAACCAGACCTATGGAGCAAACTGTTCAAAAAATTGCAGCACAAACTGTCGTGGGCCAAACAGCGACTGCGAAGACGTCAATGGGTTTTG
>JAWDGP010000394.1:72500-95000 GCA_033675545.1 Elysia crispata
TATTCTGTGTAATAACGAGTGTCAGAAGGTTGTAGTCTAAATGTCGTGCAGGATACACTTCAGTTTTTCTTATGATTTCCTCCAGACTTATAAAGTCATTTCCGTTACATAAATCATTTACAAAGGTTATATTATTTTTAATGCAAATTTCATTGTAAAGAGATTCATTGTGGTGTGTTAGATATTTGTTATTGAAAATTGGTTGGTTCATAAAATCTTGCGGCTCTCTGTGCTTATTAAAAGTTGCTTACGTTTCTAATTACCGTTTCGAAAATTGGTTTTTCACTTTATCAATACCTTTGATGGTTCTGTTTGAGCTAAGAAAAACCGCCTTACCAGCGACTGGTCTCAATGTCTGAAAGGCTATTGTTTTCCATTCTTCTTCTGGTCCTGTGCATACAGCTTCTGCCCATTGTAAGAAAGCTGCAGATTGTATCCGAGAATTGTCAAACATGTTAAGCCCTCCGTTTTTTGTATCCCTGCAAAGCTCTTTTCTTTTATTTTTTTCAAATGTCCTTGTATTCGAGAATTTCTTTTTTCCAGAGAAGACGGAATGAAATTCTGTTTGTTTGTATAAGGACATTTGTTTCTTTCATTGATTTTTCATTAAGAAGAAGATTTATTTCTTTATGATATTTATGCGAATCTAATATTTATCAAAAATTATCATTAATTTGTTTTACATTATCTTTTGACAAAAAAAGAAAAAGAATTTGAAATCTTTATGTTTAGTGTAATTAACTTTTAACCATGATAATTTAAAAAAAGAAAAACAAAAAAAAATCTTTCTTGTTTCAATTTAACCTTTTCACAATTTTTTTTACAGTTTTTTTTTTTTTTTTTTTTTTGTTCATACAGTTACACATTTTTGCGTCCAATTTATTTTTAAAGAATGTTTTGCATCATTTTATTGATCTTAATTGATTGATTAAAATGATTATATGAAATTAGATGTGCTTGTATTTCATTATGTATGTTTGTAGCGGGTTTTTTATTATTTGGTCATGGTCTTTCTATTTCTTTATGGATAGTTTTCGTCGTCTCAATATTTTTTCAATATATCTGTTACGCGAAGGGATACCGCTTTCGTCGAGCAAGCCCTCACCGTTTGTATACATTTAAAACGACCGAAAAAAACACTTCGCAAAAACAAAACAAAAAAAAAAGGCCTTTTACTTCTAATGCAGGTTGCTTCTTAAAATATGAATAAACACAATGACTATAAGACCCACAAATCCTAATCTCTTACATAAATAGTGCATACAATTATAAAATAATTAAAAACGAAAGCCTAAAGAAAATAAAATAGATGCGATTGTACTTACCGGAAGTAAAAATATAAAAAGGCAGGAAAGCTTTGAAAACAAAAAGCAAAAAAAAAATCGCAACACGCCACCTCCAGTAAAAAAATTGATAAATGTTTAAAAACACACATACACTCACACACACACACATATATATATATATACGCTAAGATAGCTAGTCCCATAAACGGCACACACACACACACATATATATATATATACGCTAAGATAGCTAGTCCCACTAACGACACACACACACACACATATATATATATACACGCTAAGATAGCTAGTCCCACTAACGACATATATATATATATATATATATATATATATATATATATATATACTCTTGCACTACCGGAGATGTGGGAACCAGTATATGTTTTTCAAGCGCAATGTGGGAACTTCGATTTTTTTTTTCTGAACCCAAAAAGTTCCTATAAACCATTTGGCTGAAATTTTGTCAGAAAGACCTATGGGGTATAATCGATGCACAGCCAAATGTTCCCAAAAATGGTTAAAATTAATGCGGTTACCTTCCTTAACAGTATTATTTAGTACAAATACGTACGAATGCTCACGCCGAACCAAACTCACTGGAGAAATGGTAAGTAATAAAAGAGATATTTTTATGCGATTTTCATTGAACTTTCGTTTAAAAAGTATTTTATAGTGCGATTAACAGGTTTTAAAAGCCTGCATGTGTTTTAACAATTTCATACACTAATACTCTTTCGAACACTGTAGTGTTAGAAATCTCGAGATCTAGATTTAGATCTAATCTAATCTAATCTAGATCTAGGTTTAAATCTAGTAGATCTAGATTTAGATCTAGCAGACCTAGATTTAGATCGAGATCTAGGCTTGCCTAAAATTTTTGTCTAGCTATTATCTAGATCTAGATCTAGAATCTTTTCATTCAGTATATTATAAAATGACTTTTTTCAGCAAGTTTTTAAGTAGCTTTCACCTTAAGCAAGCATAATTACTCTAGATCAAGTCCCAAAGTTATTTAAGGATGGTGGGCCTCTCAACTATAGCATGAACAATGACCCACACCAAACAGTGCGGTCCCCAATGTGGCCTCAGCTTTGTAGACGGGGCCGAGTTAAACTAAAGACTCTTCAATTATTATTTTACAAGCCCCTTTGCATGCATCAACTAAATAGTGTTAAAGGTAACCTTAGCTCACTTAATGTAATAAGGTAGGATTAAAAAAGTTATACAACACTGGCTATCACTGTAACCGTAGTGAGACATGTGATAAACATCTATAATAGCACTGCCTCCTGAATAATCCATTTGAATAGTTTGGGTTGTTGAACCAAAAACCCAGCGACTGAAAATACCCAATCATGTTATCCGACCTTGAAATGATCCAGCACCTAGAGAAAAAAAATTTGAAGCAACTTACTTCTCCCTAATCACAGTATACTGACATTGATTCAACTCGTATAGGTTTTCTCAACTCATATAGGTTTTCTTTAATTCTTTTAATCAGTGCTTATGTCACTGAAACCTCTATACAGTTGTTGAGATTCTGGGGAAAAGGAGATGGAGATAGACTCATATTCACATCCAGGTAGTCAGTATTTTCAGTGAATTATTTAAGTCAGAGTGGCAAACTACATACATGAAACAGACAGGTAGAGTAAATGCTTTGCATGCACAACATACCTCTTATATACTTGGTCAATATTAGTCTTTAAAAAGCCTTAACTTTTTTCAAGGCCGGAAACCAATTCCACTTAAATCAGTAAATACGGCAAAGATAGGACTGTTTTAGTGACATTTCATATAATAACTGCTTAGAAGATGCAAAAAATAGTAACTGAAGTTTGTGAGAATATAGGAATTTAAGAATTGTGTTATTTGGTTTCAGGCTGCCTCAGCTTTGTTGGAGGATGAAGTATCTCAAGAGTAACCAGAGCAATATTCAAACAAGCTTATATCTGTAAGTGGTGAAAAAGATATAATCAAACTAGTTGCAGATAGTATTGGGTATAAAATGATTTTGATGAAATAAAAAATTATAAATATAAGGAATTACTCCAGACCAAATCATCTTGTGATTATGTAGTTAAACAGACATGTGAGTAAGAAACCAAAAGGATAGTAATAATATTATTATTTCAGTTATAGAACATTTGTCTTTAATATAATTGACATGCTGTTCTGTCCCTCATTAAAGCTTTAAGTATTAGTTGGTTACTTTATTTCTTATATTTTTAAGAGCTTATTGTTTAGAATACTAATGTGCACTTCACTTAAAGTCTGATGACAAAGAAACTTTTTAAATATATCCTTTTTTGAAGCTTTATTAGGAGAGTGCTAATGCATATTACAAAAGTGCTGTATATTACACATGCTAACATGAAGGACCAAGATTTGAGTTATGATAGGGGTCTGTGAAATTCACTTAATTTTTCATTAATCTTACGTTATTAAAATATGAATTGTCTTCAACACATGTGTTATTTTTTACTGTCTTGAAAAGCTAAACAATTGAAAATCATGCTGCCCCATAAATCTTATCTATGAATCTGGGAGTTAAGTAGATCTTGAAATGCAGATTATGGGTTCAGATCCACTTCTCTTTAGGTTTGTTCTTTCTATGCCATTTTGCATAATGTCGTTAAGATGCATTCCTCCATTTATTCTTGTTTCTTAGGTATCCACTGTGCCGACTGTGAGAAGAGCTGCACCAGGCAAATTGGACAAACAACAGTTCTCCTGCTACTGCAAGACTCCTGTTTTAAAAAATTGCAAGACATCTAACAGTCAGACATTCTTCAGAATCAAAAGTGGCCAAATTATTGTCTTACAAAGAATCGCAAACAAGGTATAAAGATCATTTGACAGGAATCCTCAAATTGAAAAATAAGAGAAATTTTTTACACAATGTAGAAGAGCTTCAAGCTGGAGGATGCAACATTGTTGTTTCAAAAACATCAAGCAAAGCAAGGCCTGATACTGATTTTTTACCTTACATGCACTGCTATGGATTTTTTGTCGGAGAAGAATTGTGGAAGCATGTGAACACATGTGAATTAAGAGAGAGTGGTTAGAGCTATAGAGAGGCTAGGAAAACGATGTCTATTAGTGGAGCCTTTCTAGAAAGTGTTTGTTTGGCAGGTGATGAGGAAAAGTGATCAAAGAATGTGAGAGAGTTTGTGTTATCTTGCATGTCTCAACATGAAATTTATAATGTGGTTAAGAAAGACATGCTTATACTGCGTTTTGGTAGTTTACTCCTAAAAAAGTTAGAGAAAGGAAGAGCACATGACATTTCCCAGAGAATGAGACTGTTAAAAAGATTGCTTTTGAAGCTTATGCAAATTGACACTAAAATGGATAGCCTATCCAATTTCCTCTCTGGTGAGGCCTTTGACATTGTCATAAAAGGGACGGAGGAGCTCTGTGGAGTTCTGCACACTGAAGATGGAAAGCGTGCTTTCAAAACCCCTTCACTTGCTGTCTGGCTAGCACATTTATGAATCAAAATCGGAAATGTTAAAAGAGGTTGGGCCGTAAGGTGCCAAAACGAAGCAGACAGACTGGCTGCTGAAACATTCCTTTCCTTGGTGAAAAGTGAATGGACAAACACAGTGTCATCGTGTGCATTGAACACTTTTAAAAGAAGAAAAGACCAAAGCGTCCAAATTCTACCTCTCACAGAAGATTAGGTAAAAGTCAAGAGACACATGTTGAAAGAAATGACGATGAAAATTCGAGATCTCTTGTCCAGTCCAGGATATACTACATGGAGAAAACTGACACAGGTCACGATGTCCAGACTTATATTGTTTAACGAGAGAAGAGGTGGAGAAGTTGCACATTTTCTCCTGAAATCATATCAAGACGGACCCAACAAGGGAGTAAGGTATGAACAAAGAAATTCTGGATAGCCTTCAAGGTTTGGAACTGGCTCTTATTAAAAGAATAAAACTCATCGAAGTGCCAGGAAAAAAAACCAGGAAGGTTCCCATATTAGTCACTGAGGAAGCTAAGGAGGCAATTGCGACATTGAAGAAAACCAGAGACAGTGCTGTCATCCCTAAAACAAACCCGTCCTTCTTTGCTAGTAAATCTTCAGATGGATAACTTAACAGCTGGCAGTCCATGAAGGCAGTAGTCGATGGTGCTGCTGTTGATCACCAGGGAAATATCTCTTCAACAAGATTTCGCAAATACATTGAGGGAGAGTTAGACGGACAGAGAAGAGAGAGATATATTCACTGTTGGGTTGTCAATACTGTCCCAATGTTACAAAGCTATCGAAAGAAGAGAGAGAGAGAGAGAGAGAGAGAGAGAGAGAGAGAGAGAGAGAGAGAGAGAGAGAGACAGAGAGACATGGTTAGACAGACAGACAGAGTCTCTATGTGTGGAAGGAGAATATTTTTCTCATGCTTCATATTACGTTAGTGTCAATTAAATGCATTGGTAAATCCATCACAAACTTTCCTTGTGGACAAATAAAGTTTATTTTATCTCATTTACGGTTTTGTGAATACATCTGCTGATTACTGTATTGATTCACAAAGGTTCTTCTTGTTACTACTACTACTACTACTACTACTACTACTACTACTACTACTACTACTACTACTACTACTACTACTACTACTACTACTACTACTACTACTACTACTACTACTACTACTACTACTACTACTACTACTACTACTACTACTACTGCTACTACTACTACTACTACTACTACTACTACTACTACTACTACTACTACTACTACTACTACTACTACTACTACTACTACTACTACTACTACTACTACTACTACTACTACTACTACTACTACTACTACTACTACTACTACTACTACTACTGCTACTACTACTACTACTACTACTACTACTACTGCTACTACTACTACTACACTACTACTACTACTACTACTACTACTACTACTACTACTACTACAACTACTACTACTACTACTACTACTACTACTACTACTACCACCACCACTACACTACTACCACTACTACTACTACTACCACCACACCACCACCACTGCTACTACTACTACTACTACTACTACTACTACCACCACCACTACTACCACTACACCTACTACTACCACCACCACCACCACTACCACCACCACCACCACCACCTACCACCACTACTACCACTACCACCACTACCACTACTACCACCACCACCACCTACCACCACTACTACTACCACCACCTACCACTACTGACTACTACTACTACTACTACTACCACCACCTACCACCACCACCACCACTACCACCACCACCACCACCACCACTACTACCACCACCACTCACCACCACCACCACCACCACTACTACTACCACCACTCACTACTACCACCACCACCTACTACTACCACTACTACTACTACTACTACACCACCACCACCAGCCACCACCACTGCTACTACTGCTACTACTACTACTACTGCTGCTACTACTACTACTACTACTACTACTACTACTACTACTACTACTACTACTACTACTACTACTACTACTACTACTACTACTACTACTACTACTACTACTACTACTACTACTACTACTACTACTACTACTACTACTACTACTACTGCTACTACTACTACTACCACTACTACTTCTACTACTACTACTACTACTACCACTACTACTACTACTACTACTACTACTACTACTACTACTACTACTACTACTACTACTACTACTACTACTACTACTACTACTACTACTACTACTACTACTACTACTACTACTACTACTACTACTACTACTACTACTACCACTACTACTACTACTGCTACCTCAATTACTATTGCTGCTGCTACTACTTCTTCTGATATTGTTAATAAAGTTTACATGAGTTTAATGCCAATCATGGATGAATAATGCAATAAAATGCTTCCATATTTCTTGAATGAACATTAGGGTAAGATATATGAGCATGTTCTTAATGATCATTTTTAGAACTAGGCTTTTCATTGAAATGGTTAGAAAAAATAAAGCCCTCTCCTTTCCTGTGGAACTTAGAATAGATTCTTGCTTTATTGTCTCTTTTGACAACATTAATATACTACAAGGAAGCACACTTTTGTTCATTGAATTTCTCAGCTACAATCTTTAAAAGAAGCATCCTCATAAGGCTAAAACAAAGAAAAAAAAATATATAAATGTATACCTGACACTGCAAATAAATCAAATTTGAAATTAACTTTGTAAACATACTTTAGCTTGTACTATGGTTTTCAGTCTCCAATAACTAGAAAAAATTTGAAAGGATTTCCCTAAAAATAGGTGGAATCATACCACTTGTTTAATTTTCCCACTCCTCGAATTTCAATGCAAAATGAATCTCTATGTGGCAAATAGGAAGCCCTTTACGTTCTCGTGAAAGCAATGAAGATTTCTCAGAAGCTTGTACATAAAAGGGTATAAGGGTTTTGAAGTTGGGTTGACTCTGTCTTGTAAATATATTTGTTTGTGGGTTCCTACATTTCGTTCTTTCCGTTTTAACAGTCATAATTATGGCTTGTTTTAAAGGTTCCCACAAAGTATGTACACAAACGAATCAAAGGTTCCCATATATATAATTATATATGGGCTTGTTGGAACTTGGTTCCCACATCCAAAATGTTTATATATGGGTCTAGGTAAAAAAAAATTATGTATATAATAGCGATGTTCAAGTTATATATGGTAACTATGAGAAGGCCTTTTTCCTCTGAAATTAGTTTTAATTGTCAAACTCAGCTAGAAATAGGCGTTCCCAGAAGACGGTATATATATGCAAGTTAAATTTCAGGTTCCTATATACCAGGTTTTATGTGTATATATATATATATATATATATATATATATATATATATATATATAAATATTTACGCTAAGCATAACTAGTCCCACTAAGGACACACACACACACAAATAGTGTGAATGACTTAATGTTAACAAAAAACAGTATCCGGTGTGTCAATTTTATGACATTTATTAAAAAAAAACATTTCATTCTATCCATAAAAATCAAAACTAGATTGTGAAAAAAGCAATACAATTGG
This sequence comes from Elysia crispata, assembly GCA_033675545.1. Lineage (NCBI taxonomy): Eukaryota > Metazoa > Mollusca > Gastropoda > Plakobranchidae > Elysia > Elysia crispata. Next base: position 80,867 of record JAWDGP010000394.1, read on the forward strand.
AGCCCTACTCCTAAACATTTTTTTTTCCTTTTCAGAAACTTAAGGAAATATATCCTAATACCGGTATTTAGAACATAACAAACGTCTCACTGTTTAATTCCAACAACTAATATAATAAACTTTATGAAATAATATTTGAAAAAAAGAACTTAATTTCCAGAAATAGGAACGTGCACTACTTTCAGGAATGGTAGCTGTCTGAGTTGATGAAAAGAGTGCTCTATGGTTTAAATCCTTTGAAAGTTTGCACCTAAATCTAGATCTAGATCTAGATTGTTGAAAACCTTCTATAAGTTATAAATATTTAAACATTAGTATTAATTTCCTGTTATGGCACACTTCTTTTTTTAAATGAAGCAGGAGAAAAAATATAATAATTCATTTTCTATTCTTGGAATTGGTTCATTACACAAAAAGACAATCACATTTAGCATGCCCTTATATTTTTTGCACAATTTTACTCTTGAACGAGTGGAAAACAAATTGTTTTATGTCATAAACTGATATAATTTTCTTGTATATTGATTTTGCATTGTGATCTAGATCTAGATATTTATAATTTTTGTTTTGCTTAATTTAGCAAAATCAGTTTCAAAGAAAACAATGTCCTGTAGCAATCCTGGGAAAGTTTCTCAGCATATGCTCTCTAAACCTTTGACTAGGTCTAGATTCCATTGTATCAATCGATAGCTAAAAAAAGTATTGATCCTATTGTATCGATAAAAAATTTTCTTGGCAGGACAGGAAATGTCAACCTGTATTTTTTTTCGTTTTTTTTTTTTATTCACACTAATATTTTCTGTATGAAAAAAAAACCTATAAAGATGAAGTCACATCAGAAATATAATTAGACTTGTGCAGAAATTGTTTCCAATTTTGAAGTTTCTTTTTTGTACATTCTTCTTGTCCTTTTTGTCTTAAATAGTACAATTTTAAACTATTTAAGTAACCTGTGTCGACCGTGTGACATTGATCTGGTGTTTCTAGAGATTTGAATATGAAAGCAAAAAATTAAGACTGCGAAAAATTTCTATTGATTTTCGTTTGAAAGTCATGCTTTGGTCAACCAATGAGCCATTTAGTCAAAACTATTTAACAAGAACAAACCAAATATGTCTTTCAAGAGTTATTTTGCACCCTTGCATATATAAAAAAAATAAAAGAATAAATGTTCACGATGGTATACCTGTAACTTGTTTGATGCATCAGTTTCATGTAATGATAAAGATGAAGATGTGTTTGTGACGTGAGAGGTTGTGTAGAATGTTGTATATTTAGTATCGCGGTGACAATTGTAGATTATGCTTAAAAAATGATTCAGTTCACCGCTTTAGAAAATCTTGCGTTCGTGAATGTATTCCGGTCAAGATGAGGTGTATTATAACCGTTTAAAAAAAAAAACAATACAAAAGGTTGAGATTATTCATAATGAAATATGATTTCATAATATTCAGTTACAAAACGCTTCGAACACCAATAAAAAGTATATATCATGTTTCAAACTGCAATATTTTGGGGACATATTTCAAGGAAATTCTATAGACGTAAGACTTAACCAAATGTCTACAAATAGAACACGTAACTTTTTTTCTTTCTCTACATCTGTCCCTGCAGACAATAAACTCCAGATACAGACCTTTATATATATAAAAACTAGTAATGTAAATAAATACAGTTATTTTTTTTCTTTGATTGTTTTGTTACATAACATGTACTGAGAATACTTTTGGAGCGAACTTTTCATTGTTTTGTTACATAGCATGTACTAAGAATACTTTTGGAGCGAACTGTTCATTGTTTTGTTACATAGCATGTACTAAAAATACTTTTGGAGCGAACTGTCCAGAGTTCTGCAGTCGAAACTGTCGTGGACCAGAAAAAATTCATGCAACCACGTCAATGGAACATGTAATTCTGGTTGTGAGGATGGCTTTCAAGGAGATAGGTTTGAAGCTGTTAAGTAAACAGGAAACAACAACAAGGAAACATCATAATAATAAACCAACAGTTGGGCTTTGCAAACTATCTGTGCGATCTTATACTTTTTATTAATTTCCGGGGAATATCAGCGCTTTTTAATGAGCATTGATATTTTATTTACTCCAGACAATCTACTTATCGTAAGCATTTTTTATGTTCCACTAAACCGTTTTTCGTCTTTGATTTTCCGTGTTCACTTTGAGATAATAAAAAAAAACAAAAAAAAAAAAACGAAAAACCAATAACTGATCGGTAATCACAGAAAAGCAAACATGATATGTAAAATAGTTCTTGATTAAAAAAGCACGCATTACAATTATTGTACATTAGCTGCAAAAGACATATTGAAACAATTGCTGCTGTTTTATTTGTAACGGTTATGTCAATATATTTAATTTAAAGTCTGATTTTATTCCTATGCTTATCAGTCTGAACAGCTCGTCCTGGAAACTTCCACGGACCCATTTGTTCCTTTGAGTTTAGTATCCATTGCAACGGATGTAATAGACTATGCGACAATAAAGGAAATTGTTATTTTGGGTGCAACAATAGATATACAGGAAAAAGATGTAATGCATTTCATAATAGGAAAGTAGAAACTTTAAAAACAGAAATGATTTGTTGAACTGGATCATATCGAAAGTTTTATTATAGCTTTTATGGCTGATGTGAAAAGCCTGCATGGTTTAAGTCATTTTTTAATTCTATTTTCCAGTTTTGTACATAAAATAATTGTCTATTTAAAAAAAAACCAAAAAACAAAGGTTCAAAAAGAATCTAAAATCGTATTAATTCTGAAAAAAATATAAAAGACTACAGAAGAAAAATGAAATAATGAAATAAACAAAAAATACGGTTAATGTAGAATCTGTAAAATACGTAGAAAAATCGAAAAAATGTAATAAGACATCAGTGTTACGTCAAAAAATTGTTTATGTTTTTAGATCATTTATAGATGACCGTATAAATAAAATCTTGAATATAATAGTCCTGTTTTGGAGTTCACTAAAAATATTTTATCTGTTGATTTTTTTTAATCCAATATGAAAACTTTCTCCGAAAAAACTACAGGTGTCTGTAGAACCGCAAAAAAATGAAGCAAATCAATCTGAATTTAATTTTAACCTAGTTAATTCGTGTCAGATAATAGTATGTATTCTTTTAAAAAATATTAAATATTTTCAAGCACAGGTTATTTTACAATGTTCTTAAACAAGCGTACGATGATACCAGTTCTAGACTAAATAAAGTGTAATTACCAAAACTAATTTGGGCATGTGGAACTAGTAGTATATTAATGTCTGTATTTTTTTATACGGGTAAATAATTTCTTTTTTTTTCTTTCTTTTTTGTCTGAATTAGTTTGTCAACTAAAAATTTTTTACATTTTTTTTTTAATTCTAAAAACCTACGTTTGTTTCTCAACTAATGGATTTCATACTAAACTAAATCAATTTAAACTAAAATGTCTATATTTTTACGACAATATCTAAAACTTCTTAGACTAAATTCATTTCTCACGTTGAAAAATAATTCTTAAGAACCCTTTTTTTCAATTCATTCTGATGATGTTAAAATAGAACTTTTACTCTTTCAGTTTCAGGTGATAGATTTGTTTTAACATAATGACGCATACATACCAATTTATATTTCAAACCTATGTCTGCGGTTTTCTTGAAACAGTTTTGACCTTTTCATCGATGTATTTATTTGATTCTTTTCTTTTATAAATTGTAGGTCGTGTCTAAATCTCTCTTTCGTTTCAACAGTGTGCACTGCTACTGCTCATACTGTACACAATGTAGGTCGTGTCTAAATCTCTCTTTCGTCTCAACAGTGTGCACTGCTACTGCTCATACTGTAAACATTGTAGGTCGTGTCTAAATCTCTCTTTGGTTTCAACAGTGTGCACTGCTACTACTCATACTGTACACATTGTAGGTCGTGTCTAAATCTCTCTTTGGTTTCAACAGTGTGCACTGCTACTGCTCATACTGTACACAATGTAGGTCGTGTCTAAATCTCTCTTTCGTCTCAACAGTGTGCACTGCTACTGCTCATACTGTAAACATTGTAGGTCGTGTCTAAATCTCTCTTTGGTTTCAACAGTGTGCACTGCTACTACTCATACTGTACACAATGTAGGTCGTGTCTAAATCTCTCTTTCGTTTCAACAGTGTGCACTGGTACTACTCATACTGTACACAATGTAGGCCGTGTTTAAATCTCTCTTTCGTTTCAACAGTGTGCACTGCTACTACTCATACTGTACACAATGTAGGCCGTGTTTAAATCTCTCTTTCGTTTCAACAGTGTGCACTGCTACTACTCATACTGTACACAATGTAGGTCGTGTCTAAATCTCTCTTTGGTTTCAACAGTGTGCACTGCTACTACTCATACTGTACACAATGTAGGTCGTGTCTAAATCTCTCTTTCGTTTCAACAGTGTGCACTGCTACTACTCATACTGTACACAATGTAGATCGTGTCTAAATCTCTCTTTCGTTTCAACAGTGTGCACTGCTACTACTTATACTGTACACAATGTAGGTCGTGTCTAAATCTCTCTTTCGTCTCAACAGTGTGCACTGCTACTACTCATACTGTACACAATGTAGGTCGTGTCTAATTCTCTCTTTCGTTTCAACAGTGTGCACTGCTACTACTTATACTGCACACAATGTAGGTCGTGTCTAAATCTCTCTTTCGTTTCAACAGTGTGCACTGCTACTACTTATACTGTACACAATGTAGGTCGTGTCTAAATCTCTCTTTCGTCTCATCAGTGTGCACTGCTACTACTCATACTGCACACAATGTAGGTCGTGTCTAAATCTCTCTTTCGTTTCAACAGTGTGCACTGCTACTACTTATACTGTACACAATGTAGGTCGTGTCTAAATCTCTCTTTCGTCTCATCAGTGTGCACTGCTACTAATCATACTGTGAACTGCTCAGAGAGGGGCGGCCCCAACCACAGTGACCACAATATGTTTGCGGTTTTCCAAATAAACTGCGCAGTTATGGATGTCTTGAACGGTACCAAAGGGATAGATGTGAATTTGATAATTCACTTTTTTTTGTAGGATCGAAAAACATGAATACAAAATAAAATTTCAAACAGAAGCATTTTAAAGTTGGTGGTAGTTATTGCTATTGTATTGCTTCAAAATGTATAAAAGACAAATATTCCTTTTTTTCATAATCAAATCCAGCTGTTCATAATGAAAGAGAAGAACACACTGAGAATTTACCTACCTTTAATGACTGATATGCAGCTATCGGTGGATTGTTCGTTATTTTTGTCGGTTTTACGCATGTATTATTATGTAAGTATAGAGATGGAAGGGTTAAGTGTATTGACTATTTTAATGATCAAAGAGTCTGTTATGATAAAAGCACCCTTATTAGAAACTCTCGCAAATAACTTAAATACTATTTTACCTTTTTTTTTAATTTCAAATGTTCTTTAACACCGTTTTAGTTAAACAGAACAGTTAGATTAATGGGTATTATTAAGCAATATTTGATATTTGCTTAGAAAAATATGCCATGAAATGTTATTTAATTTTTGGAGATGCATATGTCAATTACGCGATGTTAAAAAGTATTCAATTAGTTAGTGGTTGTTGAACTAAATATCCGAATTAGTTGTAGCTAGGTGCATGTAAAAATTGATTTTTTAGTTTCTTGTCTTTAGAAAAAAAAACATCGTTATTAACTTCAGTTGATAAACCAGAACCTGGTTAACACTGCTTGACTTTTTAATAATCCAATGTGATTGATCAAATAAGGCGGAACTTATTGGAAAAAAACATATTTTTTGTTTCTTTAAACGTGATGTCATTTACAATCTGTTGTGTGCTTAGATGAACTAATTTACTGATTCAGGGGCATCAAGCTTCGTGAAGACGTTACGGACAGCGGCTTCGAGACATAACCTGTAGGCAGTAGCCAGTATTGGCAGAGTGAAGTATTAGGAGATACTGGAGCATTTTTTGAACTATCAGATTTCCAGGTGTCCCAATACATCTCTCAATTGGAATAAACCGATAACGAAATCCGCTGCTTCTTTAATTCTGCCAACAGTCGGCGTCTAATAGTTCATAATAGTTTTGTATAATATTTCCAACATAGTATTTCTTTTAAATACGATTAACTTTTGACAATGGTATTAGAATGTATCATATTACATTACAAATTACAAAGTAAGATATTGTATATGAGTAAAATGTCAGTGATAACTAACTTTTGTCTCTTGCACACGAGCACATTCTTTTTTTTTTGAAACGCTAAATATATATATATATATATATATATATATATATATATATATATATATATGTGTGTGTGTGTGGTTTCGATCATTTGTTCATAATCGCACATGAACTTTACGGATGTCCATTAACCTAATGAAACACAAAAAATATTTGTTGGTCAGAGTCTCATTTGATACCGATTTATATGGTTAGATCTTTTCCCTCCAATGCTTATTTTTCCCTGCTTGAGTTTGCAGTTATTATCGTGGTATTGGTTTTGGATTGAATGTTCTTCCTATGGTTTAAGATCGAAGCCACTGTTTTGTTCCTCAGCGTTGATAAAGTTAGAGCCGCTACTATAAATTAGATGTGAATATATAAGTATGATGCATAAATAGATTAACTACCGCTATATTAGAAGCGAAATGACTTAAAATTATATAATTGGGAAATATCAATACTAATGACAGACGGAGAAAAGCCTCGGACGTAAAATAATATATATATTTATTTTTTTTATTTATGACATTTTAATTACTTCATGCCCTCAGAATAATTAACGTTAAGTACTACCTAATTTTAATTTTCTGAAACTCCTCTGGGAACTACTTTTTTTTATCTGTACCTGTAACTTCTTTTCTGTCTCTCTCTTCCTTGTCTTTCTCTCTCTCTCTCTCTCTCTCTCTCTCTCTCTCTCTCTCTCTCTCTGTCACTCTGTCTCTTTCCTCATTTTTATTTGTCTTTTTTTCTGTCCTTTTTTTCTCTTTTATTTTGTTCCATCTCTCTCTCTGTCTGTTTGTATGTGTGTCTGTCTGTCTGTCTTTATGTCTGTCCATCTATATCTGTCTGTCTGTATGTGTGTCTGTCTGTCTGTCTGTCTGTCTCTGTCTCTGTCTCTGTCTGTCTGTCTGTCTGTCTGTCTCTCTCTGTTTATCTGTTTTAAAAGCAAAAAAATAGCCCGCTCATATGCGACAGCAATCGGTTTGAGAAGAAAGGAAGGAGGATTTTGTTCCGAGCATCATTTTAATCACTTGCATTAGTTCCATAAATTTTATCAGTCCCGATAGTTTTATAATGAGTTTCTTATTTTGATTAGCTTTAACAGTTTTAATAATTCTATAAATGTTATTAAATATATTAATTACACTATTCTGTTTTTTAAAAAAGTTGTTTCTAAATTATATTAACCTTGTTAATTTTTCTTTCGAATGAATCAAACAACACTAACATATTTAGTTCTAATTTGTGCACTACAGTCAATCAATTGAAATAATATCCACATACTAATATGGTATGACTTTCTTCTCTTGATGCAATTGATGCGAGTTTTGACAATTGTATAGTGCAATTGTACTTCTCTTGCTGCAACCAAAAAACAGCGGTATATCAAAACATATTTTTTTCTTCCTTTTTTTGTTTCATTCCATTCGTCCTAAATGGTTAAGCCGTTACAGGAAAAAAAAAAACAACAAAAAACCTTACATAATCTTTTTTCTTTTTTTTTTCTTATATGCACGTACCACTTGAGATTGGACGCTTGAAATTTAATTTTGCAATTAACTGCAATCTAAAATGAAAAAATTATAAGTTAATTACAATTGTTTAGACCAAATTCATTATCTAAGTGGTCTAAAGTCATAAACAGCATGTAGAGCTTTATAAGTAATCTCCCCTACCACCACCTCTAAGTAATGCATACGAGTCCCATAAATGATCTTTATGTTGAGCTTTAGGACTTTTACAAACGGAAAGACCTAAACCGTTACAAAACCTTAGTAGTTTATGCATTAGAAAACCCTCAGAACATATGGAGTCAATGCTAACCCTCTTAGGAAAACGCAATTCTTTTTTTTTTCAATATTAAATTCTTGGAAAGCTACAAGAAAAAAGTCGTGTCCTATTATCAAGTTATCCGGTAATGAATCTAAGATGTTGTTATTTAAAGAAGGTGAATGTTTAGTTTAACTCAACCCACACTTTAACTTTACCGAATCAGCTAAACAGGAACGCAGTTTGTTGTTTTCAGAGAGATTTGGATCCTACGCACAAGGCTGTCACCAAACCTGCAAACAGCACCCAGATTTTACAAATAATCCCAAGCATGGAAGCACCAAAGCAGGTTGGTGATGAATCATGAAACTTTCGAGCCGTCATGTTGCGCCGTTTCAACTAATTAAACAAACAGCAATCGCCTTTTTTGTTGGTCAAGCACAGTATTTTTAAAAGATGGTTTTCGGTTTTCTAAAGTTTCCAGCGTCTACACTAGACAAAAAACAGTATCCATAGGACATCCTTTATAAGATTCTAAGGGTTCAACCATACAAACTTAATGTACCATTATTGTCCTTAGCATCTGCAAATATTCTAAAATATTTTTTAAATGATTATTGAACGGGAATGCCTAAATCGCACTAAAAGAAACTATAAAATCCGGATGCTAAAAAACTTTTTTTTCATGGAGAATTGTGTTGGAAATAGCCAAGCATACTTTATCTTTCCAATATTAAGTCAAAGCATAAAAAGCCAGATGACTATCGATACCAAAAACTGGAACAAGAAAAAAAATAATAGTATAAAAATTACGATGGCTTAAAATATGAAAGAAGTATTCTTAGATCTATACCTTGGACCGTCTATATCTTTTGTTTTCCTTTTTTTGAATGTAGGCCTGTGTGCATCCTTAAAAGGTAAAATAATTTAATCTTACAAGATTTAGATAATTATCTAGATTAGTTTTCAGATATAATTTGTCACTGTTAACAAACGTACTTGACTAATTTTTTATGGAGCTAGACTCCCCAATCGGAAGACTCGTATTTTAAAATGAGATCCTCAGAATGGAAGTACAAGCTAGATCAGAATAAACAATGTATCTGAAACATGCAACATAATTACTTTTTACATCTACAACATGATCTATTTTCTTCACATCACTAATTAGGTTTACTTTTAGTGGCCCTGTCTCATTACACCTTTAGCTTTAATCATTGAGGATAGTTAAAAAGATTTGAATACCTCACGTGCTATAGTATTTTGGAAAAAATGTAATTCAACCCAAGTGGCATGTGGTATTAGATAAAAGCCACATATCAAACCTGTGCAAAGTGCAACTTCCTCATATTGGTTGTTAAAAGCTGGGCACTGGTTTGTTCTTTACCTGTGAAGATACTGGGCGTTGATGATCCTCCTCCAGCTTTTTGACTTATCATTCCACAGCTTTTACACGTGCATGACGTCGGGTTTCCCTTTTGCTCTCCCAACTCAAACAGTTATCTTATCGACCGAAACTTCAAGCTTCTATGACTTTCCCTTAGCTCCTTAACCTCTTGGACTAATTGAGAAACTGTCTTTTCTAGAGAATATAACACACGTTCCACATCCCTACTTATCGGAAGTACTTCAGGGGAGTGGTCTAGCCCCAGGCTACAGTCTCAACATACCCAGAGGAGACCTCTCACCTGTAAGCGATTTCCTCCATCTTCGTATCGCTCCCTCTCACTGCACACATTACAGCCCTGTTTCCAAGCTGAGCGTGCTTAACAATTAATGTTTAAATTTAAAAAATTGGGGTTTTTTAGCGTACGTTTGACATTTTTAAATACCTTTTTAAATTTTTCATGAATATGAAAGTATTTTTTTATGACTATGAAAGTATTCCTCGGAAAAGATAAAAAATATGTTGATTTCTAAATGATTTTCACATTTTAACACGTCTGACCTGTTGGATTACCATTTTCTTTTTTGAACAATAAAAGCAACTAAATACATTAGGTAAAGACTGCATTGTGAGTTTGAAGCTAGAATATGTATAGTGTAATTTCATGCAAAAAATAATGAAAGAGAAACATGCCATTATTGCATGGAAAAAAATAATCCAATTAATAAATACTACCCAAAAGTGGGCCATAATGATAAACTCATTGAACATATAAGATCGTCCATTGCATCATCAGTGCTGCGAACTAGTATTAACATCACTCTCAGTATTATCGCTAGTGGCAAACAGGCTGTTCATAATGGAGCAAGTAGTGTCACTTCCAATATAATTTTCCTCTTTACGTTATGTCATCGTGAACGACTGTCTTAAGGTAGCATCACACCATGAGCTCTATTTTGACACTGTCAAGATGTTTTGAAAAAGTGTACTAAATTACTGATATTTGCTAGACGCGAACGCCACAATTTCATTACCTACCGACATTATTTACGTTTACTTTTATACCGAGTGATAAATATCATAACCGCTTTTCTTTTCTGCTTATCTGCTAGCCTTCCCACCGACAACGTAACTGGTATGGAAGGGTTGACTGCTAGCAAAGATCGTATTCTATGGAATACTTACTTAGCCTTTCGTAGTTTGTGTATCAACTGTATGCTCAAACTTACATGTGGGCTGGAAAGATTACATATTTTCCAAAATGACAGGCCCTTGCGATGTAAAAAACTCAAAGTTTTTTGCACACGCCACAAAAGAAATAACGTGCCAGTTTCTTTATAATTCGTGAACAAAATATCTATTAAAAATTGCCAACATAAACCGACATGACAGCTCAGCTGACTACGTAACAGTGACGGCGTGCGAAACTGCTCTAAACTAAAAACTTTAAAGACATATTTTCAAACTGGCATTAAGAACGTAACGTAAACATTGCATATTTTTGCATTAGGAATAAAATCACTATATGACCAGGAATAAAATAGCCTACTTTTTGAATACTTAGGCAAACAAGCCATACGTGAAACTCCGAGGACACTCATCGACTTTGGCTTCTGGCTTAGTTTGAACTTTCGCTTAGTTTTGTACTGGTAAGGAGTGATCACAATCTGGGATTAATTGACTTTGCCGTTTGATTCCTATATTGGTAGCAGCCTACCATGTTCATTTGTTGCTTGTCACCAGAGAGAGTAGATAGAAAAAGGGGCTTAAAGTTTGTTTCCAACTCTTTACCAAGGCTCCGACTGGATGACTCACCCCAGCGCGGTGAATTAAACTCAGTTTACTCGTGTGTAGACTAAAATTTACGCGATAACACAATATCAAAATATTAAGAAGTTAATTTTTACTAAACAGCTATGAGATATATGCTCAACGAAGATCCCAGAAGGGTACAAAAAACAGTCCAGCAACCACAACAATGGACTAACTGGGATAATTCCCTGCAGAAATCCGTCGTATGGAATGAGGTCTGACACATCGCACCACTTCGGATCAGCTTTCTCGTCTGATCAGTGTGCAATCTCCTGCCCTAAAATGGAAATATGGTACAGTGGAGAAAGAGAAAGGATCCCACTTGTCCGTTATGCAAAGGCAGGCAGACCACAGTGCACGTCTTTAGATCTTGCATAATCACCCTCTCACAGGGGCGATACACAGGGAGTCCTTCAAGAATTCGCCGCAATTATAAGCGCAACTCAAAGAGAGACTAACCTCCCTAAAACCAACCCGTTAATATTCACAATTCCATACGAAAAAAGAATGGAGGAAGCTCACTTCTACAAAAGAAAGAAAATACCTGAACCCGATCAAAGAGCTAGAAGAGGCCGGCTACAAAGCTGTGGTGATGCCCGTGGAAATTAGTGCCAAAGAATTAATGGGTTATCAGTCTACGACCTTCTGACTAAACTTTCAATATGTGGCAACAAAAGAACAAAAGCTCTTAGAGTAAATAGCCGAAAACAATTCACTGTGGATCTGGAGCAGGAGGAAAGAGAGGTTCCTTCATAAGGATTAACAATGCCCCAACCATCGCAGGACCAGTTGGCGAAGTGGTATTGTGCGTAGATCAGCAATCTATTAATAGATGATGGTGTTTGTTCGAAACCTCGCGCTGTGCAAAAAGAAAGATAACAGAGAGATACCTGGGAGTCATGACCTGGGTGTGACCCCTAAGTGTGTCAGAAGTTTAGGTCCGGAACACTTGCTAAAAAAAAATTCTTCTCTGAAAGCTTTCTGTTATGAAGCTCCTCAAGAAGTTTCTACCTACATTTAAACATTATTTTAGCGTTTCCATATTTTATTAATATCCACTGTAAGTTTTAGAACTCGAGAAGAAAGTCGTCTACTTTATAACAGCAATTATCGCTACTTCAACTTTCGGGCTAAATTTTGTCTTACGTATGCCATGCCATTTTTTAGGTAAGTATAACCGCGCCAGTTTCTAAGAAGGCCATATGCAAAGCAACAATTTTCAAAATTCATTTTTATTATATTTTAAGTTTCTTATTCGTTAAAGTCAAAGAGTCAATAAAGATACGAAAAAGGTTATATAATATCTAATTTATCGAATAGTTGGGACAATAAAAGAGTACAGTAATTTCAGTGAACGCATTCTAACATAAGTTTTTCATTTAATTAGATAAGTCTATATATCTGTTGAAGCTTGTTAAAATGAGCTAATATTACTCTCAAGCGCCTCTCATGATTTGCCAAGTTGGAAATAAATGATGCTAAACTAGAATCGCTGTTAGAACCAGATGAATCTCTCGCTGTTATGAAATGGATGCCTTTGATTTCATTTAGATTCTCTTATATAATATCCAACTGAACTGCACAATTGAAAAGTTATTGAAATATCTACACAATTGGCTTGCCAATGTGATCTAATTATCCAATGCCGCAAAAGATCATTTTTAACGCCTCAAAAAAAAAAAAAAAATACCAGCAAGTCCGTACAGAGCATTAGGAATCTTCATCGTCAAATGTGTCTATTGGCTTTACGCATGAAATATTTGAAAAGTAATTCTTCTACGGGAGTATCTCAATCGCATCAAAATAAGTAGCAAACCCGGATGGGCAAATAAATCGCCATCAACGAAAATAAATTTCTGAAGAACGTTGGACATATTTAAACTTTACAATTAAATCTAGATAGAATTAAAAAAACCAAAAAAAAAAACCAAAAACAAAACAAAAAAGTACAAACATGAATAAATCGGAAGCAAAAGGAATATCCTTGGGTTAAATTAAAATAAACTAAAATTGGAATCAACTTTTTTCTCATTAATCTCCACTAGAAATATAAACGTCGTTGGGTAAGACCATGAATAAGTTAGTGATTCTCCATGCAGCATCAGTTACTTATCTTTGCCTCATTTCGGACTTCCAACTTGGTATCAGTTTATAAGGTAAAGCAACTTTGATCTAGCAATGTATATAGTTTAAGACTCATTAAATAAATAAAATATTATTGAACTATATGACAACATTTACCTGGCACCTGTGAATCTTGGATTTAAAAGTGGCTTTTCTTTCCAAAGTAACAAGTCTAAATATTGCATAAAGACAAAAAAATATACCCATGAGTCTGTTTATATGAGTTGTGGGATGTTTAAAACAATGAAATATTAACCGAGGTTTTAACATTTTATCTAAACGATTATAAGAGAAAATTAAAATAACATAATGCATATCTAACAAATTCTTTAGATCAGTGGCAATACCCTTATCTTTAGGGCAGGCGTTCAATACCCGTCACTCATCTCGATCCATCGTCAATTAAAAGCTTGAGACTCTATCAACATTTAGCCTCATTGTTGGTCAGTCGAATAACTTTTCTCTCTTATCTCCTTTAGGGATTTTTGTTTCGAATATTCCTTATGTCACAAGATGTTCTAGTTTCTCTCTTCTCATAACGTGACCAAAAAAGCTGGTTTTGCGTTTAAGTTTTCCTTTTATGATTCATCTTATAGCATGAGCTCCTGGCAACACTGTTTCTTTTGATTTCATTACACATGATTTAAAAAAAGTTCATAAGAAAGAAAAATCTATTCTCTCCAATCTCTTGTGCAGCTGCTCAAAAATCTATCTCTATATCAGGATAGACTCAATATTGCACTCTAGATTTGTTTTCAACAACTACAAGCTCTGGATATTTTTTTTTGGCCCACATTAG
>JAWDGP010000394.1:97500-147500 GCA_033675545.1 Elysia crispata
AATTTTAAGATAAGGGAGTATTCAATGAGTCAATATAATTAATATATTATATAGCCAAGAAAAAAATGTAGAGTTTACAAGGGAAATATATATATATATATATATATATATATATATATATATATATATATATATATAAATATATTTGTATATATGTTATGTGTATTAAGTGGTTGGCAAGTTAGAACAAAAAACGTTTTTTATGTTTGTTATTGATATTCAATTTAATTTAAATGAATGAAAACCATTTGAAGTAATTGACCTTTATAATTTTTAATTCAATTTTTCTCGGTCGGGACAATATTGTGAACGGTCCAAGAAAAAATGAATTAACAATTATAAGGTACGCTTATTTCAAAGGGTTTTCTTTAATTGAATATCAAATTTCCTTTACAGAAGAAAGGGACACACTTGTCGGTGATGCATTTTGGATTGGGCTGAACGATCGAAATCGTGAAGGCGATTTTACTTGGCTAGATGACAGACAAAAGGTTAGAGCCATAGCTACAGAAACCAACAGTTTTAAACTTATAGTTTACAGGTTCTGTTAGTAACTAGTTCAATGAATTCTACATAATATTTGACCGATATAGGATTTCACTTTATCGATTGTTTTATATTCTTTTTTTAAGTTTCTAAAGAGTATTTCAACAACCCTTCGCAGAAAAATATTTGTGTAATGCCTTAATTTTATTTTGTATACCCATATTCAAGTGCAACAACAATTCTTTTTTTAAGCTGCAATTTGTGCGAATGACTTACAAAGAAAAACAAAACATTGTATATTTTTTTCTTCAGATAATCAATGTCCACTGGCATCCTGATGAACCAGATAATTACCAAAATCGACAGGATTGTGTGATTGTGAACAAAAAACCTAATAAAGAAGCTTTTCTCTTTGATAGAGTGTGCTCAAATGCAAGATTTTTTATTTGTGAATTTTCTCTAGGTAAATTCAGTATTATTTTTTCAAAAATATAATGTTAACTTTCTAACATTAAAAAAAAAACCATTAAACTTGGTTAAACAAAAATACATAGCTAAAAAAACTAGTGATGGTATTCTTAAACTTATGCACTTTTTTAATCCCCGAAAACTGTTTTTTTTTTCTCTCTTTGAAATAAACTTCTAAATGTCTGGAGGCTTAAAAATAGAGAAGCCTCGAGGAAAGAAATGAAAGGAGACGTATCTGATCGAAACTAGGGAGGAGATGGGCTTGAGGCGTTTGATATGGATACTACGACGTGCCGACGATATTAAGATTCGCTTGCGCCATACACGTAGAATCAATTTTGGAGCAGGTGTACATAACCAGAAAAAGGAAGTCATAATCGTATACCTACTTTTTTAATGTTTGTGATGCATTTAAAAATCGTTTCACTTGCTAGAATTTCTTATAAAAAAATATGTCTTCAACTCATTTAAAGTCACACTGATAAAAAAGATTCTTAAAGCAACTTTAAGAAGCATTTTTTTATTTTTAAATTTTTACACAATATTTTTTTTTTCATTTTAATGTCGACCAACTCAATGAGTGAAATCCTTAAAAAAAAAGAAAAATAGAAGACTTATTATTTTATTATACAGCATTTGCTAAAAATAGTTTCAGAGGAAATTCTTTAAAAACATGAAGACAATATTTCAGAAAATGCGTGCAGTAAGTTCACTGGATCCTGCATTTCTGGTTGTGATGAAGGTTATCAAGGACAGAGATGTGATGTTCGTAAGTAAAAAAAAACAAAAAGTCTATTAAGAAAAACAAAATGATGATGTAGCACTTAAGCAGTGTTATCCGCTGTGCGCCGAATGGGTAACTCTTTTTTTTACTATTTACTCTGGTGTTATTAAATTTACACACTTTTTATGTTCAAGTACTCAGGATATCAAGTAATGGGCCTGACCATGGTTGCACCTAGCTTTAAAAATTTTGTTGTTAAAAAATGTCATGTGAAAACAATGTAGAGGGTGAAGTATCTAAAATTGTCTGGATTATATAGTGTATAGAGGCATACATCTAATTTCCTTTTTTTACTGTAAGATAATGTTTTTATGATAATCTTGACTATTTCATGTTAACAATAAAGAACTGTGCCCCCCTATGTGGCGTGCAAGCAAGACATCTCGATCATGCGTGAAATTGTTCTTGTCAAAGAAGTCATGGGGTGATGCTAGGAAAGCATGCCAAGATCATGGTGCAGATTTGTTGATCAATTTCAACCAGGAGAAGGAAAAACTGATTTATGGTATTATTCTGCTATACATGTAGAATGAATATTTTTATGTTTCTATGTGTGTGATCAGTAATTGTATTTTTTAAAATGTTGGCATAAAAAATGGTTTGGAATTATTCTGTCATGTGTTATCGTTATATATATATATATATATATATATATATATATATATATATATATATACGAGGGCAGGCTGATAATTAAGTTCCGTTTAATCATAACTTTTTAATTTTTCACAGCATATACATAAACAATACGTCAAACGAAAGCTTAATATCTCAGCTACATACTTAGCACTCTATTTTTCGATGTAGTCACCGTCGCGATCAACACACCGCCTCCAACGTTTCACTAGTTGGCTCACGCAGTCATCGAAGAATTCAGACTGCTGTTCACGGCACCATCTGCGATCATTTGCTATTACTTCGTCTTCATTGTGATAGTGATGGACCTTCTGGTACTTCTTGAGTTGGGGAAACAAATAATAGTCAGGGGGGCAAGATCGGGGCTGTATGCAGGGTGAGGTAGGGTCGTAAGTTCCAGCTGCCTTAAGGCGTCCTGAGTTTGGCGACTGGTGTGCGGGCGCGCATTGCCGTGTTGCAGGATTGAGTCCTTATCACGCCGAATACGTCTGAGTCGGAGTTTGAGAGCTCGGAGTGTTGAAATATATCGCTCAGAGTTCACAGTTTGCCCTTGCTCCAGAAATTCCATGTGGCCCACTCCCTCCATGTCCCAGAAAACGGTGAACAAGACCTTTCTTGCAGAGGCAACAACCTTGAACTTCCTTGGACTTGGAGAAGTTTTGTGCCTATACTCCATCGATTGGGCTTTACATTCTGGATCGTAATGGTGGACACAGGATTCGTCTCCAGTCACAATGCGTTGCAGAAATGCTTCTCCTTCTGCATTGTAACGCTCTAAGAGTTGAGTACACATGTCCTTTCTCTGCGCTTTTATCTCTACAGTGAGCTGTCTTGGGACCCAACGGGCAGAGACTTTTCGGTAACCCAGTACAGTTGTGGCGATATGGTGCACTCGTTCTTTCGAAATGCCTACTTCATCTGCAATTTCCTTTTGTTTGACCCTTCGATTAGCTCTAATCATGCAGTCAACTTTCTCTCGATGAGCCGTGTCCGATGCGGAAAGGGGCCTACCCGAACGCTTTCGATCACGCAGAATTGTCTCTCTGGGGTCTTCCCCTTTAAAAATTCTCACCCATTTGCGAACTGCACTGTCTGAAATGCACATTTCACCATAAACTGTCTTCATTCTTGCATGAATGTTTGCAGCAGAACATCCCTCAGCTGCCAAAAACTCGATAACAGAGCGCTGTTTGATGAGAAGGTCATTGGAAGTCGCCATTGTCTCATAAACATGGCTACCACATCATGTGTTGCGCGTCACAGCATTATAAGCACGAATGACGTCACACAAACTTGTTGTTATAGTTAAGTCTAGAAAAATGGTTCGAGAGTATATGTATGAAATTTTAGGTCGATGTGACGAAAATTGACCTAGTTATTAGCAAACGGAACTTAATTATCAGCCTGCCCTCGTATATATATATATATATATATATATATATATATATATATATATATATTAGTGCTAATTGTGTGCTCCCCTCCTCGAATTTTTGCCTATCTCCACATTTTTGTTCAGACACTTGAAAACTACAAAATAGTTTTTTTTTAAATGAAATACTATACATGAGAATAGCGACATGACCCCCATCTTTTAAAAAGCAATGTTTTGTTGTGATTAAATAAAAATTAGACATTTGCAATTATTTGCTCCAATGTAGCCCTTCCGCAATGGTCATCAACTTCACTAGATAGCGGTAATTCTAAAAAGTTTCGTCGTTGCCCATCACCACAGACTTACATAGTCACTTAAAAATAACAAAGCATTAAGGACATGAGCAACACTTTTTAAAAAACAATGTTTGTGTCAATAGATCAAAGTTAGACCTTTGACATTACTTTTTCTTTAATTTAGATCTAGATCTAGCCTAGGCCTGCCAGCGATAAAACCACCTTAATCTGAGTGATATAATTAACTGTGGAAGATAGATCAATATTACGATGGCAGGTGATAAAAAGAGACGTTGTTTAAGACGATCCAGATACGTAGAAACACTCAATCAAAATAAAATCCCCCCAACCACACCGCTACAAACAACACTTGATCAACCATCCACAAATATCGACACGGATCGAAATCTAGATCTAGATCACGACACCACAAGAAGAAAATAGACCAATACGGATTATATCTACATCACCGCTACCGCCTCCATCTGACATCAGACAGGCAGCTTCTACACTTACATGAAATTGTAGACCACTTCAATAATAATAAAAAAAATTACCACCTGCTACTGAACTCACCTACAACAGTGCAGACTTAATAGAAAGTGGAGATGCAGATCAAAATCTCTACCCCATTGAATTCCTCAATAATCAAAATCCAACCGGCCTACCTCCACATCAACCAAAACTCAAAGTCAACACACCAGTGATGCTCTAACAAAATTTGAATCATCTCAAGGACTCCTCAACGGCACACACCTTCTGATTAAAACACTGAGAAGAGTCATTCAAGCCAAAATAGTGACAGGTACACATGCTGGACACATTGTATTCATTCCACGCATTGCACTAACAACAACAAAAGACTGTCATCTCCCATCCACATCACTAGGAGAAAATGTCTAATAAAACCGTCCTATGCCATGGCTATAAGCAAGTCACAAGGTCAAACTTTGACAAAAGCTGGAATTTATCTTCCACAGTCAGTTTTCACTCATGGTCAGTTGTATGTAGCTATGTCAAGAGTTAAGAGCTATTATGGTTTACAATTTGCATTGGCACCACCATCAGAGAACTCTTTGACTATAACAAGCTATACCAATAATATTGTCTTCAAATCAGCATTAATATTGTAATGTTAAGTACACTAATTTTCTGTTTAATTTATTAATACATGGATATTGATTTAAACTTTCAATCCTGCGAATTCGCGGGCTTTTAACTAGTATATATAAATATATATATATATATATATATATATATATATATATATATATATATATATATATATATATAAAATATAAAAAAAATAGTTGAAGTATGTGTGACCGAACAAAAAAACACCAAAAGTTTTAATTAAATATTTTAATATACAATACTTTAAACGGATTGTATTCAGTAAATATGATTCTTTTTGTTATTTTACAGAAGAAAAATTCACACTTCTCGATACTGATTGCTGGATCGGGCTCAACGATCGAAATCAAGAAGGCGATTTTAACTGGCTAGATAACAGACAAAAGGTTTTGATTTTAAAGGTTCTTTTAGGAACCAGGACAATAAATTTTACATAACATTTTGCCGTTGACGCAGGTTTTTTGCTGTATCAGTTTTACTGTTGTTTCAATCCATTAACAATTAGATAAAATCATTTAACCAATTACCTCAGCACGTAGAATAATTATTGTCCCGTCGCTTGCTTGCATTTTTTTATCCCCACCTCCCAAGCGTTTATAATTTTTTTTTCTTAAATTGCAATTATTCGAATGATTTACTCAGAAATACCTCTTTTTAATTTTTTTAGATAACAAATGTCCCCTGGGCTGATGGTGAACCAGATAATTACAGAGATCGAGAGGATTGTGTGGGTGTGAGGAACCAACCTAGTTCTGGTGTTGTGTTATTTGATCGAAGATGCTCATTGCTAAGATATTTCATTTGTGAACTTTTCACAGGTACATTTCAATTAGTTTTTTCATATTTTTTTCCAAGAATATAATGTAATTTGTCTCCCATCTAAAAAAAATACCATGACATTTGAGAAAAACTTCCTACCTATGGAACCTACAATATAGAGTAGTCTCGAGGAAAAAAGAGAAAAAAAAACAAGGGGATGTATCTGGTGGAAAATAGGGAGGGTATGGGCTTGAGGAGTTTGATATGGATACGATGACGTGCCGACGATATTACGATGCGCTTGCGCCATACACGTAGAATCAATTTCAGAGCACGTGTACATCATCAGGAAAAGGAAGTTATAATCTAATACTAGTTTTTTGAAACATCGTAATTTCAAGTTCAAATTTGAATCAGTTTGTTAGAACTGTTTACAACATCTTTTTCTTCTATTCATTTAACTTTAACATCAAACTGATAAAAGTTACCTATAACAACTGTCTAAAATATATATTTTTTTTAATTTGATACAAAAAAGTTGTCTTTTTATGCAAAGCATTGTTTTTTATTTTTACTTTGACAATGCCAATGAGTAAAAACCTTGATAAAAATTAGAAAAAAAAGCGTTGTTTTTTTCCACCATACAGTATGTCCTAAAAACACATACGGAGTTCACTGCTCAAAAACATGTAGTAAAAATTGTGGTGGACCAGAGAACGCGTGCGATAACTTCACTGGAATCTGCACTTCTGGTTGTGATACAGGTTATCAAGGAGAGAGATGTGAGGCTGGTAAGTAAAGAATAAGTTAATTAAAAAAAATTATGAGGCAACACTGTAGCAGTGTCAACCGCTGTCCGCCAAATGGGTGACCGACACACACACATACACACACACATATATATATATATATATATATATATATATACTGTTTCATCTGGGATTTTTTTAGTTTTGTATAATCATTATTTTAAGATTCCCAAGATCTCATATAGGTTTCTCGACTCATGTTGCACCTAGCTTTGGTTATTTCCTTGCTAGAATAATTAGTCAATGTGCGAACAATGAGGACAACAGTGTAATAAAAACCTACTAGAATAAAAAATTGGCAAATTAAAAGAAATGATTTTAGTAAAAATTCTAAATTGCTTTGACATAAGATTTCGCTAGACCTATATGAAAATCTGAGTATAAGTATATTTTATTTTTACGCTCTTATTAAAAAAATCAGCTCCAGATTTAAATTTTGTGAAGAAGATTTATCCAGAAATCTAGATTCAAGGTTAATATAGACGTCTCGTGGTTTAGATAAGGATCATAAACAAAGTTTATTTCATCAAGAAACAAATTCATTGTCTTGGAGACAGAATGCACTAATAACACGTTTGGAGAAAACTGTTCAGAAAACTGTAATCAAAATTGCGGAGGACCAAACAACACCTGCGACATACGCCATGGAATGTGTAGTGATGGTTGTGATGATGGATATCAAGGAGAAAAATGCGAGGCTCGTAAGTAAATACATTTTTTCTACTTTTTTGTTTTGTATTTTTTTGTTTATTCATTTTTTTCCCGTTTTCTTTCTGTTTCTGTTTATGCTTTTTTTTGAGTAGTTGTAACGCATTGTAATATAAGTTGATCTATTCATTTCCTCACCCTTTTTTGGTGCGTAACTTTTGGGTAGTGGATCGGCTAGATCTATGTACATTATTTTTCTTAGTTGCATAACGTTTGTATTTCAAGCCTAGGAACATAGTTTTGTTTATTGAACACAGCCCGCACTTGTATGGTCAAGATTCTTCTCGAATCTGCGACTTAGTTCTAGCATAGTAATGATCTCGTCACCCCTTGTTTTTTTTAATTTATTTGGATTTGAACTGTAACCGTGTATGTTTTAAGCTATTTCAGTTTTGGAACTATTGTTCTCGATATCAAGCGTGCGAAAATAAAAAGTTTGTGTTCGTCCGTCACCACTTTAAGATTCTCATTTGAACAAAGTCAATGGGTCCTGCATTTTCGGATGTGTCGATATACATTTAAGAGAAAAATATGACAGCGCCTATGCTTTTTTACTGTCTTTTAACGTGTGAAAGATTATTGTAGAAATAAAACAAAAAAAACATTTGTTTAAAAAAGGAGAGGAAAAAAATACTTTCCTTCCATACAGCATGTAATAAACGACCAAATTTGGAGCAAACTGTTCAGAAAGTTGCAGTAAACAGTGTGTTGGACTAAACAATGACTGCAACAACGTAGAAGGGTCTTTTAGTTTTGGATGCAGTGATGGATATGAAGGAGAACGATGTGAAAATCGTCAATAAATTAGAGATTCTTAACGCGTATACATGATTATTAATAAGCACATTGAATGTTGTTTGCACATTTGTAACAATGACAAAAGATATTCAAATAGGCAGGGTTTTTTGTATGCTTTCAAAAAAAAAAAGGAGAGGCATGCGTAATATCCATTGTGCTAATTAAACTTGATTAATTTTAACGCACAATTATATCAATTTTACAAGTCCAAAAAATTCAGATACAGTGTTATAAAACACATTTTTTGTCGTTATATCAACGATTTCATGTTTCCTTTTTGGTTTTAATCATTTCTAAATCAAATGTTGTTCAGCTTTCAATTTTATCAAAATAAATCATTCACCTTTATCAAACTTTTGTTTATATATGCAAAAAGATGACGTGTATAGAATAGACAACTTTTATTTTACTTTATCAATGTTCTGAACACTGTGAACAATTTGAGTCTTCTCACAGTTGTCCTTTTTATTTTAAATAGTAAGGAAGCTGAATATTAGAATAACCTAGACTTTAGTTCAAATATGGGATCTATCAAACATTCTTTTTAAGTAAAGGAAGTATAAATCAATCCATTTAGATGTCTCGCTCGATAATATTCATCCACACATCTTTCCATGGTGACTTTATGTGCATTTGTCACTCGTTCTATTTTTGATTCTTGTGCTGTTAATCTAATATCTCCTCTTGTTTTTTTTAATGCTGTGTTTTCCATTGATCATTCGAACTGTAATAAGATGTTCTTTTTTTCTCTTATACAAAAAAAAAGAAAACAATTACAAATCTAATTGTAGCTCTAGATTGACAAAATATGTTTTTTGGTCATCACATGGCCAGGAAAAGATTGTTTGGCGTTCATGTAGAGTAATTATGAGTGATCTTGTTGTGTTAGCTTCTCGTAATAATATACTGTTTATTTATCACAAAGACACAAAATTGCACCTATAATACAATCAAGTCTGCAATCTTTCGTGGTGGAAAAAATGGTCTTTGATGAAACCAATTTCTTCTTTATTCAAACGCTATATCATTTCATTTCTACTTCAAAGATTCCTAATATAATATTTTTTTGAATTTTTTTACTTTATTCTTTAAAAAAAAAGGTTTACTACATGTTAATTTAAATGCACCCAAAAAATAAGATTGTGAGATCTAATTTCATCTTATACCAAGATCAGATAATGAACAGATTTAAAATATGCTTGGTTTGCTGATTTTGATAGGATTTCAACATCTAAGAGTGATTAAGGAAAAAAAAAAGGTTAAGATCGTCTTCATTTATGTTTCTACTTTTTCATCTACATCTGGATATTTATATAAATCTATAATTCTTTTCGAAACCGTTTGTTTCAGTTTCATTTAAATTTAAATAAAAAAGTAAAAATCCACTTTAAGTTATAAATATAAAAAAAAATGTAAACAGAATACTTGTGTCAAAAGGTACTTTGATTTTTTTAAAATGTTATTTGTGTTTTACTCTCTTCATTTCCGGAATATTATGTCGGACTTTATGTTGAAACAAAACTAGCACAGTTTGTATCAAAACATATGTTGGTCTTGATTTTGTTTCAAAGAAAAAATGGAATGTAAAAGCAGTTTTGACGATACAAAAAAAAATAAATCTTATTGAAAGAAAATGAATAAAACGAAATTTCAACTTCAGGTTCTGAAGCTGAAAGAAAAAAAAAAGTATGATTTTTTTTTAAATTCGATTACATTTTAAAGTGAACTTCACAAAATAAAAGTCTAAATGCTATACAATCAATGATTTGCATCAGAGGGTGTTGAAAATACTGCAGCTTTTCAAATGATTCAGAAAATACTGGTTATTTGTATTTTTTTCACTTAAGAAAGTACAGAGCACAACAATCTAAGGCTACTTAGCAGATACCAAAGAATGATTAACGTCATGGTCCCCTTTTTTAATTTTTTTCAATATATGATATTTTTTTTCTTTAAGAAATAAATTAGTCTAGATTGAAATATTTTTCTTCGCTTTCAATTAGCAACAATTTAAATCATAATAAGCATAACAATTTATCTAAATTATCTTTCCTATTAAAAATGTGGTTTTCAAAAAGTGGTTTTAAATATAAATTTTGCTTAATTAACCGATATTACAAATGCGAAGTTTCCAAAGGTAGCTTCCCTTAAAAAAAAACCGACCAAATACGTATACAACATACTACTCTTTAAAAGAAAAGGATTTGATTTGGTCAGCTCAAAATGTTCCAAGTAAAAAGTATGCTTTAAACTTAGTTCGGATTAGTTTTTCAAGACGTTCCGGTTCCCCCCTCCTACCCACCCACACATACACACCAAAAAAGAAAGAAAAATAGTTGTGATTCATAGCAATGCACGCAAGCTTTGAGTGCAAAAGTGCTTCTTTAGCTCATAGATTTTTGTTTTCTTTCCTTTCCAAGGCAGTAAACTAGTATGAGGTACAGAAACCGACCCTGTTTAATGAATCCACCTATTAAAAAACCCAACATTTTTTAACCCTTTGTTGCAGTCGATAAAGAAGGAGGCGTTGACTGCCAGGAGGCTCATCAAGGTCACTATTTTAGCAAACCACCCGCAAATGTCACTCATTATGTTTCCGGTTTGGAATATTAAAAGACTGTCAAGACATTGAAAAAATCTATTAACTAAAAAATAATTGCTGTCATGCTTTTTATGAAGACTTTTAGAAGTTAATATGGGCAACAAATATATGCCTATTGCTGGAAGTAACAGTTCAACTCTGAACTAGTGTTAGATCAGTACCACACGAGAAACCATCAATCCACCTCAACACCAGACTTTTAGAAGTTAATATGGGCAACCACCATACGCCCGTTGCTGGAAGTAACAGTTCAACTCTGAACTAGTGTTAGATCGGTACCACACGAGAAACCATCAATCCACCTGAACACCAGACTTTTAGAAGTTAATATGGGCAACAAATATATGCCCGTTGCTGGAAGTAACAGTCCAACTCTAAACTAGTGTTAGATCGGTTCCACACGAGAAACCATCAATCCACCTGAACACCAGACTCCAGCACGAGTTCGTCATCTTGCCGTCCAGCCAGAGACATTCCTTCTTTCAACATCTCCTTCTTAGGGAAATAATCTGTGAAAAGCATCCCTCAGTCACATATGACCCATTGCCAAATACGGATAGCTTAGATCTGTCATGATTTTACGCCCATATGGCATGCCTTTATCTTGAAAATTATAGACATTTCAATATAACTCAAAGAAGCAAAGTTGTAGTATAGACCTTTGTTGAAGATATCATATACTTTTTTTTATAGGTACTTCCGTATTTACATAGTTATTGCCCTTGATCGGTTGCGCAATATGTAAACTGGATTATTGATATTTTACTTTAAAAAATGATATTTTGGTTACACTTAAAGCGAAAAAAAGTTGCAATAATCTTTTAATTTAGGATAAAAGCTTAAATAAGATGTTTATTCTTCATTCTAGCCAGAAATTGCCCTTGATAAGTAAATAGCACAAAAATATCTTTTTCAAGCGCTCAAAGTCAAAACATTCTTTATTGAACACATATTGTTTTTTAAGGATTATATGTTGTAAGAGTATATTATGAAAAATATCAGACCCCGTACTATTTAGAAGTACTCCACAAATTCATAAATTTATCATTAAGTACTACATGTAATGTTTCTTTAGTCTGAAATTGCCTATCCATCAGGGTTGTTGTTTGGAAATGTGTTCAAAATTATTTGTATCCTTCTATTCATTATACCATTCTATCCATTATAAAAAAACAACATAAACACCAAAAATATAAGTTTAAAAAAATGTAAAGAAATCACGCCACTCTCTGCTAATAAATTCAACTACTCAAGAATGAGACTTGTGAATGAATTAAAAAAAATAATGTAAGAGGTTCTTTTTTCTTGTCAATATCTTTGTTCAGTTTTAATTTTCATGAAAAAATGTCAGGTGAAAAAACGAACAAAGGAAAGAACTGATAAACAAACAATGAGCTGTAATTCTTAAACAAATTCCATAACACTTATTATGTCAAAGATTAAAAGAAAATAAAGAACTATGCAAAGCAAGTTTCTTGAAATTATGTTGCATCATGAAAATCAAAATAAACTATTGGTATACTTTTATTTATCTAAAAACAAGCATTTTGCACACATTAGTACTTTAGAAGCAGTGGACATATAATTCAAAGAGGAGGAGATGTATGTTATACAGAAATAAAAAAGCTAGAAATCATAATGATAATCACTTTATCCAATTTAATATTTCCCCTTCATTTAAGAAAATTGCAAAGAATGGGCCTTTGTGTAAACATATTCATAAGTTTGCACCTTGATCTAGATATAGATTGTTGGAAATCTTCTTTAAGTTATTAGAATTTAAACATTAAAATTAAGTAGCTGTTTTGGCACACTTTATAAAAATGAAGAAGGAGAGTAAATATAATAATTTATTTACTATTTTTGGAATTGGTTCACTTACACAAAAAGACAAACACATTTTCCTGCCTCCTTTTTTTTGCACAATCTTACCATTGAAGAGTTAAAAACAAATTCTTTCCTGTCATAAACTGATACAATTTTCTCATAATATGGATTTTGCATTATGATCTAGATGTAGATACTTATAATTTTCATTTTGCTTAATTTAGCCAAATCAGTTTCAAAGAAAACAATGTCCTGTAGCAATCCATGGGAAAGTTTGTCAGCATATTCTCTTTAAATCTTTTACTACTGTAACATATGTAGATATAAAAGCCACATAGTATCATTCATAGAACTTTTCAAAAGAAAACAAAATGAAAAATGCAGGTTTCCTGCACTTCTCCAAAAACTAGATCTCGATCTAAATCTATCAAATTTAGAAAAATTGACAAAGAAGTTATTCCTGTTCAATTTTGTAAAAAATATCTCACAGCTGTAATAAATGCACAAACATGTTGGCTCTAAAACTAAATATAAATTTCAAAAGATTAGGAGAACTGTTCTAGCTTTATTGTCTACACTTCTTAAAAAAGCCATGACTTTTCTTTAAATCTGAACCTTTTCATAACTTTTCCGAATAAAAATGGTTTGACATGAAAACAATCTTGTCAAATGGTGTTAAGTGAGAGAAGATCCTAATATTTGTGAGAACAATAAGGAGAACCGAAAATTTATATAAATACTTTCCAAGTTACATAAAATACGACCATGCAGGACTTGATGGATGCCTTTTCTTGAGATGAATTATCTAGATCTACATTTTCCAAATAACTTACACAAAAATGACGAGTAAGGCCTCATGACAGTATAGTCAATTCCTTGACTCTTTAGTAAGTTATCCAAAAACAAGTTAATGTTATGAAAAGAGAAAAGAAGTCATAGCGAAATAAAAAAAAACTACAAAAACTAAATAATAAAAAGGCTACACTATATTTCAAATGTTTCAAGAGAGAAAAGTAACCTATGAAGCCTTCTTAAAATGTTTTTGGAGTGCAGTTTCCTGTAAAGTTAATTTCATAATAGATTTTCACGCTCGTTTTTAGTATCGATTTCATAGTTTGGAAGTCTGTAAAATAAAAATCAATGAATCAATCAAAATTAAATTATTTACATTTTAATAAATGTGCCGAATTATAGTTAATCGAATAAGGTTGACCAGAATCCTAAACCAATAAAACCCAAAGGCAGCTCGCACAGGATAATTTTCAATAATCTTGGCTTATGGGATGTTCCATTGAAACGTCATTTAGCTTTAGATCATAACTGTGAAGCTAGCAGCCGATGAAAGCTTCCATCCCTGTCATACCTAGTTTAATAGTTCACAGGTGTGTTACACCCAGCTGTCAGTGACATATATATATAACACCTCCCTATGTAAATTGTTTTATTGTGCTTAAAACCCAGTTCTGAGAAATATATTAAATATGTTGTCAGAGCAAGTGTAAAAATTAATATATAATGGTGAGGCATCACTTTTTTCCCACTTATTTTTTTTTTGCATCATTCAACACGTAAAAACTGTATTAAAAAGAGAGAACGAAAACAAAACGTATGTCCTCTTCTTTCATGCAGCATGTGAAGACAATACTTTTGGAGCAGATTGTTCAGAAACCTGCAGTAAAACGTGTGCTGGGCCAAACAACACCTGCGACCACGTCAATGGATCATGTGTTTTCGGATGTGATGATGGATATCAAGGAGAGAGATGCGAAAATTGTAAGTAATGTAGAACTTATTAACGATGATCAATTATGATAAGACAATATTTGTTTTCTTAAAATTCATTTTCTAAGGTTAATATATAACTTGACATAAACGTCGTTCTTTAAAAAAAAAACAACTAAGTTTACAGGCATGCCTAAATTCAGACTTAGTCAGTTTACAAGTTGAGTAATTTAACGCTCATATCGAAATCGCTGATTTTTTTATTCACAAAGTAAAAAATAATTGACTTTGAAAATACAATTTATAAGAAATCGCTTCAAAACACCATTAAAAGATAACATAGATTTCATAATCGCCACAAAAATATGCTTTAATGAATTATAGAAATAGTGAAAAAAGATACTCTACATATTAATGATATGTACCGGGTCTTTAATGACTCCTTACTATTTTAATATTCCAGTCCTAGATTTAAAACTCGAGAAAGACTTTGTGTACTCAAGGATGGCAATCATCAGTTCTTCAATATTTGTGCTGATAGTTTTGACCTGCTTTATGATGTGTGTTGCCATTAAGTAAGTTAAACTGGGTCCGTTATGTAAAGGAAACATAATAACAATCGTAGAAATCGCAGTAAAGAAAAAAAAAAACAACACAATAGTTGATAATTACGATTTTATTTCTAATATTTTTAAATCAATATTTTTGCACATTTTCAACTGCGTCACATGGTTTAACAAATCGAAATGAAAGGAAACATAAATTGCTCAAATACCATGTTTACAATCGAGCATTGATAACTTAGTTTATGGATTGTGTTAAATTCCATGAATTGTCTTTTGGTTATTGTAAAAAAAAATGTTAGAAAAATTTGTAAAAAAAAAAAAATGTTAGGACAATTTGTAAAAAAAAATGTTAGGAAAATTTGTAAAAAAAAAAAACAACAACAACAACAACAACAACAAACAAAATAAATAATAATAATAATAATAATAATAATAATAATAATAATAATAATAATAATAATAATAATAATAATAATAATAATAATAATAATAATAATAATAATAATAATAATAATAATAATAATAATAATAATAATAATAATAATAATAATAATAATAATAATAATAATAATAATCTGAACAGTTAAAGGGGATTTATGAAACTGTTGGTTAGCTTGCCTGTTTCGTCAATGATTTACGTGTCCTGCTCTTTAGCGTACGTAAACATAAACGCCCACGCATTGATATCCCTTTTCGCTTTCAGTGTTTTTTTTTTTCACTCTTTCTACTTTGAGCTACGAATATAGTCCACCAAGTATTTTTAAGCTCCTTTCACTGATGCGTTTTCCATCGTTCATTCCAATTGTCAATTCATGTTCTGATTTCTCTATCCTCATTTCAAGGCAAATATCCAAAATAATCATGACAAAAAAAATGATGAAAATAGGTTACAATCTTGAAGATAATGGACTATGATATCTAAATGAAGTCTGTTTATTGGATGATGTTGTTTATTAGTCTATTTGAAATAATTGTCATAATTTAAAGGTACAATTCTGTGCGAGCAATGATTTTAATAAGATTTTATGTGTATAATTATATTTAAAAATTATTGAATAAACATTTTTCAGATACTCTTATCAAAACCCAGGCTCTAAAAGCTCCTTTGACCGAGAAGAGACGATGTTTAGAGGTTCATATCCAAATGGGAGCTCTTTGGTAAATGAAACTGCCGGTTCGTTGTCACATGAAGAACATTCCAATTTCCACGTTCGCTTTGAATCACATGAGAAAGATTCCAATGTCCCACGTCGCTCTGTCTTAATTAGAAATCATTCAAACTTTATTGCTGCTTCTCGCTCAGTTGAGGATTTCAACGAGACTGAAACTGACCCTGTTGACGATTCATTAACTGTTGATTACGCTATTAGGGATTTTGAATCAGTCATATGAAATTTATAAACAATACATTAGAAAAAAGGGTAAAAAAGGATCTAATATTTTTCAAGTCCGTAATATAATCGACGTCTAAGCTTTCCAAATTTAATGACGTAAAGGAATTTCTTACAAAGTCAATTGTATAATTTTATATATTTGTCACTGTCATTTTAGAAACATTCAAATTATGATTAAAAAAATGTTCATAAGGCTATGTGTTTGATTAGGACTGCTATTTTACCTAACTATTAAAATGAATTATTTAATAAAATTATCTCATTTTGACGACGACGACGACAAAGACGAAGAAGAAAAAGAAGAAGAAAAAGAAGAAGAAGAAGAAGAAAAAGAAGAAGAAGAAAAGAAGAAGAAGAAGAAGAAGAAGAAGAAGAAGAAGAAGAAGAAGAAGAAGAAGAAGAAGAAGAAGAAGAAGAAGAAGAAGAAGAAGAAGAAGAAGAAGAAGAAGAAGAAGAAGAAGAAGAAGAAGAAGAAGAAGAAGAAGAAGAAGAAGAAGAAGGAGAAGGAGAAGGAGAAGGAGAAGAAGAAGAAGAAGAAGAAGAAGAAGAAGAAGAAGAAGAAGAAGAAGAAGAAGAAGAAGAAGAAGAAGAAGAAGAAGAAGAAGAAGAAGAAGAAGAAGAAGAAGAAGAAGAAGAAGAAGAAGAAGAAGAAGAAGAAGAAGAAGAAGAAGAAGAAGAAGAAGAAGAAGAAGAAGAAGAAGAAGAAGAAGAAGAAGAAGAAGAAGAAGAAGAAGAAGAAGAAGAAGAAGAAGAAGAAGAAGAAGAATTAGAAAAAAAAGAAGAAAGGTGTTTGTTATAAAAACATTTCAGTTTTAAAATATACTTATTTTAGAGAACACTTTTGATATTTTTTATCCATAACAAGAACGATACTGACATTTTAAAAACTTTTTTTTTCTTTTTTAAATAACCATTAACAAAAAAAATGATGTACCTACTTATTGCGTTTTTAGTGATGCTGTTCATTTAATTCACCAATACGAGTTACCAAATACATAATATATTTTTTCCACTTGTTTCTTTCATTGACTTTTCATTAAGAAGAAAATTGATTTCTTAATGATAATTATCCGAATCTAATATTTAACACAAGTTAGCATTAATATTTTTTACATTATCTTTTGACAAAAAAAAAGAAAGAATTATTTAAAATATTTTTAAGTTTAGTGTGATTAACTTTTAAACATGAGAATTTACAAAAAAACTTTCTTGTTTCAAAATAAATTTTTTACATGTTTTTCTTACAGTTTTTCGTTTTTCTCTCCTTCATACAATTACACATTTTTGCGTCCAATTTTTTTTTGCGAACTTTTTGCCTCAATTTATTGATTTTAATTGATTGATTAAAATGATTATATGAAATCAGAAGCGCTTGTATTTCATTATATATGTTTGTAGCGGTTTGTTTATATTTTGGTCATGGTCTTTCTGATTCTTTATGAATAGTTTCGTCGTCCCAATATTTTTATCAACTCATATGTTACGTGAAGGACTACCACTTTCGTCGAGCGAGCGCTCACCGTTTGTTTACATTTAAAACGACCGAAACAAAACACTTCGCAATAAAAAAAAACAAAAAATATAAAAATACATCGACGAAAGACCTTAAACCTGTAATGCAGGTTGCTTCTTAAAATATGAATTCACACAATGATTATAAGACCCACAAATCCTGATCTTTTACTTTAACAGTGCGACAACTGTAAAGTAAATAAAACTAAAACATAAAAAAATTTAAAAAAATACGACTATACTTACCGGCAGTGATATTATAAGAGGCAGGAAAGCTTTGAAAACAACAAGCGAAAAAAATCACACCACGCCAACTCCCACAAAAATACATACATGTTTAAACACACATACATATATATATATATATATATATATATATATATATATATATATATATATATATATATATATATATATACACTAAGCATAGCTAGTCCCACTAACGAGAGCACAAACTACCGTGAGTTCTTTAAACCGTTTTTTTTAAATAAATAGTCACAACAGCACACATTTAAGGAGTGTATAATTAATTTAATCTCTACCAGCTAAGAGCTGTATATAAAACTATAACTTTAATTTTCAAGTTTTTTAGGACGCCTCTCACCTTATAATTCTGCTGATATGACACAAATTTTGAACGGAAAATGTATCTGTGCTCTTAATGTGGTAAAGGTTAGTATAAACGCAAAAATTTTGAACAAGTTCAACTTCCTGGTAAACGTGGGGTATGCTTTGTATTTTTAATTGAAACATAGATTTGACTGCTATTTAAAATAAAACATGCGACAATTCAAACACACAACTAACTGGAACATAGTGTTGTTCTTTATATAAAGTCACAAGATGAACGTTGATTTTGAAATAAAGAAGTTCTTCTTAAATCTTGTACTTTTTTGCTTGAATTGCGTCCTTTTAAAAGGTTCGACATTTATTTTAACGAGATGTACAGATTTTTCTTTTGTCATATTAAATCTATTTTCCATTTATCTTTTAGTTGTGTTTAGATAATCAACAATTTTTGAAATATCAAGACGACTTACTTAAAGAAGCGTTTCATTCCAAACGCAGAAATACCATCTGTTGAGAAAAGTAGCCATGTGAATATTTACTTTCTCGTTTAAGGAACAAAAAAAAAGGAAAAGAAAAAGCAGTAATTTGGCCAACGGTTAGCTTAAGTCTAGATACACACTTCTTGGAAAAAAAGACAAACTTTAAAAAAACGCATATTCTTTAAATGATCCTATATATCTAAATTTTACATTTTGTAGTCAGCTATGATATACTTACATTATACACATAAAGAACAGCAGTGGATTTAGAGCAAAAAAAAAATCTAGTCTTTATAGGAGAATAAGGTATTCCCGGATTAGAGTTGAGAAGTATAGGTTTTTTCTTACGCTTTAAGATGCTCCAAAACTTACAAGATGAAGTCCCAGCGTTGCCAATCATAGACATACAACGACAGCGTAACAGGCGGATCAGCACAAGCGTACCAATCACCACTAACACAAGCCAAACATGCTACACTCTTTTCTATTCCTTGATAACAAAGAACAACCAAGATCTCTCAAGAAAGGAATTAATCCTCTTTGTGTAAATATGAATTAGTTACTGTTCACTTTTAGAAATAAAAGTAAAATATCCCAGTATCAAATGTTATTATTGTCACGATATTGAGCTAACTAGTACAGACAAATGTCACAAGTCACGATAGTAACGTATGGTGAAAATAAATAGACGTAAGTCCATGGTAAAATCAGACCTTACTATAATATACGATAAGTAAATCGTATATATATATATATATATATATATATATATATATATATATATATATATATATATAATATATATATTATATTGACATTAGTAGATACTGCAACCAGATGGCCAGAAGAAGTACCACTGCGAGACATACACACTACAGACGTCGCATCTGCCCTTTTCAATATATTTTCCAGATTAGGATTACCTAAACAAATTCTTCCCCACAACGGTCAACAACTTGTTTCAAAAGTTATGTCGGAAGTAATGGAAATGATGGGAATTGAAAGAAGATTGTCCACACCATACCACGCACAGTCAAACGTAATGGTGGAAAGATTCAACGGCACCCTTAAGAACATGTTACACAAACTGACCGCGGACAAACCACATACTTGGGACGAGCTCATACCTGCGGTGTTATTTACTTTCATCTTTCTTTTCGTGCACCTTCGCTCTGCCCGAGCTTGGCTGCTAGCAGAAAAGACAAGAGCTCGATCCTGTTTAAAAATTGTGAGTGTTGCAAGCACCGCGTCCTGTTTGAACAGTCTTGAACAGACAGGCTTGTGTTTGCTATGGGGTCACAATAATGGGGAGAGAAATTAACTAGATCTATCCTGCGATACCAGTCACTCTCAGCCTGATCAAGGCTATAGGAGCTTAGATTACTCAGGTTTACCAGAGCCACCGCGTCTCTCTTTCCCTGTCTTTCTTTAACCCTCTCCTCCTTACTCTCTCTGTCTCTCTGTCTCTGTCTCTGTCTCTGTCTCTCTCTCCTCCTCCCTTCATCTCTCTCCCTCCCTTTCTGTGACCCTCTCCTCCTCACTCTCTCTCTCCCTCTTTTTCTCTCATCCTCTCCTCCTCACTCTCTCTCTCCCTCTCTTTCTATCACCCTCTTCTCCTCACTCTCTCTCTCTCCTCCTCTCTTCATCTTACTTTCTCCTTCTCCTTTTCATTCCCTCTCTTTATCTCACCCTCTCCTCCTCACTCTATCTCTCTCCTTCTCTTTCTCTCACCCTCTACTCCTCACTCTATTTCTCTCTGTCTTTCTCTCTCCTAGCGTCACACATAACCGGATCAGGCTGATTTTTTTATCTTTTATAGTACAAAGTTTCTCTATAGAACCACCACAGACAGCTGTCTTCTGGTCTCACCTTATCGTCATAGAAGAAATGGAGGCCTACACCAGCCAATATAATTATATAAATAAAGCAAAACAAAAATACGGGGTACAAACCAGCAAAGATCTCAAGCCGCGTAATCTAGCTGTAGTGACGTGAAAAGACGCAGGAGCCCACTTTGGATTTCCCATCGCACTGCAGCGTTTGCTATGTTTATGTTTGTGATCTGTTAGCCACTGCACTGTTGAAGCTTAGAAACATTCTGCGCTTTGCCCCTCCCCCAATCACTCGCTTGTACAGCCTGAGATCACCACTCTCAGTCTTCTTTATAACACAAAGACGTTCAAAAAATAATTTGTGAAAGTCATTTCTTTTTCTATGCACAATGTGATAAAGCAACATTAAAGGTAAAACGTTTACAAGTTAAATTATTTTATAGCTTCCATTTATGTCCTGTAATTAAAAAAAAAGTTGAGTCCTGTTTCTTTTAAGACCCTTCTCTGGTTCTTTCTGTTTCACTCACTCTTCATCTGGGATGTCTCTCTCTCTCCCTCTCTCCCTGGCTCTATTTCCCACTCGGTGTCTCTCTGTCTGTCTGTCTCTCTTTCTGTCTACTTGTGGGTCGATATTCCTTTCTTCTCTGGTTCTTTCTCCATCGCCCACTCACCCTCTCGGGTTTCTCTATCACAACCCATCTCTACCTCTCTCTGGCTCTATTTCCCACTCGGTGTCTCTCTGTCTGTCTGTCTCTCTTTCTCTCTACATGTGTGTCGCTATTACTTACTTCTCTGGTTTTTTTCTCCATCGCTCACTCTCCATCTCGGGTGTCTCTCTCACAACCCATCTCTGCCTCTCTCTCTCTCTCTCTCTCTCTCTCTCTCTCTCTCTCTCTCTCTCTCTCTTTCTCTCTCTCTCTCTCTCTCTCTCTCTCTCTCTCTCTCTCTCTATTTCCCACTCGGTATCTTTCTTTCTGTCTGACTCTCTTTCTCTCTACATGTGTGTCGCTATTACTTTCTTATCTGTTTTTTTTTTCTCAATCGCTCACTTTCCCTCTGTTGTGTCTCTATCACAACCCATCTCTGCCTCTCTCTGTCTCTCTGTGTCTCTTATTCACACTCGGTGTCTCTCTGTCTGTCTCTCTCTGTCTCTATTTCCCACTCGGTGTCTCTCTGTCTGTCTCTCTCTGTCTCTATTTCCCACTCGGTGTCTCTCTGCCTGTCTCTCTCTCTGTCTCTATTTCCCTCTCAGTGTCTCTCTGTCTGTCTCTCTTTCTTCCTAACCCTCTCTACTCAGATTTTCTATATATTTTATATGTTGATGTCCATTTTGTATTTCCTTTATTCTTCAATATTTAACCATAGTATTTTTTTATGTCACTGACTGTTTTTTGTTTGAGACGATAAGGGAAAAAAATTGTGTGGTGGTCTGAGAAAACCAGTCGCTTGTCGGAATAGTAACTTCTGAAATATACGGCTCTAAAGGTGGTCAGGGTGACCCCTGGTCGAAACTGAAAGAGTACTATACTTATAAAGTTCAACTATTTTTACATCATCTGACAGAAGTAGGAGCTTTAATTTTGTCTCTAAATATTTTAAAACAATTTTTTTCTGAACCCTATCGAGCGTCAAAGTCCGAAAAATCGTTAAAATTTAATGATATTTTACGTACTCTTTGCATCCGCGTAGTAAAATTTTCACCCGTTTAAACCCTATAGTGTTGCATACCGTTGTATTCGTTTATTTTCGCTCTTTTCTGTGGTACCGAGTGCGCATGAATACATTTGTTTACATCGGCACTACATTTTCTGCGCATCTCACAAGTCAAAATCACTGTGATCCACTTCACCTCATCCACAGTTAAAGTTATTTCTTTCTGAATTTCAAAATTTTTACACCCCAAAAGCTCATTCAAAGAATCATACAACTATTCAATTTTGTTGAAAACTTCTTCTTTATTTGTTTTATCACGGCTATAGTACTTTAAAAGTAAAAATTCCATCGCTCCTAGCCATGTTTTTAATGGTAACTAAAGACAACAACATGGCTGACTCAACGAATTGAGATGAAGAAACTGAGGATATTTTCCTATTAAACTCGCTTTAAAAGACCATAATTGAAAGATAAACTTCTCATGAAATGATAAGATAAGTGTAAGAACAATATTTTAGTCATTCAATCACTTGCAAAAGCTAAATTTGGTCTGGGGAAGAGAGAAAAAGAGTCTAATGGAGACATGATCTAACATCAATGTCAGCATCAGTGCCACACCCACAACAACTCCAGGAACAAAGCTTCAGGTGAGGAAAACTAGTTTCTATCCTACTAAAACATACTAAGTTTTACGATATCAGTGTATTTAACTGCCCTGAATGTTTCATGGAAAAAAAAATAACTCAAATCTAGATCTAGATTCGGTCTAGACGAGAGCATAAACAACAAGATAGGTTTACCTTTGTCTAGACCTAGATCTAGATCTATGTAGATCTAGATATGAACTGGAGAAAATATTGTGATTTAAAAATAGTTGTTAATTAGATAGGTGCAATCTAATCTGAAATTAGACTGGAGTAGATCGATGATAATATTGTACACGTAAATTTATGTATTGACTAATCTAGAATCTGAATCTCATTACACTACTAGGTTCTAAGAAGAGACAAATTTCTCGAGCAAACTCATGTTAACCATAATTGATAACTGCTGAAATGTAAAATGAGATTAACGTGCACTACTCAAATTTGCTTACTTTCCATAACAAAGTTATAAGATTATCATAATTTCTTCCTTCATCTCTCCGCAGATGATTAGAGTAGAAAACACCGGACAAGCCATATGATTTATCAGTAACAGAGTTAAGCAGTGGCCATTTCAGTTCTTAAAGGTGAGAGCTCTTATTGTCATGATGAATTGAAGTATCTCAATCTCAATCTTTCCTTATAAATGAGCACTATCTCTCTCTCTCTCTCTCTCTCTCTCTCTCTCTCTCTCTCTCTCTCTCTCTCTCTCTCTCTTTTTTTAACACCAGCATCAGTTTGTATTTTTTATTTATGTAGGGCTCACTTTTAAAAAAAATATTTTTTTATGTTTTATAAACTGACATGCATACTAATTTCTATGATTCTTTTTTCCAGTTTTCATTTAGTCTCCTTTGCTATTGTTAAATAAGACTTGTATCTATATTAAGGAATTAGACCAATTTTATTATCTTCTTATTTCTCCCAAACTCTTCTCTCAACCCATAATCCAACACAAATTTCAGATGAGCTTTTCATTGAGGTGTAGGGTTGTGGATGCGTCCCACTGACTGGTGAAGAAACAGCTGCACCAGTAATGGCAATGAAAGGAATTTTTTTTTTGAAAGATATGCTTAGTTATTAGAAAGAATTCAAGAAGGGCAAGAAGGGCACTAAGGTGAGAAAAATTGTGTTGAAATTCATTTTTTTTTTATTTTCATAACACCAGAGCTGAGGGTGAACTTTAAACTTCTTAAATATCCCTTTGTAGTTTCTAATTTAATGCTTTGGGTGAGTTTGAGATGTAGTCTATCAGATTTTTATTATTATTAACTAGGATCATGCGGGATTCCGCTAATTTGCTATCAAAAGTCATTTCAACACTGAACCAAACCAGTAGTGCAAGAGCATTTAATTTTCTTTTTATTCTTTTCATCAATATCAAGTATCTATTTAATCATCCCTGACAATGTTTATCTCTTTATAATATAGACAGTTATTTACATATTTCTTTTATTCTGTCTATTCTCATTACAAAAAAAAAAAAAAAAAACTTTTTCTTGAATTTTTAGATAGTAATTACAAAAAATATCACAACATCCACTTTTCCTTCTTGATGAATGTAAAATTTTCTACAAAATGCATTATATCCTGCCTTTGGGATTTTAATAAAACATCAAACTTCTCTGGTTCTCTTGGTTCCTGTATTATCTTGTTTCTTCGCATGTATTGTTTGCGCAACATGTTTTTTGTTTGCATGACAAAAATTGCTCTGAAATTCTTTTTACATGTTTTTTACACTCCACACATAATAAATATTCATCCTCATAAGTGTTTCAACTGCTTCTATAGGATACAATGCAACTTTGGGCGATAAAATTACACAAAATAAGCAAAATTTAAACCACTAACTTTAAACAAGTTTTTCTCAGTTTCAAGATTCTGGACATCATGACACTAAAATGCTCATAACTCAGCCCCTATTTGAGATAATTTCAAAAGTCAAACTGTGACATGTTCAGCATTATCTAGTGCATCCACTTGTTTAATATCTCCATATCTAAAATTTCCGACATGCGACTGGTTTTCTCAGGCCACCACACAATTATTACAAAAGTGTATTTTCATTATTTTTTTTATTTTTTATAAACTTTTAATACAATTGTTTAACAATGTGCATGAAATGATAGTTTTGCTTTCCCTCCTTCTATTATTTCACATTGTGCTTGGGTCTTGTCAGTTTTTTTATGTTTTGATTTCGGTTTTTTATTACTGTTGGTGAGGAATATTAACATAATATAGATACAACCGGCTTTTTTTCACATCTCTGTTGCCAAACATCATTGTTAAGATTTTAAAAAAGATAGAAACAAAAAAATTAAATTTTTGACTTTCTTTACTTGATCAAAATACAATGATTGCTACGTGCGGTTTTTATAAACCAGACACAAAACTTTTCAGATTATTAAATGCTTTTTATTAAACACAAATTTCGTCATTTTTTTTGCTTGTTTTACGCGATCCCTATGTGTATAAAGCCACTCTCATAGAAGAGAAATTGAATTCTTACAGAAAATGCTTCAATTGGTTTAGACCATGCATAAAAATGTTTGTCAATGTCATCACACAGAGGTTCCAATTTTTTTAAAAACCTCAAAACAGTATTATCCAAGTTATAAGACTAATTTACCATGTTTATAATTCGTTTACTTTCCTAAAGGACTGGAACATAAAAAACCAGTGTCTAAGTTATTATGTTAAAATACATATATACATTTTGTTTGTTTTACACCGGCCAACATACGTAATTTTAATATTATAAAAGTTGGGAAAAATAATAAACTGGATAAGGAAAACTGCGGACGCACAGGATAAGATAATCTTTAGTCTGACCTTGCGGCTTTGAGAATGGACAGAGTGTTCACAGGCAATAACAGATTACGGACTCACTGGATCAGATAATCTTTAGTCTGACCCTGCGGCTTTGAGAATGGACAGAGTGTTCACAGGCAATAACAGATTACGGACTCACTGGATCAGATAATCTTTAGTCTGACCCTGCGGCTTTGAGAATGGACAGAGTGTTCACAGGCAATAACAGATTACGGACTCACTGGATCAGATAATCTTTACTCTTGCCCTGTGGCTCTGACTCGCCTGAGTCATTGACAATATTTTGCGCCTGCAATGCGCTCATTTATACGAGGGCAGGCTGATAATTAAGTTCCGTTTGCTAATAACTAGGTCAATTTTCGTCACATCGACCTAAAATTTCATACATATACTCCCGAACCATTTTTCTAGACTTAACTATAACAACAAGTTTGTGTGACGTCATTCGTGCTCATAATGCAGTGACGCGCAACACATGATGTGGTAGCCATGTTTATGAGACAATGGCGACTTCCAATGACCTTCTCATCAAACAGCGCTCTGTTATCGAGTTTTTGGCAGCTGAGGGATGTTCTGCTGCAAACATTCATGCAAGAATGAAGACAGTTTATGGTGAAATGTGCATTTCAGACTGTGCACTTCGCAAATGGGTCAGAATTTTTAAAGGGGAAGACCCCAGAGAGACAATTCTGCCTGATCGAAAGCGTTCGGGTAGGCCCCTTTCCGCATCGGACACGGCTCATCGAGAGAAAGTTGACTGCATGATTAGAGCTAATCGAAGGGTCAAACAAAAGGAAATTGCAGATGAAGTAGGCATTTCGAAAGAACGAGTGCACCATATCGCCACAACTGTACTGGGTTACCGAAAAATCTCTGCCCGTTGGGTCCCAAGACAGCTCACTAAAGAGATGAAAGCGCAGAGAAAGGACATGTGTACTCAACTCTTAGAGCGTTACAATGCAGAAGGAGAAGCATTTCTGCAACGCATTGTGACTGGAGACGAATCCTGGGTCCACCACTACGATCCAGAATGTAAAGCCCAATCGATGGAGTATAGGCACAAAACTTCTCCAAGTCCAAGGAAGTTCAAGGTTGTTGCCTCTGCAAGAAAGGTCTTGTTCACCGTTTTCTGGGACATGGAGGGAGTGGTCCACATGGAATTTCTGGAGCAAGGGCAAACTGTGAACTCTGAGCGATATATTTCAACACTCCGAGCTCTCAAACTCCGACTCAGACGTATTCGGCGTGATAAGGACTCAATCCTGCAACACGACAATGCGCGCCCGCACACCAGTCGCCAAACTCAGGACGCCTTAAGGCAGCTGGAAACTTACGACCCTACCTCACCCTGCATACAGCCCCAATCTTGCCCCCTCTGACTATTATTACTTCAAGAAGTACCTGAAGGGCCATCAGTATGACAATAATGAGAAAGTTCTCGCAGATGTTCGCAGATGGTGCCGTGGACAGCCGTCTGAATTCTTCGCTGACGGCGTGAGCCAACTAGTGAAACGTTGGAGGCGGTGTGTTGATCGCGACGGTGACTACATCGAAAAATAGAGTGCTAAGTATGTAGCTGAGATATTAAGCTTTCTTTTGACGTATTGTTTATGTATATGCTGTGAAAAATTAAAAAGTTATGATTAAACGGAACTTAATTATCAGCCTGCCCTCGTATATATATATATATATATGTTTGCGCCATTAAAGACCGGTATTGAAAGGTTTTTAAACGCGATTATTTCATAATATCTCACTGCAGTGCTGGTCCCTTAGTGCTGACAAACCTGTTTTCTTGAAAATTATCTGACTGTCTTGAATCCTCACTTTAGCCACCGAGTTGTCCGAGGAGGACATGAACAAACACCCGTCCTGCGTGACTGTCATGTAACATGGATGTAACGATTCACCTGGGAGTGGAGGAGAGATGCAGTTCAAAACACAGCCTGCCAATAATTTACATTCTTTATATAAACGTATGTTGATAATTCTTTAAATCTGTATGTACTAAGTTTTATTTACTATCACAGTTTTATTCATATCGTCTACTAATTAAAAAAAAATCCTTAAGAGCTGTAAGTTTGATATTTCAGTTTTCTCTTTTGTAAGCATCTCTTAAAGTTCTTTAAAATTTTATGCTCTAAGCTTCCTATATAATCATCTTGTTATCTATTACAAGGAATGATCTTATAAGTTCCTTATGTTTTACGCCCTATAACGGTAAAGATTACCTGTTTTGCTTTTAGATTAAAGAAAAATGCATTTTCTCTCTTCGCGTATCCAGAACTTATACTCCAAAAATGTAAAAAGTAAAAATGTTATCGTATCTTCAGTTCAATTATGTATTTTTTTTTATTAGTTATGTATATTTGTTGTACCATAAGTTCTTGAGTAAACTTATGCCATTATTTTCTCATAAGTTATGTGAAGTTTCCAACAATATTCTCTCAATGATTATCGTCCCCTAAGTTCTGTATATGATTCAATCCTATATTTGCTTCCCTGTAATTTTTGTCCTCAAAGTTAGGAAATTTCAGAAGAAGAAGCAGGTGCCAGTGAAAAAATATCGCTACATGTATATTACAATAACGGGGGAGATGGGAGAAGAAAACACGTTTCTCATTGGTTTCAAATATATAACTAAATGATTGTAGTGGTGGGTAAATGGTGCAAAAGGTTTTATTGGTGGTCAAACGACATGGTGTTGATTTGTAATCCCAGGTAAAAAAGTTTTTACTATAGGGAGTGGTAAAAACCATTCTCTCAATCTTTCTTTCGCTCTCTGTCTCGACCTTTGTCAGTCTGTCTGTCTGTCTGTCTATCTGTCTGTCTGTCTTTCTCTCTCTCTCTCTCTCTCTCTCTCTCTCTCTCTCTCTCTCATTAGCTGATTTTTTTATCATTTTTGCCTCTTTCTGAGTACCTGTATTTCTCACTGAATTCATATAACTCACTTTCTTATAAATATAATAAAAAAATAAAAAACCACACACTTGGAGGACAACTTGGTAATTATAAAGGATCCAAAAAGGACGCGTGTGTGTCTGTATATAGTGTGAAACAAGGTTTAAAAAAAGATAGGCACTCCACTTTATAACTACGGGACTAAAATAAGAAACAAGACAAGTATAGATTAAACATAAAAACGCTTCGCCTTTTTTGTGGCTTCATCGGAGTGTATAGGAAAAATTGACTTCAACAAAGTTATACAAAACATTGGGGGAGCTGGGCTCAGACGGGACAAATGATTGGTTGGGGGAGTGGCAGTGCGCAGAATGCTTCAAGGTTCAAAAAAATTATAGCAATTGTTTTAAGATCAATAAAGCAGTAGAAAAAACACAAAAAAACAAGAACACACCAACTACACAAATCAAAGAGATTTTGAGAGCTATAAATGTTGCGTGTCTAGAGACTTACTCAATCGACGCAGGACGCGGCCCGTCATGTCAATCAAGTCAATCCCTGGAACACGATGGAACATAGCATAGTACCCGACAGCCAGGGTCGCGGTGTCTACCGCTGTTATAGCCCAGCACTGACAGGACGTCTGTATGGAGGTCTGTGGAGGACACAACCAGAAACTCAGGGCCAGGTAACTCTTCTCATCACACAAGTCTCTCAGACTACTGGGTATTTTCATCTTGCTCTGTTAGCTTAGAATGACATAAAGTAACTGAGACCTTAAACGAAAAAATATATGATATAACTCGTCCACAACAAGGGGATCATAAACAATGCTATGTTTGAAAGATACAAAACGTCTACCGTTGTTTAAGCATGAAATGAAAAAAAAAAGTTTTATATAGTCCACACACGCAAAGACTTGTCTCAGTTTCCTTATTGTTTTATATAATTGCAAAAATAATATAATCTTAAATATTATCTTTTGATACAGATGGTGACATTCGAAATTTCATGCATGCGAATCAAGCCGTCGTGTTACGCACACAAATTAATCTTACCTTAGTCCTTTGAATGTAAACAACTCTCTCTATAGCATTCCTCGTTATAATCTGGAAATGTCTGTACTCGTTTACTAGAGTGGGCGAGAGAGAGGAATGTCTTGGAGATGCGAACGCGTCTACACGCAAGAGCAATTGATACCATGTTTTGCACGCTAGAACGGTGGGGCCTGGGTGTGGCTTCATTATGTAAAAGAGATGCGTGGGGTTTTCGGGAATACCCCGGCGCTGGAGAGTGTTAAGATGTATGACGTCAGGTTGTTTTGGTAGAAAGATTTTCGTATGATATATGTATCTTAATAGGACGGTAGAGAGACAGCCATGTGAATGATGTCCCATTATATATATATATATTTCTCTTTTATATCTTTACTCGAGACAAGAAGAGCCACGCTCCATCTTCACCTAGGAAAACACAATAAAGCTTTAGGAAAAGTGACCTACATGCTGGGTTGAATAGACAAGAAGATGAATCGCTAAGAACGACGAAGCCCATGCTTTTACAGGATATAAACTAACTAGCTTCTATCGGATATGAAGATACATCTTTCACTGAAATAAATATAATATTGAAATTAAAGAATGAATTCAAACAACGATAGAGGCTGGTACAGACAGATCTAGATCTAAGGATCTAAAGATGCAAATAAATGAAAATAAAGAAATAAACAGTGCACTGAAGGCAATCATAGGCCTAGATTTAACGTACGACTGAACCCACGTCTCGATA
Source organism: Elysia crispata (assembly GCA_033675545.1). Classification (NCBI taxonomy): domain Eukaryota; kingdom Metazoa; phylum Mollusca; class Gastropoda; family Plakobranchidae; genus Elysia; species Elysia crispata. Next base: position 128,076 of record JAWDGP010000394.1, read on the forward strand.
CAGCAACCATCCATTTAAAAAAGACATAAAGACTGAAATGAACTAATATCACTTGTGAAAAAAAAAGTGCTTTTCTTTGTAGAATGTACTGTCCCTCGCTAAAACGCTGTTAAATCGATTGAGATAAAGATGTGAAAACAAACAGAAACGGTACATTAAAGTAAATCTAGGGGTCTCTTAAAGTGAAAACAAACAGAAACTTCAGGCTTTAAAGAGAGAATTAAAATCCTGAAAAATCTAACGATCACTTAAAGTAAAAATAAACAGAAACTTCAGATTTTAAGTCAAAGTTAAAATCCTGGATAATCTAGGAGTCTCTTAAAATGTGCTGTCACTCACCAGCTGTGTGACGAAATCTGGAGTGACCTCCAGTATAGCGATTCTCTGGTCCATTGGCAAGGTCACTGCGACCTTCCAAGTGTTGCCGGGACCAGAGTCAATCAATGCTAGACGGCGAGGATCACTGCTGAGCTTCAGGCTGTGAAGGTGGCCACCCTGGACAAATGAGAGGAGAGAGAGAAAGATATTGAGAGAAAGGGAGAGAGAGAGAGAGAGAGAGAGAGAGAGAAAGAGATGAGAAAAAGGAGGAGTAAAATAGATAAGTATACCTATCTCTAGATCTATCAATCTAGCTGTCTATGTATCTATCAACCTCTCTGTATATATTTATATTTCCCTATTCTATAAGATATGTCTGCTTGTTTTTATTTTTCTCTGTACACATGTCTTTTGCTTGTGAATCTCTTATTCATCACACGTCTATGTTCTTTTGTCTTTCAATAATAACATATCTGCTTTCATCCTACTCTTTTCTTTCTGTCCTTCTGTGGGCCAGCCTATATGTATTAAGTCTATTGTTATACCTTTACACTTGTCTCTCCCATCTGTATTTCTTCCTGCTCGTCTCATTTTTTTTCTCTTTAATAATAACCTTTCTACAGCTTTTCGTCCTATATTCTATTCCTCTTTATTCATAATATTTCAGTCCTCTTTTATCACAATGTACTCTCTCTCTTTCTCTCTCTCTCTCTCTCTCTTTCTCTCTCTCTCTCTCTCTCTCTCTCTCTCTCCTTACTCCTTTTTTTCATTCTTCCTGCTCTCTCACCCCATCTTTCTCCTTCTATGTCCCCTGTCCCATGCCTTCTCGCTTCTCTGATTCTCTCTTTTTCCCCTAATATCCTTCTGATTTCTGCCTCGTCCTTAGTGTGTTTTACTTTTTCCTCAGTCTCACACTTGGAATATTAACTTTTTTTCCGAACATCATAACACACACGGCCGTATAAAATCCGCGGGTTGCGGCCCTGGTAGTTTGTCCCCTAAGGATACCCCAGCCTTATCTAACCCTCATATCAACCAGGTCAGCCCCCTCTGCCATCACCATCCCTAACCATTTCACTGAACCTTGAAGCATTCTGCGCACTGCCCCTCCCCTAACCAATCATTTATCTCGTCTGAGCCCAGCTCTTTCAATGTTTTGTATAACTTGTTAAAGTCATTTTCTTCTAAACGCAATCTGATGAAGCCACACTTAAGGCGAAATGTTTATATGTTAAATCTATAGATGTGTTGTTTTTTTCTTTTAGTCACGTAGTTATAAAGGTGTGTGCTTCTCTTTTTTTTAAGAACTTAATTATCTCTTACCCACTGTCAAATGGTCCCGTTTTCTTTATCATTGTGTTTTTATGTGTTTTTTATGTTTTCCTTTGATTTTCTCTCTTTTCAGTTTTGTTTTATTATGTATTATAGTATCATGTTTTGTTTTTTTTCTTATCAGCATATCTTATTAAAAATTATCTCTATCTCTAATTTTCCATACGTATTTTGCAGAAAAATAAATATAATACCACTCGTCTGAGAACGATATATATATATGTGTGGGTGAGTCTCTCTCTCTCTCTCCCTCACACATAAGATCTCTATTTTTCTTTCTATCTCTCTCAATCTCTGAGAGCTCTAATAAGAGAAAACGTACTGGACTATGTTCACAATCCTAGACATTGAGAAATATCTGAAGCATTCTTTTCATTTCGACCCAGCCGTATTTAAATAATGAAAATGCCAAACTCACACCTGAAATAAATTACAATATTTATGTAACCAAGTGGCTTTTTTCACTGCTAGGTAGCTGACAAATCCTCTTGTTTCACTATTGTGTTTTTGGTATTGGTCTGCGTGGATTATTTTGTCCTCCTTTTACCAATGATAATGATGGTGTGCGTCTCGACGATTGGGAGTTTAGTGTGGCTGAACAATGGCAGCTTAGCTTAATAAGTCTAACTTTATTGAAACATTTTACTTGTTAACCAGCATAAATAATGTATCGGTAATTGCTTAAATTTGTCCAATCGCTGATCTTCATGAGCCAGAGAACTGAAGCGATTTTGAAGTAAACAATCAACTCTAAGTCAAGCAACACCGTTAATTGTGTCTCTTGGAACAGAAAGTTCTTTAGCTTAACGGAGAGACCAATGAAAAAACCTTCTTACTTGCTTACAAGAGTGCCATGTTTGTTAGAACGAAAGGTTGTAGCAAGCACAGTAAAGATACTTCGACCAATTATTTTGCAAGAGCGAGATTTGTATATTGGCGCCTTATAACGTTATCGCATCAAAGGATTGCTGCGGACATCTTGTTGTTTAAATCAATGAGAACAATGAAGAAAATCTGCTATTTGAGAATTAAATGCATGAAACTAAAACAGGACAACGATTGTTCTCAAAATAGTTCAAACAACAGGGTGGGGCTAAAGCCTCAAACCCCAGGCCATGCGACGGCACTGAAATGCTGTGTATCGTATTTCAGAACACAATCACCCCAAAAATCAAGTTTTAAAGAAACTTTTATTGAAACATTTTGTGTGTTACTTCTTCTCTGCGTAATTCACAATAAGTTATTCTCATTATCTTAATTAAACCTTCATATAAACCTTGTTTAATCGTCCTAAACATCTGAAAATCTACTTGAGATAAACTGTTGAAAAACTTAAAGATACACACTCTGACGCGCGACTAAGAATTATCGTGTCTGACATCCTCACCTGCTCAGTGTAAAGTTTGACTGATTTGTTCCTGCTATCAGTCATGACCAGTAATGTTTCTGACAGGAGTAAAACGTCCTCGATATCGGGTGCAAAACGTTCACCACGACTCTCTACACTGAAGTTTCTCCTCTCACTGTGGAAGGAGAGCGTATTATCAAACATAGAGAATTTCTTGTCTGGCGGGTGAAACCACATTATTCTTATTGACTCTCTGATCTAGTGCGCACAGTTTAATTTAACGAATTTCTTGTCTAGCTGTTGAAACCACATTATTCTTATTGACTCTCTGAGCTAGTGCGTACAGTTTAAGCTTAACGAATTTCTTGTCTTATAGGGGCAGCCATATAATTCTTGATGACTCATTTATCTATTGCATACAGCTTAATATTAGGAAACTTTGTGTCTCGTGTGGGTAGCCACGTTATTCTTATTGACTCTCTGATCTAGTACGTATAGTTTAAGCTTAACCAATTTTTTTGTCTAATGGGGGCAGCCACATTATTCTTGATGACCCATTGATCTAGTGCATACAGCTTAATCTTAGGGAATATTTTGTCTAGTGTGGGTAGCCACATTATTCTTAATGACTCTGTCATCTAGTGGGTACAGCTTAAGCTTAAGGAATTTCTTGTCTAGTGGGGATGGCCATATTAATATTTGTTACCCTCTTGTCTAATGGGTGCAGCCACATTAATCTTAATAACTCTTTTGTCTGTCAGATGAAACCACATTAATCTTAATAACTCTTTTGTATTTCAGATGAAGACAAATGAAGCTTAATGATTCTCTTGTCTATAAGATAAAGCAAGATAAGCTAAGAGGCTCTCTTGTCTATCAAATGAAGGAAGATTAATCTTAGTGACTATCTTTTAATTCTATACGTTTTAGAAACAAGCCATCGTAGATCTAGTGTTTATAATAAAACTTTATCGATCACCAACCAGTTAACGTGTCAGAGGTACTGAACTTTCCTACCATAAGGATCTGTGTGGTCCTGAAGCTGAAGTGACACCCGGAAATGGCGTTGATGGTGTTGCTGCTTCTGTTGGTGTAACTTCAGGTGATGCTAGTACAGTTGGTGCCAATGTTGGGACTGTTACCTTTGGTGTTGCTCCAGGTGATGGAAATGTGGCAGTCATGGCTGTATTTGATGTTGTTCTTGCCAGAACACTAGGAACAGTCTAAAATAATGGTATCAACAACAAGAAAAACACCTGAGCATTACTGCGTCATTGGATAAAATATAAAAAAAACCCTGTAAAATCAAGTCATTGTGAAAACTAAAAAAAAAAAAAAATTGATATTTATTCTTAACATACTACAGAAACATAGCTTCTCATGACACATTAACGACAAAGGTAAAATAAAAAAGGTCAGTAAAGAAAATTATTAGAGCGAAAAATCTTCGAACTCATTCATCTTGCATTGGGATCGCGAAGACTGGAAACGTAAGACCAAAAAAAAAAAGACAACTTCATATTCTTTAAATTGATATTATGTTTATTTTTTACCGATCCTTTACTAGTAACACATCTTCATTATAATTTGATAGTTTTGTTTTACGAACATTTACTTAACTAGTAACAAAGAATCATAAGGGTCATTAAAATTTAATGATTTTTGACGATCTGTTACCAACACACGTAAAAAAATCGATATGAGAGTAAATAAAACTTGATGTTTTTAGCGATCCATCACTGAACCTGGCAAAACGTCGATAAGTCAATCAATAAATTTTGATGTTTTTCACGATCCTTTCATGATCCTTCTTACCTCAATCTTCGATTTGAAGATTTTTTGAAGTTTTTTAAGACTTTTAAGGTGCTCGTTCGTTTCATCTAACCTTGTATTTATCTGAAAGTAAAAACAAAAATAAATAAAAAATCTCTGTGCATAATAATCTACATTAAGTGTATAGTGTTTCGTTAAATGATTGCCTAAACTTCATGAAATAACCCTCTTATATTTTGTGGTTTAGTTTTTTTCTGTATTAAAATGTTTCTAGATCCCTATTCTGTTAAAGAAATCCAATAGTTCTTAATATTAAAATTTTCAAATACAAAACCACTGAAACATAATGGGTGAATTGTCACAGCTACATAGCTTTTATTTTTGTACTGATAATAGTAATTTTATGGCACATAAAAAAATGTATTTCGTAATTAAAAAAAAAAGATATTTAGTTTTTAGAACACCACAAAATAACTGCAGTCTTGATGTTTTACACATATATTAAAGTTCAATTGGTACTTCTCACCTTCTTTAGACGAATGGCTGTCTGTGCCCGAAAACTTTCAAATTTTGTGTTTACTGAGTCTAGCTTTTTCGAAACTTTCGAAACTTCTTGTTTAAACATTAAAACATCATCCACAGGGTCCGCCTTCATGTCTGAATTAAAAAAAAAAGCATCAAAATGTTTCATGGGCCTTCCATAAATCAAAGATTTTTAAACAAGTTGTTTAAATAAAAGAGTTATGGCGTCTTTAAGTTTCTATTTTGTTATTTTTCAAAACTCAATCAAGTTTTGTTTTGTTGTAAGCAATGCAAAAAGGTCTGGTACATCTTAAAATTTAAACATTACAGATTTTAAGAACAATAGCATGTTAAACACAAAAGCTATTGATTAGACTTGAACTTTTGTTGATACGATATTTGAGTAGAACATTTCCATAATAAGCTAGAGACAATTTCGCTACATAAAATGATGCTACACAGTATGACATGGAGAGTGCTTCTGGAGATAATTATGTCTGCACACAGAGATAGATAGAGAGAGAAGGAGAGTAAGAGAGAGATAGAGAGAGAGAGAGAGTTTGACTTAATGATTGATATGCATAGCCATAAGAGCACCTAGCACATTTCATACTTTTCCTCTCCATATAAAGAAAATGTTCTCATTAAAATAACAAGAATATTTGACAAACGATCTACAAAGAGAAATACCAAGTTACATGCAGAATCATTTATCTTACATTGAACATCAGGAAAATCTTGGCTTAAAGTGTTTGAGATGATTTGACTAACAACCGACACTGAGAAATATCATACTACACCATAATTGTTTGTCTTACTTTGGACATCCGGAAATGGTTGTGTCAAAAAATCGACAGCAGTTTCAAAATTTTCGTTCGCTTTATCTTTGTTTTGGGATTGCATACTTGTTTCTACCTGTATATAAAAGGAGAAAAGTATATGATTAAATTCAGTTTCTGATTACAATAAAAGAAAGTGGGAAAAAAGCATTTAACAGGTTTAAATCTTCTCTGAATGATTGATATTTGAGTAAAAAAAATTAAAACAGTTTTACGTTCTATTTTCTTAGAGATGATGGAGAATTTTAATAAAAAAGTAAAATATAAACAGATTGTTAATGAAGAAAGTAAAGAAAGGTTTGCAGCCTTTCTATAAATTTCATTGTTTGCTGTAATTTATAAAGAATAATTTTGGGAAAGTCTAATTATACTAGATTTCAAGCAATATCATTGATAAATTAAGAATAAAGTTAAGAATGGATTATTAAAAAGCATTTTCGTGGTTTACTTGGAACGTTTTCCTAATTCCATGATGTCCTAACTAAAGAATAATCTTTTTCTGGCGCGCGATATAAATTCCACAATACATAATATAAGTCAGTGAGATTGGCTGGTTCATGCTCACACTATTTTTTGTGAAGTAAGTATCATCTAAGTCAATGGAAGCCGTAGATAGACAAATATTTAGCAATCTGTTTTTTAAAAGCAGCGCTTGAAATAACTTAACCTATTTTGCTGATCCTAAGTTAGTGTAAGCCCCTTGATGTATTTATCAAAATGTTTTCTAACAAGAGTTTAATTAGAAATAGATTAATTTATTTTGTTGTCACCTAAGTCAGTCGCTTTGCTTGATCTCTCTCTATCTGGCGTTAGGTAGTTCCGCACATTTTATGTTAGTCTACTATTCTTTACCAATTACTATCACTTACATCAGTCAACATCGATTAACAACTAGCGATAAAGTTAGATTTGTAAATATGACAATTGAGTTTACATGAACATTATCTGAATGAGCCCTATCAACATTTATCACTGTGTCATAAAGAGTGTTAGATCAGTTGACATTGTGTCTTGTCTTAGTGCTGCTAAATCAGCCACAGTTTTTCTTCAGAGACAACCATTAATCAGTATGCTATTTATTTTTTACAGATGACAATAAGTGAGTTATTATCAATATTTATAAATGTTGACTTACTTAAGACATCCAATTGTACTCACATCTTTCAGGAAGTCCTCCAGTTTTAAAATGTAGTCATTTTTCAGGTCTTGCAGACACTTTTGTTTTGCAAGATAAGCGGCTTTGTTCATTCTGTCACAACTTAAATGAGGGAAAAAATACACGAGGGGGATAAAACATTCTTTTTTCATTTAACAAATTTTAAAAGGGAGGTGGAGCTATTGTCAATATTGTTGTTATGTGTTGATTTTACACTTACTTCATCACACAAAATTATATATATTTATATATGTATACATATACAACATTTTTGTAAACACTTTTATTAGTTGCAAAACCCTGTAAGGTATTACCTGGCGGCCATCTTGTAGGTATTGGTTCAACAAATGAGATATATCTTGTAAAATAATGTTTTGATTAGGCTGCTACCTGGACCTTTGATGAAGAGGTTACACTCTGAATTTGAAGTCTAGATCTAAGTATGATATCAACTACACTACGTCAGGTTTTATAGAGCTAAACCAGATCTATGCCCGACGTGTTGGTATATCAGTGGAACCTAAAGTGTTTAATGTCTAAGTACTTAACACAAAATATGAAGCTCCAAAAAAAAAAAGCTGAAAAAAAATTTTTTTTTCTTTGAAAGATTTAATTATAAATTTTATAATGGAATAATGGAACTGGTTGAAGAACCTAGGCTGTTATAGTTTCGTTAGACACAGCTCTGACGTCTGCTGCAGCAGAGAAAGCTCAAGGCGTTGTATGCATTGACCAGACCAGCCGGCTGGTATGTCTCAGCGACCTCTCCAAGTAAGAGAACAAAAAAGTTCACTTCAATGACACCGTGACAGTATAGCTTAGGAGATAGATTTATAAGACGAGGTGGCTCAATTTCGCGAAAAAGAGAAATGAAGAGAGTAGAGGTAAGAGAAATGGAGAGGGGGTGTGTGTGTGTGGAGGAGGATGTTTGAGAAGAAGAAAAGAGGATGTAGAAAGACACGGTAACCAGGGGTAACTATGTATAACTCTATGGACGCAGCTGTCAAACACACACACACACATATATATATGTCGATCCCGATTTCTCAACAATCATTCAGAAAAAAAGGCCCCGTTGACAGTTGTTCCTAAAATACTGATCAATCAAATTATTACTTGTTTCTTTCCCAGGACGACATGACATGTGGTGTTGGATGGCAAACCAAAACAAGTTGAAACTTGAATGAAAAACTACTTTCCACTTTTAACTTTTTTGGGGTCTTTCAAATTTCTGCATCGATTTTCCCGTGCCGTGTGAAGTTTCTCAAAAGAGACCCTGACGGCTAAAACAAGTGAAAGGCTTTAAGATTTAGAGCGGCCCCAATCCAATGTTTTTCACACTCATTCAATCTTCATTTGATCTTAAAAACTATCTTACAATGGATCTTTATTATCTGCCGCTTCCTCTTTTTAAGGAGTCTCTTGCTTCTGCTGAATTTACTTTTTCTGGTGTTCTTGTTCTTATGACGACCGTTCTTCAGTTACGCTATAAACATACGACGATATTATTGATATGATTGTTTCTCGGAGAAACCATATGATTATTGATTTTTTTGGTTAAGGCGTTTAAAATGTTATAATTTTGTGCTGCTGTTGTTTTACTTATGAAGAATTTGTAAAATATGTAATGGTGAAGAATTTATGTCTTTCTCTCTCTCTTTCTCTCACTCTCTTTCCTTTTCTCTTAAGTCTTTATTTTCTTGTAATTTTATTTATCCTTATATTCTTCAAGCTTTTTGTCTTCTCTTATCCATGTTTTCGGTTTGACTCTTTCATTCTTTACATTAAATTTGTCTGTTGTGCCTCTATCGTCAGAACTTTGCTAAGTGACGTCTATAACCAAGGTCGTCTGTGAGAAAATCGGTCTTCTATATGAAGACAGAAACACTTTTGATTTAGGCTTGTTGTTTCAGAAAGTTCGAACCAATCGATTAAAAATTGGTTACGACTTATGTGTTTAGTTATACAGAATTATACGTACACACTCACACACTTTGGTCTTTCTCCATGCTCTTGTGAAATGGGTTTTCTCGTTAAGCAAGAAATTGCGAAGTGTTCGGGGCGGTATTGATTTTCTTCCAATGAATAGTTTGAAGCATATCGGTTAGGAATTGAACTAGATTTCTAAAAATACATGTTATAGTAAACATAGGCTTGGCTAGATAAAAGAAGTTGGGAGACGGACTTCTAAAAAGATATGAAATTAACAAACCTAATATAGAGCACCTAGGTAGGCGTGTAAACATTCAAGTAGGTTGCAAGGTAAAAAGTACGTACAATAACGGACTGTCAAACATGTAGTTATGAAGATTTGTTGGCTCATAATGATGGTTGGTGCATAAGAAGGTATACAAATTAGAAAAAAAAATGTAGATAATCGGGTAGGTAAAACTACTTTTTCTATGAAACAGACAGGTGATTTTAAAGACTAGTCAGCTAACTTTGTAGGTAGGTAGGTAGGTGGTTAGGTAGGAAGTTAGTAATGTAGGTAGGTAGGACTAGGAACTGTCAGGAAAAAAAGCATGTTAACACTTAGGTTAGTCTCCTAGGCAGCCGTTCAAATATTGTATGGGAACATAATAATTGAGTAGCTAGGTATGTAAGTAGATAGGTAGGTGGAAAGAGTAGGTTATTTTGTGTGTAGGTTTACCGATTGTCAAAAAATATAACGATTGATCGCTTAGGTAAGTAGGTAAACATTTTTATCTCCTGATCTCTCTCTTCTTTCTCTTTCAGTCACGATTTTATTCACTATTTTCTCAAAATTTCTTACTCTTACTAGTTGTTTTTTTCTGTTTCTCTCTCTCCCTCTGTCTTTTTCTTTCTCTGCATATAATTTCCTAAATGAGTGCCCTTAGCATACATCTCGCCAATTCGTTTTCCTCAGTTCTATCTCCTCGTCTTCAGTTTATTTTTTGTTTCATATCAGCAGCGTTTTATTTTTTTTTTTGCATGTATCAATGGCGCTAAAAAGGTTAATTAAAAAAGACGAAAAATTCAAACAGCTCTTTTTGATTTGAAAATATTAGAAAGAAAAACTATTTACATTATTTTGATAGGGCTAGGCCGGAAAAATCAATAGGTTTTGATCAGCACTTTTTTGTTATTCGATTCATTTATTAGAGTCGAGGGTTGTGTGGGTTTTTTATTTATACCCGACAAGAGTTCATGTCTGTACTGGGGTGTTACGTCTCGTTGTAAAGAGAAAGATAGACAGATAGATAGATAGGTAGATAGATAGATAGATAGATAGATAGATAGATAGATAGATAGATAGATAGATAGAGACAGAGAGATGGTGACACACGGAAAGGGACAGAGAGATGGACAGAGAGAGAGAGAGGTTATCAGAGTTAAAGAGAGGGTTTGCAGAGAGATAAAGAGAGAGGGTGACACAGGGATAAATAGACATGGACAGAGAGAGAGAGAGAAAGAGAGAGAGAAAGAGAGAGAGAAAGAGAAAGAAAGAGAGAGACGGTTGGCACAGGAAGATATATAGAGAGGGTGGCAGAGAGATAAAGAGAGAGGGTAACACAGTGGTAGATAGACATAGATAGAGAGAGGTTGGCAGAGAGAAATAGGAAGAGAGGGTGACACAGGTGGAGATAGATATGGATAGAGAGAAATACCTATGCATGTTATATCACCCAAAGCGAAGACATTTATTGAATTAACTTGTAGCAAACAATAAATATAAATAAATAGCACAAAGTTGAGAGCAAGAATAAACAGAATGAATTTGATTCTTCTGATGAACTTTATGATTCTAATTCCAATCGTATTTTGAAAGCACTGAAAGGTATACATATGCTTATATCAGATGATGGATGAATTAGAGTTATATTATTTTTAAGGGAACTGTAAATGTAACTATCGTTTCATGTGCTTATTGTTCAGTTCAAAACATTTTTCCTTATGATTTTTTTTCCTAATAAGTGAAATTATATTTTGAACAGCCTACAGAGTAAGAATAGAAATAAATTTAAAAAAACCTCTTATCTCATACAACAGAATAGGATTTGAAAATAAGCCGGGAAGAGTTTGAAAAATAATTATTTTGTTATATGCAAATTTTTTTTCCTCCGATAGCCTGTCCAAGTAAAATTGATCAAATATTTGGCTAATGTGAAACAAAGCGTGACCATTATATTAAAAGTAAAGAGTTTTAAACATTTGGAAAAAATAGTTTTAAAGCAGACCATTACGGTTTACCGAGATAAATCTATGGGAGGAAACTAAATTCAAATTCAGCTACGTGGTTCTAAGATGGTTGCTTCCCTTTGTAATGCGTCTTTTCTATTTTTTTTTTAATCAGAATAATCTGTGGAAGAAAACAAATTTAAAAATATATGGATCTACACCTTACTATAGCAATAATGATAGTATAATTACTATAAAGTCTGGAAAGTACTGTAAAACATAGGCGACTGATCTGACCAAAAAAGTTATGATACTAATCTCTTGTCTAGACCTACACCACAAAATCTATATTTTTTCTCTCTCATAGGTTACACCAGGATATATATGGATTGATAAGGACCCACCATAGACTTTTTAAGACGTTAGAGATGTATACAGTTTCAAACTGAATATTACTTGAAATATTTCGAGTTAGTGTTATAACTTACCTGGCAGCCATCTTTTTTTTTTACAATCGTCCACGAACTGAGGTCTAAAAAGTAAGAAATAGAAAACTTGCGAAGCTGCTGTCAAGTTCTTTGTAGATCTATATTAGAAATATAGAGCTGAGACTTGAATAAAAGCTCAAATTATAACACTGACACAAGAGAGGGAACTGAATTAGAAATTTCTATCTTAAACAGATTTCAAACAATAGAAACCATGCATACGTCTGATTTGTACAGATGTAAATCTAAACTTTTGAAGTAGTTAGTGATGAGTACAGTCAAGGAATCTATCGACTCGATATCGATACCAAAAGCAGAACTACTATTGCAGAAGGCAGCTAGATGTAGGCTAGAACGGTGTTGTGCGACAACGATACGACGTGTGATGCAGCAGGGAACGGCCCCAAACTTTTTATATCTGCGCCAGTTCTACAGGACTGACTCAGCAAACAATGGCTTGATTTAAACCGTTTAGAATATATATATATATATATATATATATATATATATGTGTGTGTGTGTTTTAAATTTCCTGTGAGGTGGGAAAAAGAGGGAGGGAAGGAAAAAAGGTAAGAACAGAAACCGAGTGAAACCATAGATAAAAAAGAAAGAAAGAATAAGAAAGATATAAACGAGTGGGAGAACCAGGCAGAGTAAGAGATAGAGAGAGAGAGAAAGAGAGAGGGAGAGAGAAAGAGAGAGAGAAAGAGAGAGAGAAAGAGGGAGAGAGAGAGAAAGAGAAAGAGAGAGAGAGAGAGAGAGAGAGAGAGAGAGAGAGAAATTGATCAGGTAGGGAGAGACAGAGCAGAGAGAGAGAGAGAAATTGATCAGGTAGGGAGAGACAGAGCAGAGAGTTGAGCAAAAAAAATTGCGTAACACTTTATTTCACATCAAAGAATTCGTTTCTACCAGCAATAAGGAACATTCTATCTATCTATCTATCTATCTATCTAAATATCTATGTATCTCTCTATCTATATATCTATCACTTCATCAAACGTTCTGTCTGTCTTGTTTTTAGATATATCTATATATCATTTTTTATCCTTCTGCCTATTTTATAATCCATCGATATATCATTCTGCAATTTCTACTTAAAAGCTCATTAGCTCAAAAGCTCGACTAGACTACAAAGAGCTTTAATATCTGACTAGTTCCAAAACTTTTTCTATCACTCAAGCCGAGTGAATCTCTTGAGCCACGAGAATAGCGTAGATCTACCTTACTATCTTTCTTACGAGTACACATGTGTATAGTTATCTGTTTATCTATCCGTCAATCTAAATATTAAACCATCTAGCTAGTTAGCCGTATACCGACTTATAAATCATTTAACAAATACAATATACTTGTTAAAACTTTAACCTTCTCTCATTCATTCTTTTGTTTGTTTGTTTTGTTTTTTTTCCACTGGGTCGCTCTAGTTTCCTCTATATTTGGTATTGTCTGTGCATAAATTTACCTCCTTAAGTAACTGTCTATTGTTCACTGCTTGTCAAAACTTAAGATATTATCTGTGGATAATGGCGTTAGATAAAAGGATAGAAACATAGACAGGACTGGTATTGAAATAAGTATGTTGGACGGCAGGTTTACTGACTCAAACTTTAAAATAATATCTGTGGAGAAAGGCGTTAGATATAAAGGTAGAAACATAGACGGGACTGGTATTGAAATAAGTATGTTGGACGGCAGGTTTACTGATTCAAACTTTAAAACTTATCTGTGGAGAATGGCATTAGATATTAAGGTAGAAACATAGATAGGACTGGTATTGAAATAAGTATGTTGGACGGCAGGTTTACTGGCTCAAACCTCTAAGTAAATACCTCCGGAGAATGGCGTTAGATATTGAGGTAGAAACAAAGATGGGACTGGTATTGAAATAAGTATGTTGAACGGTAGGTTTACTGCCTGTGAAACCGTAAAATAAATAGCTGTCGAGAATGGCGTTAGATATTAAGGTAGAAACATAGACAGGACTGGTATTGAAATAAATATGTTGGACGGCAGGTTTACTGACTCAAACTTTAAATCTTATCTGTGGAGAATGGCGTAATATATTAAGACAGAATCATAGATAGGACTGTTATTGAAATTAGTATGTTGTACGGAAGGTTTACTGACTCAAACTGAAAATCTTATTTGTGGAGAATGGCGTTAGATATTGAGGTAGAAACATAGATAGGACTGGTATTGAAATAAGTATGTTGGACGGCAGGTTTACTGACTCAAACCTTAAAATAGTATCTGTGGAGAATGGCGTTAGATATTAAGGTAGAAACATAGATAGGACTGGTATTGAATTAAGTATGTTGGACGGCAGGTTTACTGACTCAAACTTTAAATCTTATCTGTGGAGAATGGCATTAGATATTAAGGTAAAAACATAGATAGGACTGGTATTGAAATAAGTATGTTGGACGGCAGGTTTACTGACTCAAACTTTAAATCTTATCTTTGGAGAATGGCATTAGATATTAAGGTAGAAACATAGATAGGACTGGTATTGAAATAAGTATGTTGGACGGCAGGTTTACTGAATCAAACCTTAAAATAGGATCCGTGGAGAATGGCGTTAGATATTGAGGTAGAAACATAGATAGGACTGGTATTGAAAGAAGTATGTTGAACGGCAGGTTTACTGACTCAAACTGAAAATCTTATTTGTGGAGAATGGCGTTAGATATTGAGGTAGAAACATAGATAGGACTGGTATTGAAATAAGTATGTTGGACGGCAGGTTTACTGACTCAAACATTAAAATAGTATCTGTGGAGAATGGCGTTAGATATTAAGGTAAAAACATAGATAGGACTGGTATTGAATTAAGTATGTTAGGCGGAAGGTTTACTGACTCAAACTTTAAATCTTATCTGTGGAGAATGGCATTAGATATTAAGGTAAAAACATAGATAGGACTGGTATTGAAATAAGTATGTTGGACGGCAGGTTTACTGACTCAAACTTTAAATCTTATCTTTGGAGAATGGCATTAGATATTAAGGTAGAAACATAGATAGGACTGGTATTGAAATAAGTATGTTGGACGGCAGGTTTACTGAATCAAACCTTAAAATAGGATCCGTGGAGAATGGCGTTAGATATTGAGGTAGAAATATAGATAGGACTGGTATTGAAAGAAGTATGTTGAACGGCAGGTTTACTGACTCAAACTTTAAAATCTTATCTGTGGAGAATGGCATTAGATATTAAGGTAGAAACATAGATAGGACTGGTATTGAAATAAGTATTTTGGACGGCAGGTTTACTGACTCAAACTTTAAATCTTATATGTGGAGAATGGCGTTAGATATTGAGGTTGAAACAAAGATAGGACTGGTATTGAAATAAGTATGTTGGACGGTAGCTTTACTGCCTGTGAAATCTTAAAATAATAGCTTTGGAGAATGGCGTTAGATATTTAGGTAGAAACATAGACAGAACTGAGATTGAAATAAGTATGTTGGACGGCAGGTTTACTGCCTGTCAAAGCGTAAAATAATAGCTTTGGAGAATGGCGTTAGATATTAAGGTTGAAACATAGACAAGACTGGTGTTGAAATAAGTATGTTGGACGGCAGGTTTACTGCCTGTCAAACCGTAAAATAAATATCTGTGGAGAATAGCGTTAGATATTAAGGTAGAAACATAGATAGGACTGGTATTGAAATAAGTATGTTGGACGGTAGGTTTACTGCCTGTGAAACCTTAAAATAATAGCTTTGGAGAATGGCGTTAGATAGTAAGGTAGAAACATAGACAGGACTGATATTGAAATAAGTATTTTGGATGGCAGGTTTACTGCCTGTCAAACCGTAAAATAATAGCTTTGGAGAATGGCGTTAGATATTAAGGTAAAAACATAGACAGGACTGGTATTGAAATAAGTATGTTGGACGGCAGGTTTACTGCCTGTCAAACCGTAAAATAAATATCTGTGGAGAATAGCGTTAGATATTAAGGTAGAAACATAGATAGGACCGGTATTGAAATAAGTATGTTGGACGGCAGGTTTACTGCCTGTGAAACCTTAAAATAATAGCTTTGGAGAATGGCGTTCGATATTAAGGGAGACACATAGACGGGACTGGTATTGAAATAAGTATGTAGGACGGCAGGTTTACTGACTCAAACCTTAGAATATTAGCTGTGGAGGTTGGCGTTAGATATTCAGCTAGAAAAATATATAGGACTGTTTATGGAGTTACGTAGCTTAATCGATATTATGAAAAAATTTAAACAAAGATAGAATTGCAAAGAATGGTCGGCCAAAAATAAATATGAACGTTTTGGGAAAAAAATTCTAGAGAGGTAGCGCGTCAGACAGCAAACCAAATATGTAAAAGTCAGGTCATCTTTGAAGTCATGTTTGTATTACAATAGTTGAGTATATATCTATTTATCTCTCTGTCTCCTTCTCTGATCTCTGTTTGACTCTTTCCAACGTTCCACTCTCCTCATCTTTCTATCATATTCATCACCTATCCGGTCTCTCTCTCTCTCTCTCTCTCTCTCTCTCTCTCTCTCTCTCTCTCTCTTCCCTCCCTTATTTTCTCCTTCAGTTCCTTTGTTTATTTTCCCCATGGAGAGATTGGCAGATCGTTCCACCCTGACAACTGATGTTTCATCCAGAACTGTTACACAAGAAGCCACGCTGCTCCGATTTACAGTCACGTAAATTCTCGCATTGTCTATCCGTCCGTCTATGTCTCTCCCTCTCTGTCTCCTCTCTCTCTCTCTCTCTCTCTCTCTCTCTCCCTCTCTGTCTCCTCTCTCTCTCTCTCTCTCTCTCTCTCTGTCTTTATCTCTGTCCATATTCCGCTGAATCGTTCTTTTCCGTTTTTCGTGCTTGCTTTTTCAGTTTTTCTTTGAACCAAGCTACATCTTCTAATATCTGTCCTCTCTATCTTTTTTCTCCTCTTGGTCATTAGCCTTTCCACCTGTTTGGTCTGTCTGTCTCTGTTGTCTTCTGATGCCGTGTCTGTTTGTCTCTACCTTCCTTTCTTTCTCTCTCTCTCTCTCTCTCTCTCTCTCTCTCTCTCTCTCTCTCTCGTCATGTTCGAGTGCCCTTCCCTGTTTATCTGTCTCCAGGTTATTGTCTGTCTATCCATCAGCAAAAACCTATTTTACATTGATACTGTAAGTTTTGATTTTTAAATTGATTAAGAAATATGTTTGAATGAATGTGTTCCTAATGGTACACATTAGCCGTAATAATAGTATCACTTTTTTATTTCCTTGTCGTATTTGAGATAACGACATTAACGTGCACTTTAACAAAACAGGCTTTTATTTACATATCAGGTCTCTATTAATAATAAGCTGAAGGTGACGTGTGTCTTTGGTTATATAATGATTTAATGTGGAAAAAATTACCAGCACATTTCATACACGGTGGACGAAACCTTCCCAAATTGACATCCTGTTTACGTATATAAAATGTTAGAGAGATTCGTCTCATAAGTTATGATGAGAGAGGCAGGGACACAGACATTAAACAGAACCTTTAAAATATTTAGTGCTGCACCCACTTGAATAAGCGTCGTGCAACAACATCTAAGAGAGGTTCGTCTCATAAGTTATGATGAGAGAGGCAGACACACAGACATAAAAAGAACCTTTATAATTATTATTTAGTGCTGCACCCAATTCAATAAGCGTCGTGCAACAACATCTAAGAGAGGTTCGTCTCATAAGTTATGATGAGAGAGGCAGACACACAGACATAAAAAGAACCTTTATAATTATTATTTAGTGCTGCACCCAATTCAATAAGCGTCGTGCAACAACTTCTAAGAGAGATTCGTCTCATAAGTTATAATGAGAGAGGCAGACACACAGACATTAAACAGAACCTGTAAAATATTTAGTGCTGCACCCACTTGAATAAGCGTCGAGCAAGAACATCTAAGTGAGCCACTTGGCTAAGAGGGCGTTAACCTACGGCTGGTCCTGCGTCACGCCAGGCTGAGATTGACAATAAGGTTTGAAGGTTTATGTCTTATTTCTCTTTTCCTCCATTCCCTTTAAGCCTCTCCTTTTCTCTTAGGCCTCTTATTCATCATTCTCTCAATAGAAGATTAAAAACTTTTAAATAGGCACCCCACTACTTTTTACATCTGCTTTGACAGAAATAGAACAACAGGCGATCAGAATGGACTTTGATACATGAGAAGGTCGACCTTAGTCATACTTGCTTTTCATCTCTTTGATGTAAAGGGTGAGGTATAAAAAGGTTGTTTCCTTTACCCCAAAAGGGAGAGAGAGAGAGAGAGAGAGAGAGAGAGAGAGAGAGAGAGAGAGAGAGAGAGAGAGAGAGGTTACGTCGAAGACCGGAGAGAAAGACGAAGTGACAGAACAACGAGAGAGAGAGATATAGAGAGAGATGTCAAGTGGAAGACCAGAGAGATAGACGAAGTGACAGACCAACGAGAGAGAGAGAGACAGAGAGAGATGTCAAGTGGAAGACCAGAGAGATAGACGAAGTGACAGACCAACGAGAGAGAGAGAGAGAGAGAGAGAGAGAGAGAGAGACAGAGAGAGATGTCAAGTGGAAGACCAGAGAGATAGACGAAGTGACAGAACAACGAGAGAGAGAGAGAGAGAGAGAGAGAGAGAGAGAGAGAGAGACAGAGAGAGATGTCAAGTGGAAGACCAGAGAGATAGACGAAGTGACAGACCAACGAGAGAGAGAGAGAGAGGTTAAGTGGAAGACCAGAGTGAAAGACGAAGTGACAGAACAACGAGAGAGAGAGAGAGAGAGATTGAGATAGAGAGAGATATAGAGAGAGAGGTTAAGTGGAAGACTAGAGTGAAAGACGAAGTGACAGAACAACAAGAGAGAGATAGAGAGAGAGAGATTGAGATAGAGAGAGATATATAGAGAGAGGTTAAGTGGAAGACTAGAGTGAAAGACGAAGTGACAGAACAACAAGAGAGAGATAGAGAGAGAGAGAGATAGAGAGAGATATATAGAGAGAGAGGTTAAGTGGAAGACTAGAGTGAAAGACGAAGTGACAGAACAACAAGAGAGAGATAGAGAGAGAGAGAGAGTGAGTGAGGAGATGAACAAAGTGCGAGAAAAGGAGAGACACATAAATAAGGTTTTACAACAGAGGAAGAAAAAAAGGGACAGAGAAAGAGATAGAGAGAGTGGAGATAAAAAAAATAAAAGGAAACGGAGAAACACAGAAAATTACTTGTTACAAGAGAGACGGCCACAGAGACTGAGAAAGAGACAGACAGACAAACAGACAGAGAAACAATAGGACATACACATAGGCAGAATGTGAAACTTTTTCTCAAACTGAAACTGAAATATTTCCATTATTGCTCTCGCCGTTATCGAAGAATGGATGTTGTTAGGCAAGTCGTTTGTCAATTTTTAAACCAATCACATAAGAGCAACCTGTTCCATAACTTAACAAGTTAAAAACTGGTCTGTAGCTCCTCCAGCTGTCCCCCTCCCTCCCCTCTGATAGTTTTACCGGCCTCGCACAAAGGATG
>JAWDGP010000394.1:152500-166188 GCA_033675545.1 Elysia crispata
CCAGGGATTTTCCTCCGACTGTTATTGCTTGTGTATCCTCTGTTTTGATTCTGAGCATTTTCGACTTTCCGGGATGTATACGAAGCCCTATTGATCCCGACAGTTGGTTCACGGTTGAGGTCTTGTCCTGCATTTGGCTATGGTTGTGTGAGACCAGGGCAATGTTATCCGCAAAATCCAGGTCATCGAGTTGGGTCCATAATGTCCACTGAATTCCATTTGTGCTTCCTGAAGTGCTCTCTTTCATTAACCAATTTACTGCCAAGATGAAAAGGAACGGTGAAAGCAGACATCCCGGTTTTAATCTCAAAACTGTATGTTAGTCTTCCTTCATTTAGAACTTTACAACTGGTGCCATCATACATCTTCTGGATTAGCGTTACGATCTTTGGTGGAATGCCATAGTGCCTCAGAAGTTTCCATAGGGTGTCCCTGTCAATGCTGTCGAAGGCCTTTTCAAAGTCGATAAAATTCACCAAGAGGGGTGAATTCCACTCAATAGATTGTTCCACTATTATTCGGAGGGCGGCAATTTGGTCTGTGCAAGATCTATTCTTCCTGAAACCTGCCTGATTGTCCCTTAGTTGACCATCTACGGCTTCCTTAATTCTTTCAAGCAGGATGCGAGTAAAGACTTTTTCCGGGATTGACAGCAGTGTTATTCCTCTGTAGTTGTTGCAATTACTTAAATCTCCTTTCTTAGATATTTAAACTAGATGACCTTCTTTCCAATCATTTGGGTATTTTTCTTCTGTCCATATCTTTTCGAATAGTCCATGTAGAATGGTTGACGAAACCTTGCTTTCCGCTTTCAGTGCTTCTGGAGGAATATAATCCGGTCCTGCAGCCTTGTTGGAATTAAGCGAACTTACAGCTTTTTCTATCTCCTCTAATGTGGGTGGTTCACAGTTGATATCTAAATCGTTCCTAGCTGGTAGAATTTCTGGTGGTTCGATTGGTGGGGGCCTGTTTAAAAGTGATTCAAAATGTTCCCCCCATCTTGTCATCTGTAACTCCCGGCTAAAAATGGTGTTACCCTCAGCATCCTTGACAGGCATCTCGGTGTTCTTCCTCTTAAAGAGTTCTCATATGTCCGCCTTGTGCTGCCTTTTCTGCTCTCTCAGCTAACGCATTCGTGAAGGCTTCCTTATCATTCTTAATACTCCTTTTCACTTCCTTTGCTACATCGGAATATTCTCTTTGTGCTGCTTCCTTTTCATTGCAAGTTCTGCTGTTGTTGACTGCTGCTTTCTTCTCCCTCCTCTCACTTAGTCTGTTCAGGGACTCTTGGCTAATCCAGTCCTTGTGTTTGTGATCCTTTTTCCCAAGCACTTCCTTGCATGTTGGAATGAAAGAATCCTTGACTTGACTCCAGTATGCTTCCATATCTTCATCCAGGTGTTCGAGGGGTTGAAATCTGTTTTTTAGCGTGATGCCAAAGTCTGTTATCTTGTTACCCTGTAAGAGATTAACCTGGAATTTAAATCTTTTGGTTGTAGGGTTTCTAGAATAACGCTTGAGTTTTAATTGGAATGTTGCTATAACAAGGTGATGGTCTGATCCATTGTCAGCTCCTCTAAACACCCTCACGTCCTGCAATGAGCGTCTGAGTTTCCGGGATATGCATATGCGGTCTATCTGGTTCTCAGTGCCTCCATCTGGTGATACCCATGTTGCCTTGTGTATATCTTTGTGTGGAAAGATTGTTCCTTCAATAACCAAATCATTTAGAGAGCAAAAATCTGCAAATATTTCCCCGTTGTCATTCATTACTCCAAGGCCCTGTTTTCCCATAACTTCCTCATAGCTGATGTTGTCTGATCCAACCTTCGCGTTTGCATCCCCATTATGATGTTGACATCTTTGCGAGGCAACTTCTCTGTTATTCTTTGCAGCTGGTCGTAAAACTCCTCACTAGCGGCGTTTGTTAATCCATACAGCTGTAATATATTGATGTTGATTTTTCTGTTACTGGATGAAATGGATGCCAATAGGAGTTTTGATCCATGTGCCTCCCAACCCCTCAATGTCCGTTGGACTCTCTTGCTTAGAATAATTGCAACTCCCTCTTCATGGATTCCTTCCTCCTTTCCTGAACCTAAAACAAGTTCTCCTGATCGGAGGTTTTCTCTGTCCGGATTGTATCCAGTGGGTCTCGCTGACTCCTGGTATGTCCAGCCTGTATCGCTGCATTTCTCTTGTAGATTGAACGCATTTTTCTGCCTCATACAGGGTGCGGACGTTCCATGACGCAATTCGGAGAGACCTGGCTGATGATGAAGGTGTCCGGTCAGAAAGGTCCTTTCGGCTTTCCCCTCTGGCCATCATAAGCTCTGGCGCACTGTCAGAATCTCCATCCTCACCCAGGGTAGAAAGAAGAGGTTGACTATCTAATCGTGTTTCTGTAACAGAGCCTTTTTTACGGGGTGGGGTTGTTAACCCCATACCCCAACCCCCTTACTTGGAGGACCAGGGGACACACTTTTCGGGGATCCCCCCTGATGCGTCTTGGTCGCCTCTTACGACGTGCGTGACGCATTGCAGCGGGCCTAATATTCTTTGCACCCCCAGACTAAATCTGGGGCCCCGAGCGCCGCACGGGCGAGTGATAACCTTAGATAGTTTTTTTTTTTTCCTGGAATTCTTAATATGAGCAGACGGCTACGTTTGCTCAATTGGTGTGTCTCGCCCTTTAAGCTTCGCCTAATCTCAGTAGAAGGATGTCGGGAAAAAAATTTTTTTTTTAGCTGGTACATGTTTTGCACATGCACCTTTTTCTTGACAGTCATTCACAACACGATTGGTTGGTATAATTAATTTTGAGATGGGGGTGACTGTAAGGCTCTTTTCTAGAGGTATGAAAATATACACAGCCAATCACACGAATCGCCCGTAGAAAATAAGTCTGAAGTCCGCAAGTAAAGATTGCAAACTGTTTAATACAACACAAGAGCGTGACTCTATAATTACTGTAGGTTGACTTAGTAATCACTCACTGTAGACTCGATGTTGACTGACTAAACATAATTTCGACTCGTATCTATCCAAAATCTCGTCAAATCATCCAGAAAAGGAATTTCATAAATCGTAAGAGAATATTCTTGGTACACGTCATTAGTAATTAGCAACCAATCGAAACAAAGGTAAACAAGGGGTGACGAGATCATTACTATGCTAGAACTAGGTCGGAGATTCCAGAAGAATCTTGACCATACAAGTGCTGGCTGTGCTCAATAAACAAGACTAAGTTTTAGGCTTGAAATACAAACATCATGGAACTAAATAAAACAATGCACATACATCTATTCGAGCCGCTACCCAAAAGTTACACACCAAAAAAAAGGGTGAAGAAATGAATAGATCAACATATAGTACAATGCATTACAGTTGGGTTTTTTTTTTCTTTCCAGCAATCGTCGAGAGACACGAGGGACGTAGCAACTCTGACCATTCTCTCTAAAGAGGTATGAATCATCCTCCGAACACATAATGGAGGAGCTTGGAATGAAGTCATGCTCAAGTCTTTTGGACATTTCTGTTTGAAATAGAGATTGAAGACAGATTTTTGTTGTCACAATTTTCACATAATTACTTATTTTTATTGGTGTTTTTTAATACTATCTTTAAAACTTACAATGTGAGGATCTACACAGACCAAATAATGGTCCAAGGTGAATCTACACTGACCAAATTATGGTCCAAGGTGAATCTACACTGACCAAATTATGGTCCAAGGCTAATCTACACTGACCAAATTATGGTCCAAGGTGAATCTACACTGACCAAATTATGGTCCAAGGTGAATCTACACTGACCAAATAATGGTCCAAGGTGAATCTACACTGACCAAATAAAGGTCCAAGGTGAATCTACACTGACCAAATTATGGTCCAAGGTGAACCTACACTGACCAAATAATGGTCCAAGGTGAATCTACACTGACCAAATAATGGTCCAAGGTGAATCTACACTGACCAAATAATGGTCCAAGGTGAATCTACACTGACCAAATAATGGTCCAAGGTGAATCTACACTGACCAAATTATGGTCCAAGGTGAATCTACACTGACCAAATAATGGTCCAAGGTGAATCTCCACTGACCAAATTATGTTCCAAGGTGAACCTACACTGACCAAATAATGGTCCAAGGTGAATCTACACTGATCAAATTATCGTCCAAGGTGAATCTACACTGACCAAATAATGGTCCAAGGTGACTCTAAACTGACCAAATAATGGTCCAAGGTGAATCTACACTGACCAAATAATGGGCCAAGGTGAATCTACACTTACCAAATAATGGTCAAGGTGAATCTACACTGACCAAATAATGGTCCAAGGTGAATCTACACTGACCAAATAATGGTCCAAGGTGAATCTACACTGACCAAATAATGGTCCAAGGTGAATCTAAACTGACCAAATAATGGTCCAAGGTGAATCTACACTGACCAAATAATGGTCCAAGGTGAATCTACATACTGACCAAACAATGGTCCAAGGCTAGACCGAAGTGTAGCCACGGTCTTTGCAGCTGCTAAAGAAACGCCAGGGGAGTAGTGCAGGGGGGAGAACTGGAGGCAGCGGGACGGGACTGCCTTTCCTCCCGGCTCTGCTGATCACAAGATGATGGTGTTGCATCAGCAGCAGCAGCAGCTACAGCAACAACTCCTCCATCACAAACAACATCACTTGCCTTTATCTCAATCATCATATGCTCCGAGCAGCAGTCACACTCCTGCGGTCGTCAATAACACCCCGGCCCACAGCTCCCGCCGACCCCAACAGCCGCACCACTACCCCCAGCATTACCATCATGCACCTGCCGTGACTTCCTCGTCTTTCTCCCAGCCACCTCAGCACTCGTGGCAGCCCCAGACGAGCTCATCCTCTGCGGCGTTGCCACCCAACAGCCGCATTGTCCAGTACATGCAGGAGGTGGCCATTTATGCAGGTGTGGAACCCCACGCAACCTTTCATCCCAACTCTTCTCTGACGCAGTCAGCCCCAACATCTCAATCTTTAGCACTGCACTCCTTCCAGCCAGCTGCAGAAATGTACAGCAACACTCTTCCAGCATCACTGCCGTCCTCCTCCACAGCAGCAGATGTGTACTACCAACAACAACAACAATCTCTGATGGAGCGCCTAGGCAAATCGTCAGCCAGCAAGGCTGCATCCCTCACCAGGTACATTCTGCTTTGTTTTTACTGCTTGTTTTTGAATCTATCGCCTAGGATCCGTGAAAAATTTACTTATTATCTGATGGTCTTTAAAAAAGATATATCTATACATGATTCTGAGGTAGTATATTCCCCTAAAAGTGTCAGATTATACCATTCTCTATGCAAGCAATTGTTTTTTTTTTAAAGTTTTGTACTATTGTTTAAAGACAATTTTGTACTAGAGGCAATAGTTTGAGACAAGCGACAAGAGTTGTGTTCCTTATAATTTTCACCATTTAGCTTTTCCCGTCAGTATCATTAAAAATAAAAAAAAATTCTTTCAAGAGAAAGCTGTTACGTATCTGAGATATTTCTTAGATCTGTTGTTATTGTTGTGTAATTACAGCTCGGGTGTGGCAGGGCAGCTTCACCTCAGCGTGGACGATGACGCAGATGACCAGCCAGTCAACTACAGCCTCAAGTACCAGGATGTTGCATCCTCCTCCAGTCAGCCGAATCCTGGTCTTCAGTACCCTGGTCACATGACTTCTTCCAATCAAGGGGAGACCACCAACAGCAATGTGGGCACCTTTAGGATTAATCCCGAGCTTCTCCGGGCCAGCGGTCTCAGTTAAAGCTTCACTGACCATGCAGCGGTCAGTGCATCGTCCAGTGCAGGATCCATGATGGTCAATCCGGCTTTAGTGAACAGCCCTCTACAACATAGGCGGCCTGTACCCAACGTTATTCCGAACCGGTTTAGCACACCTCCAAGCAACATGTACAGGAGTGGAGGTCCCCCAGCAGGACTACAATTTATGACTCCTCAAGGGGCAGCCTACCCAGGCAGATATCCAGTTAGCCAGCGGTACCCTCTCCCAGCCCTCTCTTCTTCATTCGCATCCTCACATCCGACCAGCTAGCCTGCGGGCTCTGTCCAGTCTCGCTCGTTCAGCCTCCCGTCAGCTCATCAGCATGGGAATCCTTTGCTGTCCCACTCTGCTGTGCAAGCCTCCCTTACTGCTTACGCGGAAACTGATCTAGATCTGGACGACCAACCGACGGACTTCAGTCTGCGGTACAGCGAGGAAGTTGCAGAGGACTCTAGCCTTGTTCCTGTCAGGGCCATTCGGCACGACTACCACCCTCCTCAAGAGGAGCAGCCAATAAACTATTCTATGCGGTTCCAAAGGGAGGAAACTATGTCAGCCAAGCAGCAGGAGCAGACGCAGAAGCCGGACGGCAGTGGCGCTCCGAACTGTGTGGAATGCCGGTATGCGGAGGCAAGAAGAACCAACGAGCAGCTTGACAACAGCTCCAACGACGACCAGGTCCGCACTTTCTGCACGGAGGGGACTCCTTACCTATCCACGGCCACATCCCTCACTGACCTCGCCCAAGTGGGGAAGCATGACGAGGACAACGAAGACGACGAGGAAGAGGAAGAGAGAGAAGAAAACACGAACCCAGTTGGGAACGGTCACGATGTAAGGCACCTGCATCAGCAACATGTGCAAGGGTGCAGACATCAAGCGGCGTCTGCCCACAAAACTGCCGCGGCTGGCACTGGCATGATGACCTTGTTGAATGATACAGGCAGCAGTGGTGCTGGAAATTTGACGCTGGTCGACCCTGACAGGACCTTGACCCCCGGTGACCCTGAGAAAAGTAAGGGGGAAGTAGAGATGACTGCCAGCAGCTCAGGAAGTCAGACAACAGACCGACACACGGGATCGACTGTGGTTGTTGCCGCTGTTCGTGCTGGGTGTAAGCAGCAGTGTAATGTAGTGATGTGGTGGAGTAAAGTGATGTTTGATTTGAGGCCATGTTAACTCAGTCTAATCTGTAAGATTGTAAGATTTGCATCCCATTTTTATGAGTGAAAAAAAAACAACCCATAACATTAGCTAGTCTCGGTTTGGAAGCCTTGATGTGATAGATTAACGTTTCAGAATCCCTGTCGAACAATATATGCTATTTTATAGAATAAGCTTGTTAGAGTTACCTTGATAAATCAACATTTCAGCAGGCATGAGCGAACTCCTGTTGAACAATATCTGCTGTTTCATAGAATCAGCTTGTTGAGGTTGCCATGAGAGATAACCAGTTTTGGAAACCCTGGCCAAACCCCTGTATAACAATTATCCACTCTTTATATTCCGTATACAGCAAGCCTCTCGTCACGAGCAGATTCCCATGATGCCGAGCTACAGGAAGCACAACAAAACTTTCACTCTGATGCAAATGAAGGTGAGCCTTTATGGGTTTTTTATGCTGTTTTTTTCCCCCAATTGAAAACTCCATGTACATGCTCTATTTATGTGTCTACTTATTTATTTTTTTTTTTTTTGGGGGGAAACAGTCTCTAATCATCCCTCATTGTTCCAAACGATTTTGTTCTAGCCGCTAACAATCTTGAAGAGTTATGCAATGTTCTTAAAACAAATGAACGTAGGACCGTCAGTCTTTAAAGGCATTTTTGTTATTGTGTTATTGAGATAAAATATCACCATTACTTCTTTATTAGTGCTCAAGACATGTAATTTTGCAAAGTTATATACTTTGAAGTTGAAAGGATTAGGTGATTGCTAAAGTCTTTAATAACACTTTTATTACTTCTTTAAAACATTGTCATAACTTCTTCACTAGTATTTAAATGTTTTGCAATGTTTCAAATATAGATCATCAGGTGATTGTTAAAGTTTTAAAATGCAATTTTGTTTTTTGAGATTCATTTCTGCCATAACTTTGTTACCAGTGTTAGATAGTTTTAAAACATTTCAAATATAATTAAAAATGATCTCAAGACTGCCAAATTCAAAGCTGTTTAGTTATCAAGACAAATTTCTGGCACACCTTTACCAGTGTTTAATAGTTTTGCAAATGATTCAATGTAATTATGATTACGAGGCTGCCAAAGTCTTTAAAAGCAGTTTTTTTTCTATTGATGTTGTAACTTTTTTGTCTCGCCAATAGGAGCATCAGATCAGACGAAGCGTTATTACGAGGAGGGGACTCCCACCTTTTTCTCTAGAGTTTCCTCCCTCAGCAGCCTACACAGCACTGAGGCAAGAGACAACGGCGACACTCAGATCACAAAACATCCGGCTGGTTGTGAAAAGGTAGACTCACAGTACTTTTTCCTTTTTTTTGACAGTTCTCTCTCTCTTTCCCTCTTCTCTCTCTCTCTCTCTCTCTCTCTCTCTCTCTCTCTCTCTCCCTCCCTCCCCTCTCTCTCTCTCTCTCTCTCTCTCTCTCTCTCTCTCTCTCTCTCTCTCCCCCCCTCTCTCTCTCTCTCTCCAACTGCTTTTCCAGGTAGAGGAATACAATTTAGAGCGGAATATATAAAAAGAAATTCCTTCGCTGTAAAGTAAATTGATTTTTATCGAACAAAGTATTTGTGTCATCGTAAAAGTCTGTAATTTCACCCCTTGGTCCCACTTCTTCCAGTTACAATTTCTATCTTTGTTTTTGTCCTCTTCACAATAGCGTATTCAGGCATTGTCTAATGCTTGATTTTTTTCCCCTTTAAACAGTGGGAACCTTATGGTAAAATTATCTTAAGAGTTATTGCTAAAATCAATTTAAAATAAAAAAAAAAAACATTTTAACTATATGGATTGCTGTTAGGCTCAAATACTAATGAGTCCAATAATTTTCGTGGTTAAGATAGATTTATTTGGAGAGAATTAATAATTTGGAGACAAAAAATCAATTTTTGATTCAGTAGTTTTCTTGTGTAAGTATCGAAATGGTTCACTTGAAAAATAAAAAAAAGTCCAAATCTTTTACCAGATCTCTTTTTTTTTCTATAAATTGAAAAAAATAAAATTTTAAAGATTCAAAAAATAAAAATAGATCATTGTGTCACATATTAACAAGATTTACTTTGATGGGAAAGAAATAGATGAAGAAAAATCAGGTTATCAGATATTAAAAAGATTAATTTGTGGGGAAACAAATAGGTAGTCAGAGATATTGTATCTGTAAACAATCCTTTGTTGCTCCGAATTGCAGGTTGATCTCCCATGCATTGTCGAGGCCGATGCTGCCGAACCAATGTTAGCTCCTGCCAGGGAGAAGAAAGGAGTGGCCGTCCCAGCAGAGACTTGTTCGGGAGCATACACAGCGGCAGGAAAAACCAGCAGCGGACCAGGTTCAAACCTGCGCAGGATCACCGAACAAGGTCAGAGGTCAGACCGAGAGGCGAAGACTGTGACTTTTGATGAGAATCATCAGGTTTGTTTTTTTTTAAGTCATTAGACTGTTTCAAAAGATTTGATATTTTCAGCTTCAACCCCCACCTAATTGGGCTTAAATTGTGGAAATATAAGAGAATTAACATTTAGGGTTTTTTTTTAAATATTGTAAAAGACTTTTTCTCAATGTCATATTTTCTTGAAAAGTGGCTTATGATCATGACGCAAAGGCAAACTTTTACTGTCTGTTGAAAAAGTCTGACATAGCAATTCGCTGTTTATGGTGATAAATGATACAATTTAATATTTTGTATTATAAGCTGGCACTATGCACTGCCAAAATAAAATTAAATAATAAGGAGAAAAGCGCAGTCTTTATATTACTGTTGATCTTGTATATTTTCTTATGAAACAGAAAATCACTTTGGTTTTAAAAGCAGAGAGTGTGGAAGACTTTAAAATATTTTCATTTTTTTTTTTTTTATTTCAGCTACCATTATGCTCTTTCAAAATAAAATTAAATAATAAGGAGAAAAATAGACAGCACAATCATTTTTTATCTTTGGTCTTGAACATCGTCATATGAAAATCACTTTGGAGTTAAAAAACAATGAAGAGTGTGGAAAGCTATATTTTCTTTTTTTTTTCATTTTTAGCTGCCACTAGCTATGTTTTTCAAAATAAATTTAATCAGTAGTCATGAAAAGAAAACAAAAGAAACGCGACATCTTTTTGTACCTTTGATCTTGCACATCTTTTGAAACTGAAAATCGCTTTACTTTTAAAAAATAATGACGAGTTAGGAAAATTTAATATACACATATATATATATATATATATATATATATTTTTTATTTCAGCTGGCACTCTGCTATATCAAAATAAAATAAAATAATAGTAATGGAAAAAAAAACAGCTCAATCTTTTTGTACCTTTCATCTCGCACATCTTATGAAACAGAAAATAGCTTTGGTTTTCAAAGCAAAGAAGAGTGTAGAAACTAGATTTTTTCTTCACGATAAGCTGTTCTTGTGCCGTCCCCATAGGTCGAGGAAACTCCACTGATGTTCAGCCGCAGCAGCTCTCCAGAATCCCTGTCCAGTTTCGATACGCAGTCAGTGCACAGCTCGGTGATCAGCGAGTACAGCCGCAGGGCAAGCCAGGTTGTCTCCCCTAGTGAGATACCCGACTCACCGTCAGAGTCAATGCCATCGTCACCCCCTCGCAGGGCTCACTCACCAACCCGGCGGTTACGCGAGCACCTCAACAACTTCTCCTCGACGCCAAAATCCACAAACGTTGTAGCCAAGCAGAGCCTGGATGTGAACCGCACGCCAGCCACCCTTAGGTCAGAACCTTTTATGAACTTTGCCGCGTTTGACGAGTCTAATAAGCCGTTAGATTTCACCAATAGGAAATTATCGGGGTTATCCATGCCTTCCAGCGTTGGAAAGATTCCCCCAAATCCTGCTCTTATGCTTCACAATTTCCCGGCCTTCGACGAGGAGGAGGATGACCAGCCAATTAACTTTTCGTCTCGAGATCAGGAATCTCAACAGATGCCTCCTTTGACATTCAGCACGTTCCAGAAGAATATTCATCCCCCTCCTCCAGCGCCGGCTGCACATCAGCACCAAGGAGTGGGAGGAGGATTCATGGGCAGTAGCAGTAACACACCTAGCAGGCTGCTGACGCCTCGTGGCAAGTCGTCTCTCCCCACCCTGGTGGAGCAGAGTGTAGCGGAGAATGCTGAGACAGAATCGTCTTCTGGAAAGTCTGAGGTTCCAGTCGTATATGCGGAGGAAGGAACGCCACCCAATATGTCCGAAACAACAAGCCTCAGTGGACTAACCATGGACCATTTAGAGACTGGGCAAGAGGAAACCTACAATACAAGTTCTATTATCAAAGGATTAGACGATTTGTCGATAGAGTCGGTTCCAAGTTCAGGTAATAACCCGAGCCTTGGTCAGCACGAACAAAGAGGGCAGGCGCTAGGATCAGGCGCTAGCTTTTCACATGGTTTCTCTAGCAACAGCAACCAGTCGAAGATGGAGCTTGCACAGCAACAGCAAGTCCCAGCTCTTCATGCTGTACTCCAGACCACAGCGAGTAATCTCAGCCTACCTAATCCAGAGTGCCCAGAAAGTGTGACCCAAAAGGGCTTAGACCAGCCACTACCTTTAGCCGTGGAAAAAGGAAATGAAGAGGAACCATCTGAGGAAACTGCAGAAGTTACATTGACATCAGGAGACCAGATTTCTCCTGCCTCACCGAAGACACTAGCTGCCGCAGAAGGTGATAAGCAGGATGAAAGAGACTCTTCTATGTCAGAGGTATCAGAAGGTGAGGAAGATATCTTGGCTCAGTGTATCAGCTCCGGTATGCCAACTCCTTCGGCCTCGTCAGCCCGTAAGATGAGAAGAAGCTCATCGGACAACACCATTAAGAAAAGATCAGGAATTCCAACCAAGTCGGATGCCACTCCTGCCGCATCTGCTTCTAGACATACTCCTTCATCATCGTCTTCCAAACACGCAGCGTCTTCCTCAAAGCAGGGAGGTAATGCATCCCAGTTGCCAAAACCGTCAGCCCTACCCTTAGCTTCCCCTCAGAAGGCGAATAAAACAAAGGCTGATAGAGCACCGAGCAATGGGCAAAATTCCAGCCAAACTCCTCCCCAGGGAAAGCCTCAGCAGGCGCCTTCTCAAAGTCACAGCTCGAAACCTCACCCAAGATTGACTGGAACGACAAGCAAGTCTTCCGCTAGTAAGAACCTTAATCCTACTTTGAACAGGGCTGCTGCTGCCAAAGCCTCTGAGGGTCTTCATAAGAGGCCGCCACAGTCTCCAGCCAAATCGTCAGCCACTGCCAAACCCACCGGAGCTGCGACAGTCATTTCACACCACGCTTCTTCAGTAGCAGCCCGTAATGAAGATATGTACGCAGATTTCAGTAGGGATTGTTTGAAATCCTATGCAACTGAAGGCACGCCTGTAACCTTCTCTGCTGCGACATCTCTGAGCGACCTCAGTATTTTGACGCACAGCTCAAGTTCCCCGTCGAACAAAAAATCTTCATCTTCCTCAAAATCCCCTGGTGAGACGGACTCGAAAAGCGATAACAGTTCTCTGTGTGAGGAGAATGAGGAGTTGCTTCTCTCTCAGATGATTGAGCAAGGCATGCCAAAAGGGAGATCAACTGGCCGCCGACACGGAGGTGGCGGAGGGGAGAACTCTGGAGGTGGAGGCGCAAGTAATGACGGAAACAGTGGTGGCAAAAAGCAAAATAGCAAAGACTGCAACACTTCAGCTTTTGTTCCACGTATGTCCAATCTGAGAGTTGTTGCCCCTTTTCACGACTTTGTGCCTGCTACGGACACTGTGAAGACATACAACGTGGAGGGAACCCCTCGGAACTTTTCCGCGGCCACGTCGCTCAGCGACCTCACCATTGATTCAATAGAAGGACCTACCAAGGCTGGCAAGGCGACAGGAGTGAGGGGCGTGTCTAAGATCAGCAAGATCCAACCTCCTCAAGCTAGCTACATCCCTGGTCCATTCTCTCCACCTCCCAGTGACAGTCTTCACACTTACAACCTAGAGGGAAGTCCTCTCACCTTTTCCCACAATGCATCATCCCTGAGCTCTCTCGGAGATGAATTGGAGCCACGGGGAGCCGGAAGCGGTGTGTCGGCCTCTCCACATAAAGACAACAGCGGCAGTCACCAAATGTACACACACCATATGAACGCGGCCGGTGGTGATCAAAATGAAAGTGACAGTTCTTCTTCGATTCCACGAGAGCGTCACATAGTGGGCCAGTCGAGTGAGGACAGTAGCATTGCCGGAGACAGTAGCCATATCACCAGCGGCCAACCGCGCGGAGGGGACCAACCTGTGAAATACACTGTGGAAGACACCCCTGTGACATTCTCGAGAAATTCCTCTCTCAGTTCTCTCAACAGTCTTGACAAAGGAGAAGGCCCGGCCTCCCGAGCATCTGAAAAACAAGAGGCTGCTGGTCTTGGCATCAAAAGACGGGAGCAGAACCTCAAACCAGAAGCCACTTCCGAGCGTGTGAGTGATGAGGAAGACGATTTGGCAGACTGCGACCCCACACCATCAGAGCAGGCCTTGTTAGACCAATGCATCAATTCGGCCATGCCAAAGTCGCGCTTGCCAAGAGGTGACGAGCGAGCCCGACGTCATTCCAGAGCAAAGTTCTTGACGCAGCGAGTCACTCGCAATACAAGCCGGCCAGGAAGTAGAGAGGGTTCCCATGGAGCATCTGTGGCAGGGAGTGCAATGATGGGAGGCAGT
>JAWDGP010000397.1:0-32452 GCA_033675545.1 Elysia crispata
AACTGAGCTGTTAGCCGACTGGAAAATGGTCGGCCGGGCATGAAAAACGTAGATCTACCCTTTTTTAAAGTGTTGTGTTATCGTCATTAATAATATTTTTTCAATAAAAACCATATCAAAATGTTGTGTTATTTATCGTCTTTTCTTTTATATAACTTTGGCATGAAAAAATATCCGATAGGTCTATTAAAGAGCGTGTGAAAGGTGTCAGTGTTTTGTAAATTATTGTCCGATTCGCGGCAGCGCCGAGCTCGGCCGATCCGACCTAGCTCTCTTCAAATGACTATCGCTCTTACCACAAGAAAGATATTTTTATACGGTTTGAAACACATTAAAGGGCAGTAATTCTGCTTTCTTTTGATACCACACACAACGAGGCACGCCGTGAAGAAGGATAAGAAACTTCGAGAAGAAGACGAAAATTTAGAATTTTTAATGGTTTCAAGGAACATTTCCCGGCTTGTGTAGTACCAAAAGGAAGGCCATCCATTTTTCTAAAAGAATTCACAAACATCATTTGATTGTGTAACCTGTGGATGCAGCGAAAAGAGTTCAAACGCAGACACTTAGACCCATTTTAGCCCTTGCCGAGACCCGAAATGACGGCGGGTCAGTCTAGTCAACAGACTCAGTCCGGCATGTGTGGAGAACCCATCGCAGAACGCACTTCGCATCCCCAAACACTCAATGTGGAGGACATTTTATGTGAGTTAATACTACTTTATTTCTTTACATAAATTGATTTAATTATATTGGCTAATATATGTGTAATAAGAACTATTTTATTTTCTTATCGACTGTTTGTCGGTAAACGGAACAGCCACACTCTCATTCAAGAGTGACCTTCACTACTTTACCTTCGCTGACCTTATGACGTCACGAGAATATTATTTTCTATCGGCTCTCCTGTGCAATGGTTCTAAAAATAGGTCTAACTTCTGCATTTCTGTAAAATTTGTAGACAGCTGTTTTGCGTTTGTTAAGTGTTTACGTTTTGATATGAATCAAATATCTATAGATCTAATTTGATTCAATATTAAAACAGACACAGTAAATCTTATTTTCTCACAAGGCAGAAGTACTAACACTAATGTTTTAGTCAAGATTGTAGTACATAATGCTTAGATCTACGAGAATCTGAAATTGACAGTTGTACTTGTACTGTAGTCTGTAGATCAAGGATGGTCTGGACAGTAACTAAAAACAAAAGCAATTTTCGATCATATATCAGTAAATGATATTTATGAGACTTTTCTATAATTTTGTCATAGGATGCAATTTGCTTTAAAAGAAAGTACAAGACAATTTAAGTACACATGTCTGGCCTCTAGATCATTGTTCACAGTCACATCTTGCGAAGGTTTTTTTTTTTTTTTTTTTTAATTATTATCATTATTATTATTATTATTATTATTATTATTATTATTATTATTATTATTATTATTATTATTATTATTATTATTATTATTATTACTACTACTACTACTACATATGTTTACATTGTATTATTGTAATTACATTGTATTTTATTAAATTTTTTAAAAACTTTTTTTGGTGGAATGGTGGTTTTGCTTTTGGTTTATAAAGCACCTTCATTACAGGTTTTAAATAGCTTTTATTTATCATCAACATTTATTTTACAACAGATGATGATAACTTCCGAGGGATGAAGGATCATTTCCTTATGTGTGGGAGAGGCAGAAGACCAGCTCTACCTTCTCTGCCGCTACTCAACAACCGGGTCCTTGTTCACTGCGTCCAAGCGTTGTGTTTGGTTGCAAGGGTATCCTGATCATCTTTGGCATCTTCCAGGCCTATGAGACCCAAAGAGTGAGACTTAAACAAGTCAATGATTCCAGGTTTGTTCGCATTAGCATCAACAACCTTGTGGCTAGGAACCAAAACCAATTTCTATCCTTTAAATTTTTATATATATTTAAGATAAATTAGAAAGTAAAGGGTTTTCTTCGAATCCACAAGGTTTTTGGCTGTTGAGATTTAATGAGAAAATATAGAGCCAGCAGTCTTAGTCACAGAAAGCAGCAGTTGTGTAAATATCATAAGCTAACTAAACTGATACTTTTTTTAATGGATTTTAATTGAGGAATCTTGTTTAAAAACCCTCTGTGGCTCTCATTAATTATTTAAAACATTGTCTAAGAAGTGTCATTCAGTTCCAACAACAGAGAGGACAAATACTCAGTCATATTTTTTTTTATAGTTTTCTTTATTTAAAAACAAAAGTAGGCATCAAATTCATACCAGATTGTCAAGTTATGTGGAATCAATTTCAAATTTTTACAGCACAAACATTTTCGAAGTATTGGCATTGTTATCAAATTTTCCTTGATATGCTTTTCACGCATTATGAAGACACGTTGGGCTGTCTTGTAAATGAGATTGGAAAAAAATGGCAAGACTTTTCTTTAAAACATCACAATGTATATTTTTTATGGTGCTGATTGCATTTTGTTTAAGATATGTTTATTTTATAGATTACTTGAACTGGCACAGTATACAAATATTTTTAACAAATAACCTCAGGTATCAAGATTTCAAATCATTGTTAGAGAAAAATTATATTTGAAGAGGGAAGCTGAAAGAATTGAAAAAAGCCATATTGAAATTAAATAAGCTTTTTCAATTAGATATTTCACTATTATAGGCTTCTTAAGAGAGTTATATAATTGAACACTTTAGCTGTTTATTTCTTTTAAACTTCAGATTTTTGTGTAAACAATGATTTATGAATATGTTTAAAAAAATCAAAGTAAATTTAGTATATTTTAACATGCACAAGTCACATTTTAGCACTTTAACATTTTTTTTATTGATCTGGCATTGATAAGTCTGTATTTCAGAGTAGTGTTAATTTTTTCTTCCTTTTTTTATAAACTCAAGTATTTTGTGAAGAAATTTTTAACAGGGTGCTTCTTAACATTAAATTGAACGAAAATTTTTGCTTATGTGAAACATTGCAGGTCCTGTATGTTATTAGTGCCCCAATCTCACCCATCTTCAGCAAACAGGAAAACACGACATTTGATTTAGTCTCTCTGGCCATTGTGTTGTGCACCTGCCCTTTATGGGCCTCATCATTATTCGAGAGGTATTGTTATGATGTTTTAATTGTTGTATGCCATAAGAGCAGCATTGATCAGTTGATTTTTACACACTGGAAGCGTCTTACGCAACTGTCCAAGCATTTTTTTTTACTGTTGAGCAGGTTTCCACAACCGTGAGAGCACATGGACCAAAGCTTTTTGGACAATAACTATGCTCGCAGCTGCTGTGGCAACAGTCTTGTAAGGCCTACTGTGCTGTCTCAGTTTGTTTCGTTTCATACAAAGTATTTCCAAAGTGGGCGTTGAGTTATTATAGTTAAACCTCTAGATCTAGTACCATTACAAGCATGATAAAAGATGAAGAGAAGGGGAAATTTAGTCCAATGGCAAGATTGACGCCTGTATCCAAATCTAGTTCAACAGAAGGAAAAATTGTCTTTTGAACTCATCAATCAATCAGTTAGGTGCCGTGCTCTTTAGCATTGCCGATCATGACTTTCCACACATCTCTATCCCTCATCACTTTCAGTGCTTCTGTCACTCGTCCTACTTTGAAAGTCCATCCAACATCTTTTGATGCTGTTTTGGTACAATCATTCCAGTTGTCACAAGATTTTGTACTTTCTCTCTTCTCTTGACATGTCCAAAAAAGGTTGCCTGGCGTTTACTTATTCTATTTATGCTGAATCTTGTAGTGTCGGCTTCTTGTAACAGTTTTGGTTGATTTCTTTACAGTCCATGAGATTTGTGGAATCTCATTTTGTTGTCTCCAGTTTCTTTTGTAACTGTTTTGAAATTGTGCAAGCTTTGTATTGATACATCAGAATGGGTTCAATAGAGCACTTCAGGGCTCTTCTTTTTGTGCGAATTGAGATGTGGTTATTTGTTAGTATAGATTTCATTCTCTGGAAGCTCAGTGTAAGTTACGTCCATCACTTGATATTAAAGTACCCAAGTATTTGAATTGACCCCTTTGCTTGAGTTTATTACCTTTGATAAAGATGTTGATGTGCGGAGACTATAACTTTGACTAATCACCATTAGTTCTATCTTTTTGCTATTCAATTGCAACCCTTTTTTTCTGCTCTCTTCTTCAAAAATCGTTAATAATTGTCGCAAGTCTTCTTTATTTTCTGGAATTAATACAGTGTCATCAGCGTATCTCAACATGGAGCCAAATTCTGTTCACTTTTAGTTTGTCAGCAACTTGCCATAAGCCCATAAATCTAGCACCCTTATCTGACAGCTCACAGTGGATGGGTGGACACTGTCTCTTCCCAGGAATTTTACCCGCGCAGTAGAAAAAGGCATGCAGCTGGAATGCAATTCACACTACTTTTTTAACACAAAATTGCAAAACATGCAATACTGATGTCATTTCCCAATAAAATTTCATTTTCAAATTTTTTTGTGGGGTATATTATTAACTATTTTTGTTGTTGTCTGGGTTTTGTCTGTGGTACAAGGGAGTTGAGTTCTGGGGCTGTCAACAGCAAGACGTTTTCTATTATATTTTTCATTCTATTTTTATCATTTCTTATGGCTGCACTTCTTGCCAAGCGTGAAACAGTTGAGTGAAGTTGTTCCCATCCTGCTCCCTAAGAAAGCCTAGTCCAAAACCTGTCCTATGCATAAAATCAGTGCTATTCTTTTTTAAAATGTGCTGCTTGGCAATGATGCGATTGGGAAAGCACTGTCTGTAAAATTTGATGTATTCAGAAGTTGCAATCTCTGCTTGTAATGTGGTTTCCTCTGGTTGGGCTTTTGAGGTTAAAGAGTGAATGCCTTCAAAATGTGAGTTAAGTGTGTCAAACATATCTTTGGTAGGGAGCGCAACTCCTAAAATGTCATCATTTTCTTCAGTGGTGACTTATAAAGTTTCCACCATGGTATGCTTGTCTTTCTATTTTGTTTTTGTAGTACTGTCTCTGAGCTTTCTTGGATTGGGCCCACAGCTTTATTTTTGTCTCTTCAATTTTTTTCAACTCCTCTTTGCCTCTTTTCTCCACATTCTTCTTCTGCTCTCATCATCTAGTATAGCGTTCCTTTTGAAAGTACTATTTGTTTTTTCTTTTCTTCAGCTTTGAGCCAGTTGCGTCTGTAATTTGAATGTTTCTGCTTGGCTATTATCTCATCTCTATTTTGGACTTCCTTTTGTATCAGATTGGGATGTTTTAGTGTGATTCCAAGAAGAATATATAAATATGGAGGGGCTATGTTTGCTATCTTTATTTCTAGGAATGGATGTCTGAGTTTATTGTTAAAACATTTAACTGCATTTGTTTTCCCACCGCTCTCCAAAAACTGTTGTGCATCTGTGTGTAAAGATTGTAGTGCTCTCTTTTTGGTAGGTTCCTTACTTTCTGTTTGGAATCAAGACAGAACAGGCACGGAATGTCCCTGTCGCTCCTGAAATGCCATAGGACAAGAAAGCATAGTCTCCAAAGAGGAAGACAACAATCTCTTCTGTCTCCGTGCGAAGTTTTGTAATGCATGTATTTGGTTTTTTAGCTCTTTGAAAATTGTTTGCAGATTTTTTACTGTGTCTTTTACCTCTGCTATAGCTACCAGGTGTGTATTTGCCTTAGAGTTGTTTTTCGGCACTCTCTCTCTCTCTCTCTCTCTCTCTCTCTCTCTCTCTCTCTCTCTCTCTCTCTCTCTCTCTCTCTCTCTCTCTCTCTCTCTCTCTCTCTCTCTCTCTCTATATATATATATATATATATATATATATATATCCCCTCCTTTTCTTCCCTATCCCTTCTCTGTGTAACTCATTCCTGTCTATTCATAATTATATGCTCCTCTCAACATCTTCAGTGATAATCTGACGGAGATCTTCAACCTCTTCTTCATTTTGAGAAGATCACCAGCCACAGACTAAACAACTTGAGACAATGTGCTTTTGAGAGGGAATCCTTACCATCTACTGAGTTTTGAAGAAGGACGAGATTGGAATCAACGTGACACAGCAGCGTAGTTCAGGAATTTTGCCCTTGATGTGCAAGTTGATCTTCTTTTCTCAAGAATTTTTAAACTAGTTTAAATTCATGTGATCATTGCTTTTGACGCCATAGCAGTCAAAGATCAGTTATAAAGGTAAAAATGAACTAGTATAGACATGTCCATTGACTTGTACTTTTCAAACACAGCATTATACCAGGATTCTGTTAAAGTCTTTAGGGAGAGGAGTTGCTGCTCTAAAGAAAGGAACTTAAATTTAACAAAGATCCAAAATCAGCTGTTATATATGTTTGATGTGGTAAAAAAAAATTATTTTGTAAGTTTATTGTCAAATTATTGTTTTATCACAATTATAATGGGAATAAGGCTGGTAGACTTCAGAAATCAATTCCCGTTCATGACTTGGCAGAGATATAGGCTTAAAGTGCTGAAATCTTCTGTTGGTTCAATTCAAGCAGCCTTGTGACATCATTGCATTATTATCTTTTTTTAAGTGTGTTTTTCTTCGTTTTCTCCAGTAGGACAGACAGGTTTTTCAATCTTTCATGTCATCTCTTTTCTTATCCTTTCTGCTTAAAACAAACTTTCTCTTTCACAAAAATCATTTTCTTTTTCTCCAAAAATTAGGAGAGGGGAAAAAATCATCTGTTCTTGCTTTAAGTCTTTGCAGGTCAAGACAAATTTTGGGCTACATTTGTAGACCAATCAAAGGTAGTCAGCTTACACCTCATGTACAAGTGAGACTTACATGTTTATCTTCTAATATTCATGTCTTTCTTTTCAAGCAAATTTCATGTCTGCAAAGTGTTGTCTGTGAATACATTCCTTTGTTTTATGGTTTGCTTGTTTTTTCACTATGTATGCTTTGAGTCCTTTGTATTTTCCAGCTTTGAAAATGTTATAGAACTGGAGTGAGATGTTATATTTGCAATCTGTGCTGTATTTATGGCAGTGGTTGTCTATACATAATTTTATGTAGAGCAGCGCCCAACATATGCGGTAACCATCTACGTTGAAACAACAAAGACATATAGCTTACAACTACCTTTATTAGATGTACCTTTTTTTTTTTTTTTGTAAAACACGGCAATCCTTAGATTATTCATAGAAAATTCTCTATGAATTAGGGGCCCTGCTCTTTACAGTAGGCGATCATGACCTTCTGCGCATCTCTATACCTTGATGCTGTTAAGTGCCTCTGTCACTCATTTTACATTTAGCCACTTATCTTTTCTCGCTTCTTTCCCCTGCTGCCGTTTCCTTTAAAATCAATCGAGTTGCCACAAGATGTTTTAGTTTTTTTTTCTCATCACATGGCCCAAAAAAGACTGCCTATAGTTTACATATGGTATTTATGAGCATTTTGGACTTTCGATCCAGAACAAAACGATTTTAACTGAATGGTGGACACTTGAATAAATCCATACTCTATAGCCACACTGATGAGTCGTAATACGACGAAACACATCCTAGAATGTGTCTGTGGATGAGTGAAAAAATTATTGTTCCTTTATGCAAATATTTCCCCTTAAAAACGATTGATAATCTTGACTGGGGGACGGAATTCCTCCATCCTCCTTAATTTATAATAGGTTTAATCGTAGATAAAAAGAAACTTGCTCAGTTTTATTTTTTTGTATTATTAGATTTTCTAAAAATGTTCAATTTTACTTTTTTTCTAAACCTGTAAAGTTCTATTTAGATAATTACTAAAATCTGATGAGATTAAATTAGCTCTTGAAACAAAGAATTTTGTGCAGTTATTATAAACTATCTTTATGTAAATTGTATCTCATTATTTCATATACATGTACAATATATTTCAAATTTGATATATATCTAGCTAAGGTTTCACCCGCCCCCATATTAATCTTTCTTTTTTGTGATTCCTTTTCAGAAGTAAAATGTGGGACCTTGTTTGAATCCTCAAAGCTTTCTTATCATCCAGTTTTTATTTCTCTTGACAACGCTTTTAAAGAGAACAGGGAAAATATATTGACTGGAGTAAATTAATTAATATGTGAACAAAAATCTTATGTGAATTATCAGTTGTGCTTTATTGTAATGCAATGTAAGGTGAAAGTCAAACAGATTAAAGTTCATTTAACAGGCAATGCCCCTATATGTATTATCTCTTTTAATGAAAATGTCATATTCGTTTATGTTATATACATAAGTTTCATTGACGTTATTTTTTTAGACTGTATTATGTGTCTTTTTTAGGTAACTGTGTATTATAAAATTATTTCTTTTTATATTATTATAATTTGGATTTCTCTGAATAAACTCAGATAACACTCTTATCTGTCTTTGTTATTTTTGATATTGTTCCTGTTTTTAATACCTCCCACATTCAATACATTGAGAGTTTAAACCCAAAGGTTTTCGTATGTGTTTAAGGTATTTATCAAGTGATTTCAATTCATTGCAATTTGCACAGAGTTTAAGATCCGTCAGTTTTATACGAAAGAAATATTGAACTCCATATAAAGTAATAGAAACATACAACTGCCAGATAGATGGTGAATCAATATTGAACAATGAAATAGGGGTGAGAAATACTTCTATACTTCTATCTCTATAAACAAGCATAATAACAAAATATCATTACAATAGAATAGATATCGAAATAAAAAATCAAAACGGTAGAATCGATTTCGATTTTTTCTTTCTCTATACTAATAATACAATACCAATGCTGTAGAATCGAAATGATTTCTATAAATCATCAAAATAATACCATATTATCAAAATATAATCGAATTTGAGACTAATCTTGATTTACCCAAGCAGGATATAGCTGGTAACAATCAGCAGCTGCATATATTATATTTTATAATTGCATGTTCTCTTAATATAACAAAAATGACACGATTTTTT
The DNA here is from genome assembly GCA_033675545.1 of Elysia crispata. NCBI lineage: Eukaryota > Metazoa > Mollusca > Gastropoda > Plakobranchidae > Elysia > Elysia crispata. Next base: position 8,907 of record JAWDGP010000397.1, read on the forward strand.
TTTTTTGGGGTGGGGGGGGGGGGGGGGGGTTGAGTGAATGGGCAATAAGGTTTTTAACTGGAGTTGGAGTAAATCTTTACGATTGGACTGATGACTCGAAAAAGATCGAGATGTAGATAGAGATAAAAGATTTGGGACGGGCTAAAAGGATAATAGTTATTGTGAAATTCCAATATGAATGCTAATTAATTCTATTTTGGTAATCTATATAAATTATAATTAGCATTATTCCAATATGGCCGCTAGTTAATTCTATTTTGGCCATCTCTATAATTAGCATAATTCGATTTTCATTCTAGTAATCTATATAAATACAATAAATCCAATATGGCCGCCGGTTAATTCTATTTTGGCCATCTCTATAATTAGCATAATTCGAATTTCATTCTGGTAATCTATATAAATACATTAAATCCAATATGGCCGCCGGTTAATTCTATTTTGGCCATCTCTATAATTAGCATAATGCCAATATGGCCGCCGGTTAATTTTATCTTGGTAATCTCTATAACAAGCATAATTTCAATGTGGCCGCCAGTTGATTCTATTTTGGCCATCTCTACAATTAGCATAAATCCAATATGGCCGCTGGTTAATTTCTATTTTGGCCATCTCTATAATTAGCATAATTCGATTTTCATTCTAGTAATCTATATAAATACAATAAATCCAATATGGCCGCCGGTTAATTCTATTTTGGCCATCTCTATAATTAGCATAAATTCAATATGGCCGCCGGTTAATTTCTATTTTGGCCATCTCTATAATTAGCATAAATTCAATATGGCCGCCGGTTAATTCTATTTTGGCCATCTCTATAATTAGCATAAATCCAATATGGCCGCCGGTTAATTTCTATTTTGGCCATCTCTATAATTAGCATAAATTCAATATGGCCGCCGGTTAATTTCTATTTTGGCCATCTCTATAATTAGCATAATTTCAATATGGCCGCCGGTTAATTTCTATTTTGGCCATCTCTATAATTAGCATAAATCCAATATGGCCGCCGGTTAATTCTATTTTGGCCATCTCTATAATTAGCATAAATTCAATATGGCCGCCGGTTAATTCTATTTTGGCCATCTCTATAATTAGCATAAATCCAATATAGCCGCCAGTTAATTCTATTTCGGCAATCTCTATAAATAGCATAACTTCAATATGGCCACCGGTTAATTCTATTTTGGCCATCTCTATAAATAGCCTAAATCCAATATGGCCGCCGGTTAATTCTATTTTGGCCATCTCTAAAATTAGCATAATTTCAATATGGCCGCCGGTTAATTCTATTTTGGCCATCTCTATAATTAGCATAAATCCAATATGGCCGCCAGTTAATTCCAATTTGGTAATCTATATAAATATAATAAATCCAATATGGCCGCCGGTTAATTCTATTTTGGCCATCTCTATAATTAGCATAAATTCAATATGGCCGCCGGTTAATTTCTATTTTGGCCATCTCTATAATTAGCATAAATTCAATATGGCCGCCGGTTAATTTTATCTTGGTAATCTCTATAATTAGCATAATTTCAATATGGCCGCCAGTGTATTCTATTTTGGCCATCTCTATAATTAGCATAAATCCAATATGGCCGCCGGTTAATTCTATTTTGGCCATCTCTATAATTAGCATAAATCCAATATGGCCGCCGGTTAATTCTATTTTGGCCATCTCTATAATTAGCATAAATTCAATATGGCCGCCGGTTAATTTTATCTTGGTAATCTCTATAATAAGCATAATTTCAATGTGGCCGCCAGTTGATTCTATTTTGGCCATCTCTATAATTAGCATAAATCCAATATGGCCGCCGATTAATTCTATTTTGGCCATCTCTATAATTAGCATAATTTCAATGTGGCCGCCAGTTGATTCTATTTTGGCCATCTCTATAATTAGCATAAATCCAATATGGCCGCCGGTTAATTCTATTTTGGCCATCTCTATAATTAGCATAAATTCAATATGGCCGCCGGTTAATTTCTATTTTGGCCATCTCTATAATTAGCATAAATTCAATATGGCCGCCGGTTAATTCTATTTTGGTAATCTCTATAATTAGCATAATTCCAATATGGCCGCCAATTAATTCCATTTTGGCTATCTCTATAATTAGCATAAATCCAATATGGCCGCCGGTTAATTTCTATTTTGGCCATCTCTATAATTAGCATAAATTCAATATGGCCGCCGGTTAATTCTATTTTGGCCATCTCTATAATTAGCATAATTTCAATGTGGCCGCCAGTTAATTCTATTTTGGCCATCTCTATAATTAGCATAAATCCAATATGGCCGCCGGTTAATTCTATTTTGGCCATCTCTATAATTAGCATAAATCCAATATGGCCGCCGATTAATTCTATTTTGGCCATCTCTATAATTAGCATAATTTCAATATGGCCGCCGGTTAATTTCTTTTTCGCAATCTCTATAATCAGCATAAATCCAATATGGCCGCCGGTTAATTCCGATTTGGAAGTCTCTATAATTAGCATAATTTCAATGTGGCCGCCAGTTGATTCTATTTTGGCCATCTCTATAATTAGCATAAATCCAATATGGCCGCCGATTAATTCCTATTTCGCCATCTCTATAATTAGCATATTTCCAATATAGCTGCCGGTTAATTTCATTTTGGTAATCTATATAAATACAATAAATCCAATATGGCCGCCGGTTAATTCTATTTTGGCCATCTCTATAATTAGCATAAATTCAATATGGCCGCCGGTTAATTTCTATTTTGGCCATCTCTATAATTAGCATAAATTCAATATGGCCGCCGGTTAATTTCTATTTTGGCCATCTCTATAATTAGCATAAACGCAAAATGGCCGCCGGTTAATTTTATCTTGGCCATCTCTATAATTATCATAACACCAATATGGCCGCCAGTTAATTCTATTTTGGCCATCTCTATAATTAGCATAAATCCAATATGGCCGCCGGTTAATTTCTATTTTGGCCATCTCTATAATTAGCATAAATTCAATATGGCCGCCGGTTAATTCTATTTTGGCCATCTCTATAATTAGCATAATTTCAATATGGCCGCCAGTTAATTCTATTTTGGCCATCTCTATAATTAGCATAAATCCAATATGGCCGCCGGTTAATTCTATTTTGGCCATCTCTATAATTAGCATAAATCCAATATGGCCGCCGGTTAATTCTATTTTGGCCATCTCTATAATTAGCATAAATCCAATATGGCCGCCGGTTAATTCTATTTTGGCCATCTCTATAATTAGCATAATTTCAATATGGCCGCCAGTTAATTCTATTTTGGCCATCTCTATAATTAGCATAAATTCAATATGGCCGCCAGTTAATTCTATTTTGGCCATCTCTATAATTAGCATAAATCCAATGTAGCCGCCTATTAATTCTATTTTGGCCATCTCTATAATTAGCATAAATCCAATATAGCCGCCGATTAATTCTATTTTGGCCATCTCAATAATTAGCATAATTTCAATATGGCCGCCAGTTAATTCTATTTTGGCCATCTCTATAATTAGCATAAATCCAATGTGGCCGCCAGTTGATTCTATTTTGGCCATCTCTATAATTAGCATAAATCCAATATGGCCGCCGATTAATTCTATTTTGGCCATCTCTATAATTAGCATAATTCGAATTTCATTCTGGTAATCTATACAAGTACATTAAATCCAATATGGCCGCCGGTTAATTCTATTTTGGCCATCTCTATAATTAGCATAAATTCAATATGGCCGCCGTTAATTTTATCTTGGCCATCTCTATAATTAGCATAAATTCAATATGGCCGCCGGTTAATTTTATCTTGGTAATCTCTATAATAAGCATAATTTCAATGTGGCCGCCAGTTGATTCTATTTTGGCCATCTCTATAATTAGCATAAATCCAATATGGCCGCCGGTTAATTTCTATTTTGGCCATCTCTATAATTAGCATAAATCCAATATGGCCGCCGGTTAATTCTATTTTGGCCATCTCTATAATTAGCATAATTTCAATATGGCCGCCAGTTTATTCTATTTTGACAATCTCTATAATTAGCATAAACCCAATATGGCCGCCAGTTAATTCCAATTTGGTAATCTATATAAATATAATAAATCCAATATGGCCGCCGGTTAATTCTATTTTGGCCATCTCTATAATTAGCATATGTACTAATATTTTCCGCCGGTTAATTCTATTCTGGCCATCTCTATAATTAGCATAAATCCAATATGGCCGCCGGTGAATTTTATCTTGGTAATCTCTATAATAAGCATAATTTCAATGTGGCCGCCAGTTAATTCTATTTTGGCCATCTCTATAATTAGCATAAATCCAATATGGCCGCCGGTTAATTCTATTTTGGCCATCTCTAAAATTAGCATAATTTCAATATGGCCGCCAGTTGATTCTATTTTGGCCATCTCTATAATTAGCATAAATCCAATATGGCCGCCAGTTAATTCTATTTTGGCCATCTTTATAATTAGCATTATTCCAATATGGCCGCCGGTTAATTCTAGTTTGGCCGTCTCTATAATTAGCATAAATCCAATATGGCCCCGGTTAATTGTATTTTGATAATCTCTATGATTAGCATCAATGCAATATGGCCGCCGATTAATTCCAATTTGGAAATCTCTATAATTAGCATAATTTCAATATGGCCGTCGGTTAATTCTTTTTTGATATCCTCTATAATTAGCATAATTTGAATATGGCCGCCGGTTAATTCTATTTTGGCCATCTCTAAAATTAGCATAATTTCAATGTGGCCGCCAGTTGATTCTATTTTGGCCATCTCTATAATTAGCATAAATCCAATATGGCCGCCAGTTTATTCTATTTTGGCAATCTCTATAATTAGCATAATTCCAACATGGCCGCCGGTTAATCCTATTTTGGTAATCTCTATAAATAGCATAATTCTAATATGGCCGCCAGTTAATTCTATTTAGGCAATCTCTATATTTAGTATAATCCAATATGGCCGTGGTTAATTCCGATTTGGAAGTCTCTTTAATTAGCATATTTCTAATATGGCCGCCGGTTAATTCCAATTTGGTAATCTCTATAATTAGCATAATTCCAATTTTACTCCGGTCTGAAATTCGATTACATTTTGATAATATGGTATTATTTTGATGATTTATAGGGATCATTTCGATTCTACAGCATGTCTATTGTATTAGTATAGAGAAAGAAAAAATGGAAATCTTTCTACCGTTTTGAATTTTTTTTTAATTTCGAATTCTATTCTATTGTAATAATATTTAATTATGCTTGATTTGTAGAGATAGAAATAAAGAGGATTTTGTCACCCCTATTTAATTATTCAATATTGATTCACCATCTTTGTGGCAGTTGGCTATTCCATGTTATGTTCCCAACACATACCACCCACGCATTATCAATTCGGCAATAAGGGTTTATGTTTCTATTACTGTAAAATGGAGTTCAATATTTCTTTTGTATAAAAATGACGGATCTTAAACTCTGTGCAAATTGCAATGAATTGAAATCACTTGATGAATACCATAAACACATACGAAAACCTATTAAAAACAAGACATTTATCAAAAACAACAAAGACAGATAAAAAAAGAGTGTTATCTGAGTTTATTCAGAGAAATCCAAATTATAAAAATATAAAAAGAAATCATTATAATACACATTGTTTTCTAAAATAATTAAAAAGACACATACCAGTCTTTTAAAAATAACGTCAGTGAAACTTATGTATATAACATAAACGAATATGACATTTTCATTAAAAGAGATAATACATATAAGGGCATTGCCTGTTAAATGAACTTTAATTTGTTTGACTTTCAGCTCACATTGCATTACAATAAAAGACAATTAATAATTCACATAAAATTTTTTCAAAAACATTAATTAGGTTTTTACTCCAGTCAACATAGTTTCCATGTTCTCTTTAAATGCGTTATCCAGAGAAATAGTAACTGGATGATAAGAAAGCTTTGAGGATTCAAACAAGGTCCCACGTTTTACTTCTGAAAAGGAATCACAAAAAAGAAAGATTAATATGGGGGGTGAAACCTTAGCCAAATAAAGACTAGGAAAAAAAGACGAGGCAACAAACGTTTGTGTCTTTTGTTAATCCAAAACTAGGTCGACCGTTTCCACAAGAACCACCACCTTGACATTCACAATGTAAAAAAACACGTCCTCTCTATGTTTTGAGAACGATGTTGTTTTGACTGTGAAGGAGTTGCTCTAGATAGCTATTAACAAATGTCATCGTAACAGTGTGCTGATTAACCAGCCGATCGGGTGAGCAATATTCAACTGAAAAGGCTTGTATTATAGGCGTCTCGACTAAAATCGACAATGTATACTGAAACTTGAGTTTCTTTAGAAATGGTTATAAGTTTTGTAACATTTAAAACTAGAGGCTTATATAAAAAAATATTTAAAACAAAAATAACTTAAATTTTAATATATATATATTGTCATTGTATGCTTATGCTGTCTGTCTGTCTGTCTCTCTCTCTCTCTCTCTCTCTCTCTCTCTCTCTCTCTCTCTCTCTCTCTCTCTCTCTCTCTCTCTCTCTCTCTCTCTCTCTCTCTCTCTCCCCCTTTCTCTCTATTTCTCTTTCTCGTTCTAACCCTCTTTGAAATTTGAAGTAAAAATAAAGCCAGAAAATACATCGCTACATGGCGACTTACATAAAGATACATGAGCTTAAATAAAGATAGCACTGTACAAAGTTTTTTAACTAAAAATATAGGAAGAGAAGTTCACAAATATATTCTTTCATATAATGCTATTTTTATCACTGTCAGTCAATCCCACAAGTGCCTCGAATTAACCTGGATTAGAAATATTGTTACTACCCCGAGGTCCTCCTTTCAAAAATCGGCTAGTTGCACCCTTGGGTCCACATATCCCTCACATAAAAGCCTCAAGAGTTGGGAGAAAAAGAAAAAAAGGTTTGACTCTGGTTAGCCAGCTCTAATAAGAGTTTAGAGCTAATGTCTTAATATGAAGTGAAAAACAGAAATGAAGATTTAATATGGGAAAAAATGATATAGGACAAGGGAAAAGGAGAAAATCCTCATAGTCTAAGCCCAGAATAAGACAGAACGACAAAAATGGGAGAGAAAAGAAAGAGTGAGAATGGAGGCGAGGTTTAGACAATTACATCATACAGTGTTGAGCTGAAGATCATATTCTTATAGCTCAATATTAAAATGGCTTCACTGAAGAGCAAAAAAAGAATGGCTACAGCAAGCAGTGTAAAAATTAAATGTATGTTTATAAAAAGTGTAAATCTTAGAATGCTTTAAGATTAACTCAAATTTATAATATTTGCTCAAATTAGAGGTAAAAAAGCATGACTTATATTGGGCGGCAGCTCAGAGCCAACTCTGAGAAAGAGGAATGAGGGTATCTTTCCCTCTGCTAGTCTGTGAGAGGTCCATGGGCAAGACCAATTAAAAATAAAACATGAAATGATATGAGACAGCAACAATGTGAGTTGATGGGTAAATCAGCTCATTAAAACAAAAAAAAATAAAGTGCGGTGTCTGACAAGGATGTGTGCTTGCTCCAGACCTTTTCTCTCTCTACAGTGAAATGATTTGAGAAGCATAGAAGGATACCCAGGAATTAAAATAGGAGGGCACAAAGTAAGCAACATGAGATACGCTGATGACGCTGTATTAATTGCAGAAAATAAAGAAGACTTGCCACAATTATTAGACATCACTGAAGAAGAAAGCAGAAGGAAAGGATATGGATTAAAGAGCAAAAATACAGAAGTAATGGTCGTCAATCGAAACAATGAGTGTGCACAGATCAATTCTTTAGTAGCCAAAGATAATTCGTTCAGGAATCAATGCAAATACTTGGGCACTTGAATGTGAAGAGATGGACACAACAACTGTGAAATCGCATCAAAAAAGGCACTGGAGTGTTTTACTGAACCCATCCTTATGTATGGATGTTAGGCTTGGACAATTTAAAAAACAACTACAAAATTAACTGGAGGAAACAGAAATGTGGTTCCTAAAGAGAATGCTATGAATCTTATTTATGGACTTCAAAGAAATCAAACTAAAGTGTGGTACGAGGAGCTGGCATATATATGCTCATAAATACCATATTTAATCTACAGGCAGTATTTTTTGGCCATGTGATGAGAAAAAAGAAACTGAAACATCTTTGAGAACTGGGTTGATTTTAAAGGAAAAGGCAGCAGGGGAAAGAAGCGAGAGAAGATGTAGCATGGATGAAAAAAGTGGCTAAATGTAAAATGAGTGACAGATGCACTAACACAACAGCATCAAGGGATAGAGATGCGCAAAAGGTCATGATTGCCTAATCTAAAGAGCAGGGCACCTAATTCATTGATATACCGGGTATTTTCCATGAATCATCTAAGGATTTGTGTCTAGCTACAAAAAAAAAAAAAAACAACAAAAAAAGATGTATCTAATAAACGTAGTTGTAAGCAATATAAACATATATTGTCTCTGTTGTTTGAACGTAGATGAATACCACATATGTTGAGCGCTGTTCTACATAAAATTATGTATAGACAACCACTGCCATAAGTACAGCAAAGATTGCAAATATAACATCTCACTCCAGTTCTATAACATTTTCAAAGCTGGAAAGTTCAAAGGACTCAAATCACACATAGTGAAAAAAAAACATAATACGAAGGAATGTATTCACAGACAACACCTTGCAGACATGAAATTTGCTTGAAAAGAAAGACATGAATATTAGAAGGTAAACATGTAAGTCTCACTTGTACATAAGGTGTAAGCTGACTACCTTTGATTGGTCTACAAACGTAGCCCAAAATTTGTCTTGACCTGCAAAGACTTAAAGAAGGAACAAATGATTTTTTCCCTCTCTTTATTTTTTGAGAAAATCCAAAAAAAAAAAAAATGATTTTTGTGAAAGATGAAGTTTGTTTTAAGCTGAGAGGATAAGAAAAGAGATGACATGAAAGATTGAAAAACCTGTCTGTCCTACTGGAGAAAACGAAGAAAAACACACACAAAAAAATAATAATAATGCAATGATATCACAAAGCTGCTTGAATATATATATATATATATATATATATATATATATATATATATATTCTCTCTCTCTCTCTCTCTCTCTCTCTCTCTCTCTCTCTCTCTCTCTCTCTCTCTCTCTCTCTCGTTCTAATGCTCTTTGAAATTTGAAGTAAAAAAAAAAACAGAAAATACATCACTACATGGCGACTTACATAAAGATACATGTAAGTAAATAAAGATAATACTGTACTCACAGACAACACTTTGCAGACATGAAATTTGGTTGAAAAGAAAGACATGAATTTAAGAAGGTAAACATGTTAGTCTCACTTGTACATGGGGTGTTAGCTGACTACCTTTGATTGATCTACAAACGTAGCCCAAAATTTGTCTTGACCTTCAAAGACTTAAAGCAAGAAGAAATGATTTTTTCCCTCTCTTAATTTTTTGAGAAAATCCAAAAGAAAAATGATTTTTGTGAAAGATGAAGTTTGTTTTAAGCTGAGAGGATAAGAAAAGAGATGACATGAAAGATTGAAAAACCTGTCTGTCCTACTGAAGAAAACGAAGAAAAACACACACACACAAAAATAATAATAATGCCTTGATGTCACAAGGCTGCTTGAATTGAACCAACAGAAGGTCTCAGCACTTTTTCTATGACATCAAAAGCAGTGATCACATGAATTTAAAGTAGTTTAAAATTCTTGAGAAAAGAAGATCAACTTACACATCAAGGGCAAAACTAGGTGTTGCGTCACTCTTCAAAACTCAGTAGATGGTAAGGATTCTCTCTCAAAAGCACATTGTCTCAAGTTGCTTAGTCTGTGGCTGCTGATCTTCTCAAAATGAAGAAGAGGTTGAAGATCTCTGTCAGATTATCACTGAAGATGTTGAGAGGAACATATAATTATGAATAGAAAGGAACGAGTTACACAGAGAAGGGATAGGGAAGAAAAGAAGGGGATATATATATATATATATATATATATATATATATATATATATATACAGAGAGAGAGAGAGAGAGAGAGAGAGAGAGAGAGAGAGAGAGAGAGAGAGAGAGAGAGAGAGAGAATTATATACTTTTGTAATAGTTTTAAAGTGGCTTTATAAACTGAGGATTTTCTTTTCTAATGCTGAAACTGGTTTTAATGAAGCAAGTTTTTCTCGGTGTAATGACAAGTTATAAATTTGTATATTAGAAGAGAGAGAGAGAGAGAGAGAGAGAGAGAGAGAGAGAGAGAGAGAGAGAGAGAGAGAGAGAGAGAGAGAGAATTTATATACTTTTGTAATAGTTTTAAAGTGGCTTTATAAACTGAGGATTTTCTTTTCTAATGCTGAAGCTGGTTTTAATGAAGCAAGTTTTTCTCGTTGTAATGACAAGTTATAAATTTGTATATTAGAAGAGAGAGAGAGAGAGAGAGAGAGAGAGAGAGAGAGAGAGAGAGAGAGAGTAGATATGGTATCCTGACAAAAAAAACGAAACACCTAGCTGTACTCACTATTATCATATGAAGAAATAAGAATGATCTTTCGTTGGAAATAACGGTGAGCTGTGGGTGTAAAGATAGAGAGAAGAAATTTTTTTTATACACATGAATGATAAAATAAACACCAATATCATGGATAGTTTGAAGTACAATACAAATCTCAATATTGGAATTGAAATGTATAAAAATTTATATTAATAATAATGGAAAAATATCGTACTCAGCGTAGAATTATATTTTTACCATTTCTTTTGCACGTCCAACCTTCAACAAAAGTTTGTCTGTCCAAGGACAGAATTTGTGGGGGATCACATGAATGTATAATGTATACAGAATTCCCTAAATTTACGGACAATTCTCTTTCCTGTACAGTGGAACCCATGTTTAACACCTCGAATAGCGAAAACCATTGCTATAACGACAGAGCTAAATAACACCTTTTTTTCCTATATTCAATTTATTTCTGCAAAATTGACACTGCTTCCCAACCTGTAAAAACTGGAAAGAAAGCACCAAAACTTTTAATAGAAAAAAATCCTTAGCATTTTGCCCTGCCTGCATTGTAACAGTACAAGCGAACAAGCAATGCAGGCTTTCCTGTCTTTTCTCCACAGTCCGCATGTATATGAAAATATGTATTTATTTCCATAAGAGGCAGAATAGAAAAAAACAAAGGAAAGTGTAATTACTTCTTGGGTGAGGCCATGCCCTTGATGGTTCAAATACTGCACTGTGATGGCCAGGAAGGGCGGAGACTGGTCTTTCGGCCTCTGGATCTTCAACCGAATCTTGGCTTGACAATCTAGTTTGAGGGACCTGTGAAAGTGATGAAGAGTATGTAGTTATGTATCTATAGATAGAGTTGAATGCTACAAAGTTCATTTAGTGTATAGCATCAAGCCACATGGTAGGCAGTGGCCAACATCTAAAGAAAAATAACTTTGGCTTATAAAATCTGAAACCTCAAAATAAATGATTGATTGGCAAATCTAGATCTAGAGTAAATTAAAATATTTGTCCTATGAACTGCAAAATGTTTCAGATCAGTACTCTGACAATGCCTTTCAATAAGGCTTTTGGTGCCCTCATGCCAAATTTTCCATTCTGTTATAGATCTAGAATCTAGATCTAGATCTACTCCAAGAGGCAGGGAAGGATTTAAAAATCTAGGCTTAGGATAACTCACCCCTTATCTTTAACCAACCACTAAAATCTAAAATCAGATCGTCTAGATCTGGATATAAGACCTATCTATATTTAACTCTAGATCTCATTAGCACAATTGATGGGACTTACCTTTGGCATGGGCGCTGACCCGTCGAGGAGCTGGTGTGTTTGGACGGGGAGTGCTTGCACACAAAGAGAATGATTTTATATTTTAGGTACTTCAGTATTAGTTCTTTCACTGACTCACTCGATCTTTTCACAAATAGACTGTGAGTGCCACTGAAAATGATTTAAGGGCTGCCTCAAACTCTTCATACGTTTTGAACACACGTCCTTTCTCCATTTTGAACATTGGTGGAAAGGAAGTGAAATCTGAGTCAAACACGAATTTTGTGACGTCACATGTTTATCTGTGTCCGTTCAGACCAGTACCAATTATCTAGGAGGCCTGTTCATAGGTTATGTAATATTATTCAGATGGGCCGGTCTGCGGGGTGCTAGCAATGTGCTCTCTCTCTCTCTCTCTCTCTCTCTCTCTCTCTCTCTCTCTCTCTCTCTCTCTCTCTCTCTCTCTCTCTCTCTCTCTCTCTCTCTCTCTCTCTCTCTCTCTCTCTCTCTCTCTCTCTCTCTCTCTCTCTCTCTCTCTCATCTTTAGCTTAATCCGACTCTTAACCCTCGTCTCTCTCTCTCTCTCTCTCTCTCTCTCTCTCTCTCTCTCTCTCTCTCTCCCTCCCTCCCTCTTCATCATAACTTCTAAGTACATGTAGGCTATACATTCAAATACTTAGAAACTCAAATGCACATGTACACCTTTTCGAGATTTGATAATACAGTGGTACGGTACATCAAATACCGGCACTGGAGTGACACACTAAGAACACGTACATCAGATAATGAGGAGAGTTTTTAATTGTATCAAGTCAGAAGAAGCAAATGAAGAGAGAGGGAAAGAGAGAGAGAGAGAGAGAGAGAGAGAGAGAGAGAGAGAGAGAGAGAGAGAGAGAGAGGGGGGGGGGGGGGACAGAGATTATAATTTTGTAAAATTCGACCAAGGAACAAAAACAAACATAGTAGGTACGTAGAATCTTAGAGCAAGAGATAAAATAATGAATGAGAGAGAGAGAGAGAGAGAGAGAGAGAGAGAGAGAGAGAGAGAGAGAATGGGTGAAAGAGATACAGACAGCCAGAGGTCTATTTGTGTGGAAAAGGGGGTGCTAGATATGGTAATAGGTGCTAGCCATGTGCGCTTTATATCTGGCCTTCTCTCTTTCTTTCATCTCTCTAGCTCAATCCGACTCTTAACCCTTCCGGGCCTCTCTCTCTCTCTCTCTCTCTCTCTCTCTCTCTCTCTCTCTCTCTCTCTCTCTCTCTCTCTCTCTCTCTCTCTCTCTCACGCACACACTCTCCCTTCTCATCATAATTTCTATTACATTCAAATATTTACACTTTGAAACTCAGATCCACATGTACACCTTTTCGAGACTTGATAACACAGTGTTACAGTAGGCTACATTAAATAAAGGCACTGGAGTGACATGTCAAGAGCAAAACAAGGAATGACAGAATGTGAAAGACAAAAAAAGATATGGTGATATTTAGAGTGAAAGAGATACAGACAGAAGTCTATGTGTATGTGGGGGTGGTCAGAATAATGGGCAGTACTAACCTGTTCCAGTGTAAAAATGAAGGACAACTTCTAGCTGATCCCATTGATTCACAGTTTTACAGGGGAAATTTGGGTGTGTTACCAATTTAAAACCGTTGTAGTCTTCAAATTGAATTACAGTCACTCCTGCATCTGCATCTCTAAGTCTAATATGGAAGTATATAACATATTCATGCATACAACCACCGCGACTGAAGCTGGCAAGTGCTTGTTCTGTTCTATCTGCATTACAAGCACTGAGTCCATAGAGGAGCAAACTTTCTTGAAGGGCTTCCTTAACAGTGTCACAGTTAAAGTTATTTTTTACTATGAATGTATCCAGTTCGTCAATTTCTCTGACTTTGTTTTCACTGACAGCTTTTTTTGGTAGGGCGAGGAGTTTTTGGATGAGCATGTGATATGGATGGTGAAGGTATCTCACCAAAGTTAATAGGAGGATGCATAGAGATTATAAATATTATCTTCCTCTTCGAATGTGAGGAGTATCAGAGAGCCAGTGTCGACTACATACTCCAATATGTTCAGTCACTTTCTCAACTTTGTTTGGGAGACTCGAAACCCATTTATGACATTCAGTTGGGTCCTTCGGAAAACCATAATTATAAAATAACCGTTTCACTTTCTTTCCCCTTCTGACTGGCATAGCCGCTCTTACAGTTTGTAACAGTGCACTTTCTTCCCCTAAACAATAAACAGTTAAGGAAATTGATAATGACACCGATACACCATATAATGAAATATGAAACTTAAGGTTAAAGTATTGAGGGCACTTTGAGTATCAGAGATTTTAGTTAAAAGGCTTTTAAAAAACTTTGGCTCCCACTTCAGCACACCTTCTCTCTATAAAGTGATATCGCAGAGACCATAAAGGGAAAAGCTAATTAAACTTAAAGCATATTTAGATGAACTTAACATGTATAATTGTTTATCAGTCTCTCTCTCTCTCTCTCTCTCTCTCTCTCTCTCTCTCTCTCTCTCTCTCTCTCTCTCTCTCTCTATATATATATATATATATATATATATATATATATATATATATATTACATTGTATGATGTTTGGTGCCACGGGTCATACTCTATCAGTGTGCACACATTTAGAGGAAAATCTACACCAAATCACAAGAAAGCATTCTTGGAATGTTCCACATTGAAAGCATCTGTTAGAACAAGGTGCAATCCAAGGGCGAATAGCAGAGAATAAGATAAGAAATATAATCCAAGAAAGAATGAATGTAATCCAATAACAAAATGGCAGGAGAGTCCAGTGAAAACACAGTGTGTACTGCTAAGCATGCTATAATCAACTGTTCAAACCTCGCGCAGGTGGCTGATAGCTAGCCAGATGATGGCCCATCTGAATAATGTTACGTAACCTTGTGAACAGGCCTTCTAGACAGATGGTACTGCTATAGACACATTGTTTGTATATTTTGAACCACGTGATGGACAATAATAGCACAGCCTCCATGATTTCTTAAAACCACGTGATAGCTATAAAAAGATTTTGCGGGTGCCTATTAGTCGTTTTCTCTTTGTCAGGCTGTGTTTACACTTACAAGTAGTAGTTCGTACATTAACTTTTTCTTTTTTTTTTCTTGAAGGGGGTGGGGATAGATCTCTTTGCATTCCTGAAGCGGGAACTTGCTTACAGCAGGATTTTTCTCCTGAAACTAAAATTCCCGTTATAGTCATGTTTTATTTATTTTGAGCACATCACTAGAGTGGTCTCGCTTATTGAATCTGTATAGCTTATCACTGTCTGCCTCTGGCCTTACACTTCGTTTCCTTCTGTTTTGTCTCCTCTTCTCTGATGTTGGCAATTAATGTCTAGTGGTCAGTCAGCCCCAATTGCTGCAAAGAAAGAGACAATTGTGCGCGACGGTCTAAAAGAGGTGACAGTAGAGAAGTTTTACAGTACTGGAGGTGTCTGAGAGACGAGCAGAATTCTCGCTCGGATTGAGAGAACGTGGCATTACCTAAACTAGCTGTGATAAAGACAGGGTTAGATTTCTTTACAAATAAAAAAAAAATAGGAGACGACGTAGAAAGTTGTCAACTTGATAATTATTAAACCCTAAAACAATTTTGGCTGGTTTTAATAGAAAGGAGGGAACACAGACGCGGGCTAATTCTTCTTCACAGAACACCCCCCCCCCCCCCCCCCCCCCCTGAGGAGGCTGCACAACCACTGGACGAGCCACAGCATTCCTGTCCCACAACTCATCTTCCCGGGTCTGACGGCACGTGCCCCCAGGTGCGCACGTCAGGGCCTCAATTATAAGTGCGGCAACCGAACTTCTCCGCAGATACCCCTGTTTCCTGCATGCAACAACTGAAAGGGGTTAGTTAGAAATCAATGGTTTATTTGGCGGAAAGTCTAAAACTGTCCTTACCCACAGGTCTGGAGGTGAGAAGAAAACTGGACGCTGCTATTTGACTTCCCTCCAACAGTGAACGGACAGAGGTGCTTTAGGCAGAACTATCCCGTTCATCGTGAATTAAACGCAGTGGAAACTGAGGCTACGGGGAAAATACGTGTAGTACGATGTACTAATTGACATAGAAGAGAAGAGTAGCATAAAGAAACGCGCACTCGAAGATAAAGACTTTCTTAGAACTTCTTTTTTAAGGGAGAAGAGCACTTCAGTACAAAGTTTAAAATAATTCTTCCAGTCAAGGAACTCGACAAATCATTATGTTTTATAAAGTCATTTCAAGGTGGAGACCATAATGATTGATTATGGAACATTTGAAAAAAAAACCTATGGAAATCAAAATAACTTTCTTAAATTATTTTTAGTCAGATCAAGGTGCCTTGCCCTGCCACAGTGAAAAAGTATTCAACAAACCTTAGGTTTAGACAGAAACTATTTTCATTGAGCTGAAAATAAGAAAGGAATTGTTGAACAGATTTATTGCTTTTATCATCATACCTTGTCATTATCACCAATGTAACTAGATGTATTCAAGCTAGAACATTGATTTGAGATGCCTGTATGATTGTGTGCTTTGCCTATGACGTAATGACGAACGTATTCTTTTACTACATTTCTAGGGCATATTTATAGTCTTTGTGTGATAATCAAGACTGTAGGTATGTTATGTAAGCACACATCGATAATTATAAAGTACAGTGTATTTTTGGTGCACTATATTGGTGTGTGCTCAAGGAAAATTCTGGACGAGCGATTTTTTGGTGTGAACGCAGGATTACCGGGGGTGGGGGCAGGACAGAGCCACACTATTCGCTATTCGATTCAGACTGCCTTTACCTCTAATCTAAGGAGGCAAATTATACTCAGGGGAAGCTGATGCCATAGTGCTGTGCTTACCTCTCTCTCTCTCTCTCTCTCTCTCTCTCTCTCTCTCTCTCTCTCTCTCTCTCTCTCTCTCTCTCTCTCTCTCTCTCTCTCTCTCTCTCTCTCTCTCTCTCTCTCTCTCTCTCTCTCTCTCTCTCTCTCTCTCTCTCTCTCTCTCTCTCTCTCTCTCTCTCTCTCTCTCTCTTTCCTTTTCTGTTTCTCTTTCTCGCTTCCTAGCTTCCAATGGATTCAGAGATACACAGAGTGAAATGGGCAAATTTCTTTCTTCTGTTGTTAAAGTCAGGCTCATTTTTATCTTTGAAGTAGTGAAACATGATAAAACAAAAAATATTATCGGCGATACAGTGTTAATAATGCCCATGCTTGTGAAGACAGTTTTTTCATCATCATCATCATCATCATCATCATCATCATCATCATCATCATCATCATCATCATCATCATCATAATCATCATCATTATCATAATCGTCATCATCATCATCACCATCATCATCATTATCACCATCATCATCATTATCATCACCATAATCAATGTAATGATCGTCTTCATCCTCAAAATCAGTATCTTTTTCGTCGTTCTCTCCACTCCTGGCCCTTTCTTTACTTCCATAGACTTTACACTGGAGTCTGGATAAATACCTCAGGACCAAAAAAGTTAGTTGACTGTAGGCAAAAGTTGGCTTTAAATATTGCAATTTAATTTGTAAAGAAATACAAAATAGTGCTGGCAAACAAAGTTGACTTGAAGCAAAAGTTTCCCTTAGGTGTTGAATGTATATGGACTCCTCTGTACTTTTAGTAATACTTTCTCGTTAGCCAGGCTTTCCTCTTTTTATTCAACTGATTTTCATCTTTGAATCATTTTCTCACTCCTGTAACTCCATTGCGCCCCTATGGTTCCAAGTAAAAAAAAAGCAGTTGGAATTCTTTTGTAATAAGTTAAAATTATGAATGCGGTTTTGTGTCAAGGTGGTTTGTGCACCACAAAAGCTGGGCTTGATCAGTTATATAAAAATGGAAAAGCAGAAAATCTTAAAGATCAGATTCGATATAGAAAATTAGTGATGGGGCAAGAGGACTTAAGACTGACAGGTACTGCTGCAAATCTTTACCAGACTTTGCTTGGAAAGATATGCAATGAACCCCCTCTAAAAGAGAGGGGGTTCATTAGGCAAAAGACAATCATTCAAAATTAAAGTTCTGATGATGATTATTAAATACAATGCTGTTACGGTGAAAATAAATTTGACAGAAACTGTTGCTTGATGTTGTTGTTGGGTTCAAGGTTTATTTAGTAAAACAAACAGAAAACGCTGCAAGGTACAAACAGTATAGATACTTTCATTAGCGAAGTGTACAGGTAGGTAGTCAACAAAAAAGTGACACTGATACAGGTACATAGTATGTCTGGCAAAAGAGGTAGTGAGACCGAGAGGTAAGCAGAGTGGGAAAAACCATAGGTGCGGCTTAAAAAAACATATACACGGAACAGAAACCTTCACAATTTAAAAGAAACGAAAATTTCTGTTTATACTTTATAATTTTTTAAAGTTGCAGGCTCAAATTGTTTTCATTTAACAAAATATTGATATTTTCAGGCTTGCTAATTCCTTTACATGAATTGGTTCTCAATTTATATTTTGAAAACTGTAATGTATTTTGTCTCTTATGTAATACTTTCTTTTACAGTCATTCAGTTTCAGCTTTAATGTAAGCGTGTATTGAACCTCAGTTTATCATGGGAGTTTTCTACAACTATCAAAATCATAATGCTTTATCATGTATACATTTGAAAATATATGTTCAATCATAATTCATCTGTGACTATTAATTTTTTACTTCTATCATTGACTTACAATGCAGTTTTGAAATAGAAACAGTGGTCAAATTATCAAATAGATAGCATAATCAGGTTCAGCATCTAAAAAACCATAAACTCCGAAAGTTTCATTACTCTAGTACGAAAACTGTGTTTTTTATGATATAATTTCTACAATATGATTCGCTTTTTTACCAATTTTCTTCCAAGGCGCAAAATTTGGCGCTATGCCAATTTTGGTTTTCTCTATCTTTTCAAAATGGCTTTCTAGGTTGCTGACAAAAATTGAGTCAACTAAATACAACATTGTGTATTAGCAAACTAAGTATTGAAACAATCTGAAGAATATGTGTTTTTTTACGATGGTCCAAAAGTGCCTCATCTAGAGTATTTGCTTGTAATTTTGATATGCCACAAGTGTTTTTGGCCATATTTCATGACCAATAAATTCTTTTGTTTACTTTCTATCTCCGTGAAATTTCGTATGTGTATAGTCATTGTCTTGGACTTTGTAAATATGTCCTTTTTTGTTTCATAAGATTTAACAAATGACTTTTATATGTCCTTAAAAACAACCCGATGCACGCAATTTGTTTTGTGTCGTTATGCGCAAAATTGAAACAGCTGTAAAACTTTTATTTACCAACGGATTTTGATGAAATTTGTTGGAAATTTCATATTTTAACAAGATCTTTACAGTACAATTGGGTATATTCAAATTTGCTGGGGTAGAAAAATCACTTTGTGGTACCTACTCTTAATTCTTTTTCATCTGCTACCACCACTGCGCTGCTGTTACTACTACTACTACTACTATTACTACTACTACTACCACTACTACTACTACTACTACTACTACTACTACTACTACTACTACTACTACTACTACTACTACTACTACTACTACTATTACTATTACCACCACCACCACCACCACCACTACTACTACTAGTACTACTACTACTACTACTATTGCTACAACAACTGCTGCTGCAGATAAGCATTAAAATCCTATAAAAGTCTCGGCACCTACTGAAATACCGTTATTGTGACTTCTCAATTTAATCAAACTTAAAATTCAGGGATTATGGATCTGAAATCCTAACTGCGTGTGTATTTTAGTATACAAAAAAAAATTTAAAAAATTCCTCTAAAAAATATAATCTAAAGTTTATCCTAAACTCACTCTGAAATGAGTTTTAGGACATACTGCAGCCCAAATCATGAATGTTTGGAAGATCTTAATAGAAAATATTAGAAAGTGGTAATGTAAACTTCATGTATATTGCATTGTTCTACCGTTACGTCATATTGATGGCTGTCAAACCTCGTTGTACCAAGATGTTCAGGTATGAGTCCTAACACGAACAACGTAAAATCTATTGCCTGAAACCCCTTAGGCCTACTCATTGATGATCAACCTAGTACATGTACATCTGTAGTTAGGTTGAAAAATAAGTATATTATTTGAATAGAATGAATGAAGGCCTTTTTCCTAGAAACTAAGATCAGATTCTACAGCTCTCATTTATTGCTAACAACTTTTACTGTAATATGTACAGCTTCATAGGTTCTTTTTCCGTTTTAAATTTAATTCAACATATCACTGCGGAAAGTTTAAAATTATGTGAAAATGCAGTTTTAGAAGTATAATAAATATCATAAAATGAGATGTATATATGTGACAACTGTAGTTGTACTTTTTTGGAGTGCTATTGCAAATGATCAAAGAAAAAAGAATTTTTTTTCAATATCCTGGCACCATTTATACCTGTTTGAAGATGTATACAAAATGTGCTTAGGCTGATCACTTTTAAAACTAATGATCAAGCAACAAGAACAATGCCCCGTCCATTCATGACCAACCTACATGTATATCAAGTTATAGTGAACTGAAAATTGAAGCAGCCACCATGTAAATGCAAAGACCAAAAAAAAAATAAAAAAATTGGTAGGAACGACTTTCAGATTCAATCTACCGGTACCCGGTAGCTTTAATTGGGATTGGCCCCTTGGATTTTCATGACACCAAAAGCTAAATTATACGATTTGCTCATATGGAAAATTTGCTTTGATGAGATTTGTTTTTCCCAGGTTTGTTGAACATCTTCAACAGAATGACAGCTTTCTGTCAAGTCAGAAATAGGGCTGGCTAGGTGACATCCAACTACACCACTAAAGAATCCAAAGAACGATCAAATCCATTACCTTCAGACAGTCAGTCAAATGCTGTATTGAGTTAGTTATGCCCTTATGTTCAAGTTAAAATGAGCTTCATAAACACTTAAATTGAATGAATAGATTCTTCATTTTTTACACACTCTTGAATAAGTGTCCTGATATACGTCACTTCAAGTTTTAAAAAAAATTGCAATAACACTAAAAGGTTTATTGTAGATATACCCTGTTTTCTTGATGTTTAAAAGATGACCAAACCCCTTATTATCTTTGTGAGTATAGTGTAAAGCCAGAAATAAGCGTTTAAGTTCCTCTACTATACCCAGCAATAGCAGCCCTAGAACTAACGTCTAACCCCCTAAAAAGGATGCAGATTGGAAAAAAAAATCCAAACAACATTGTAACTATGTATGTGATCCCACACACAAGTGCAACAGTATAGAGTGAAATTCAAACTTTATAAGACATTTCTTTTATTATCAGTAATCAACTGCAAGTAATTTTAATCAACATTTGCTTTCAGGAAACATCAACTAAATAATAATAATTCACGTATGAGTATTTGTATAAAATATAGAAATTACAATATTATGAAATCTTTTACTATTGTACAAATTGAACAATTAAGAAAAGTACTATAGTAAAAACTGCACAGTTAATGTTCTTAACATTTAAACTGAAAAAGGCGACCGTAAATCATAATGTTTTTTACATCGAGATCTCTACTTTGATCATTACAATTTTTTTTTATACTGTTCAGTTTAATTCTGATTGAGAGGTAATCCTGCTGATTAAAAATCTTAGTTTAATACAATAAATGACTCTCTCATTAGTTATAGTTTTTTTTTTCCTACAGCAAAATACACACAAGCAAAGTTCTGATAATAAACAGCTATGATCTTTTTTATAAAAAAATAATAATAAAAAAATGCAAGTGAATCCAAACCCTATGAATGTATCACCTAAGATTCTTTCCAGAGACAACTCAGAATATTGTAACTTAAATCTTAAATGAATTGTAAATTTAAAACATTTCCATAATACTCTTATTGTCTAGCGAAACTTATTTCAACCTGCAGACAGACAATTCTTAGTGATGTTACAGAAAAAGTACTTTGCAGGTTTTACTTTACAAATTTCAAAAGAATTTTATTCTAGTAATATTGAAGAGAATTATTTGAAACACTAATTTTTATAATCTTTTTCAGCCTGCCCCTATAGCAAGCTTTTGTCAATTAGCAAAATATAAATCTGTCATCTCAAACAGCACAAAAGTCACAGTCAATAGAAATTAAGTCTTAGTACAGTTACACCATAGATTTGTTTGGTGCAAATAGAAAGACACTCTAACAATATTGTAGTTGCCCTGACAATATCTATTCCTTGAATCCATAATCATTTTTTAGCTTAAAAAAAGTAACAAAATGGAAAAAAAAGAACCTGTACAAAGGTATTAAACCAATCTTTTGTATAACAAGCTCAAGTATTGTTTGGGTGTTGAGATCTAACCACTGACCCATACATGATCTTAAGTTGTAATCTTTATTGTCTGAGTATATTTTTTCCTACCTCACTACACCTAAAGTTCACTGGATGTCTCTAATTAACAAGAAATAACATAACACAATGAAAAAGAATTAAAGCAATTTCAGATATAAGAGAGACAGGGAAAGGGTATAGGGGGGACCAGACAGACAGAGAGAATAGGATATGGAGAGGGGAAGAAATAGAGCCTGACTGAAGAAAGATGATAAATTTTCTTTAAAAAAGGCATACATCAAGTTTTACTATTGCATTCTTATTTAAAAGTTATTTTGTGTCCCCACATTTTAAATAAACATAAAAACTGGTTTATATTTTCCACACTTCTGGGGTGTTAAAAGTACCCCGTATTTTTTTATGTAACAAACCATGTTACACCTATCTGTATAAGGAGGGTGACAAAATTACCCCACCTTTGCTGTATAAAATAAATTACCATCCTCAGCTTTCTGTTCCCTAACCTCTATTTGGTTAACAATGTGATTCCTTGAGATACTTAAAGGATCTTTATAATTCAATTCCTGTATGGCATGAGGCATATTTAACCTCATTTCTTCCTCCAGAAATGACGCATAAATAACGCATAAATGAATTTTTAAAAAATACTAAAAATTTCCCTGGAAAATCCCCATTATAGTATTTGGAAAAAAAAATAAATAAAAAACTAACGCCTAAGATAACAAAGTCACCTCTGATTTATGGATAGAATTAAAAAGAGAGAAAATGGATAATTAGATTGAAAATGAAAAACAAAGCATGAGAGAATTGGGGAAATAAAAGAGGGATATTAGCGTACACTGTCTTTTGCCATGGGTATCTTTATATTTTGTTAAATCAGCACATGAATCGAATCTTAAAGTAAGAACCTATAATTTCTATCGAAATGCATTTTTGGAAAGTAGCCTTTTTTTTTTTTCCTTAAATCAGTATCAATGAAATTTCATTGGACATTGTGTAATACGAATAAAAACTGAGGAGGAAAAAAGTATGCAGTGCAATAATAAGGTTAAATAATTGAAACTCATGTCATCTACATGTGCATTTCTCTTATACACATCTTCAATTAATTTGGAAAATGAAATCATTAAACGAAAGTCATATATTTGTCAGCTGTCCAACAGTCAACTTTTTGTGAACTACGCCTATGTCAGGTAAGAATTGCAAGCTAGAGAAACATAGCTTTTGTTTTGCAAAAAGGCTAGTGGTAGGCCCCAACAGGTGTCTACACTTCTAAACTCCATATCCCCTTTCTTGAGACCTGAAAAAAAAAAAGAAAAATATGTGAAAAAAGCAGCAAAAATGAAAAAACAAT
>JAWDGP010000398.1:0-2500 GCA_033675545.1 Elysia crispata
TTAGACTCAAAAATGATATCGAAATAACCCAGTTTATGCAAAAAGAGGAGGCAAATTATGATACCCAAACTATATAATCAAACATGACAGAAAAAGGAATGTGTTCATAATTTGTAATCTCTTACACCAGGCTCAGATCTTGAATGAAAAAAAAAAAGACAAATTTTGTCTCAAACCCTCAAGGAGTTATCAAGTCACCTTGGTTCCATCAAAGGCTCTTTAAAATCATCTCTGTTATATTTTGATTTTAATAAGCGTAAGTTGTATTGTGTTGAGCTTTAAAATTAAATTTAATGAATTCTCTGGTAGTTAAACTATAAAAAAGAATGTTACTCTTATTGTATTATTTGGTGTAAGGAAATCCTGAAAGCTCAATATCATCTTCCAAGATGCTTCTAAATCCAGTTCAGCAATCGTAATTTTACTTTGAAAAAAAAAATGCAATATCGCTCGCTTTTAAGAAAGCCATATTAATTAAAAGGGATGATAATAAGTTAAAAACAAATAAACGAACAAAACAAAAACAAAAACAAAACAAAAAACACCAAAAAAAAAAAGAAAAAAAAAAAAGAAAAAAAAAAACCACCAAAAGAACAAACAAAAAGCAGCCAAAAGTAGATATAATCTATTATGTCTAGCATTATCTTCACCTATATAAACCTGGAAAAAAGTGGCAACTTACCCAAATACACAACAACAGTCATTTGAATCACAAAATAATGTTCACAAAAACAGACAAACGCAAATGAAATTTTACTCACTCGGGCAGTTTGTCTCTGAAATCTAAAGTCCCAATCAGACTTTCTTTGAAACGGATTTCCTTAGGATACCCAAAGTTCCATATAATAGCCACGGACAGCACAAGAACGGATCTAACGCTATGTAGCACCATGTCTGATCCTTCTCTCTCTAGCTCTTAGATCTCAAGGAGCCTATCCAAATCTTTTAACTTTTTAGCCTGGAAATAAAAAGAGTCCAAGAATAGGCCTAAATGAAAAAACACACAGACAACAAATACTGTTCAATTAAAGAAAAATCAACGTGATATTACTAACTAAGCTGTTGCATACCTGTCTGATTCTGACATTCAGAAATGTGAAGGATCTTTGTGTCCCTAATTCTACGTGGTGTTTTCTCTTGTTCAAAGAGGAAGGGGTTTGCGTCATCGTGTAGATCCAGCACGCCATATCTGACAAACCAATCAGAGAGCGTCATACTCATGGCTTGTTTTCTTCCTGGAGTAATCAAGATTGTGTTCTTCCTGGAGGTATTAAGAACTTTTGCATGGTCTTCGAACTATATTACTGGTCTGCTAAGTGATGAAAAAAAAACAAAAAAACTACTACAACAACATCATCATCAAAAAACAACAACAACAACAACAACAACAACAACAATAAAACTGCACTAAAAAAAAACAAAAGGCAAAACCAAATGAATATATATCCATTACATATATATGTATGTATATATATAAATACGCATACATACACACACACACACACAATGATTTTTACCTATTGACTTCCTTAAATGAAGACTACAAGGCTTGTGGATTGCACACTTATACTGCGCATCGAGCTCGCAAGCACTAAAGAACATTGTTGGCCGCTGCGGATCCTGTGCAATTGTTTAGATTTTTAGACCCAACAAAGTTTCCCGTTGTCCCATTTTTCTATTTTCCTCCATTTTTTTGGTCATATTATCATTTGATATTGTTATCACTTCTGCAGTTTCGACTTTCCAACCATTCTCTTTCGAGTAATTCCCTTCTCTCTTTTACTCACACACATTTTCCCAATCTATATCTAGTAATCGCAAAAGAATCATGAAAGCCTACTAGCACAAAGCAAACAACTGTTGGTTTGTGAGCTCATCTATGTTTTGTTTATTTCTCTATATTACCAAGAAATAATTTTAGCGGTAGGTTTGCCCCTCGCCACATATTATCTTATTCTTAGTGACACATTCTTTTTGGCTTTCGACAGTACTTAAAAGCATTAAACATCCTTATAGTAATCATAAACTTATTCTTTTTAGCATTAGCCACAACGCATCTTAGAATTCTAGGAGAGTCAAACACTTGTGTCGTATGACTCTAGACAAAGGATTATTTTTTTTCCTAAATAATAATTATGTGCATACTATGTGCTCTGTTTAAGTTAGTAAATAAGACGCACGTACCTACAAGACAGAGATCTAGCCTCTTGAAGTGATAGTCTTGAAAGAACTTAGCGGTCTTAATTGTTTACACTCATATTTCTCCTTTTTCTTCACAAGTGGCATCGCTCAATCCATCACCAGAACTGAAATTTGATAACCAAACAATACCGGTAACGATACAAACCACCCCCACCCCCCCTCCCCCCAAAAAAAAAAAACAACAAAAAACACTCAATGATGAGATCTTATGACACTTGTGACGGCATCAAGCGATTATTGGGAATGATGAGTTGTTTAATGACTAATATTTCAATAATACGTTGTTCATTATAACGAT
>JAWDGP010000398.1:10000-47500 GCA_033675545.1 Elysia crispata
GAATTATATTTAAATGGAGTTTTAATTAAGAATTTGTCTGTATCCTTTAATATCCACAAATAATTGGATTTCCATAGTTTTACATAAACAATTTGTTTCCTTTTTTTTTGTACCAGAGTGCACACTTTTGGCAGAATGCAGGTTGACTCTGATTCTTCAGACGAAGAAGGACAGGCTTATTATGCTGGAGGCTCGGACAGAAGGTTTTTGTTTTTTATATTAAATGAAAAATGTTGGTGTGGGGGAAATATCTCTAAAATTTTAAACTTTTTTTATATAGCTATTATGCACCACAAACTTTTTTTTTTTATAAAAATATTAATGGGAATATTATTAGACTTGAATACTCTGTTTTGCCTTTCTAATTGAATTATGTTACAAAAATAAATCTCAATAGATGAAGCTGAGCGGAAAGGAGATGCTAGGTTGCTTGTGATTGAAAATTTATCCATATTTGTTAAACCAAACATAAGATTTATTATATGATGCAAAATTCTCCAAAAAAAAAGAAAGAAATAAATTCAATTTTCATTTAAAAAAGAACAAACTGCATCTGTATAGCATGTTTTATTCAAGCTGCACAAAAATATAGTATAGTCTCTTAATCAGACTAAGTAAGATGTCGGAAAAATGGATTTGAAAGTAGATTAATTCCTCTTTGTTCTACAATAAGAAAATTGAAAAAAAAATGCAAATCAACATCTAAAGCTCATGTATCTACCCTTTCAATTCTGATAAGTTAAAATTGCAGTTTTCGCCTCTATGAAGCCAGGAAAAATGTATAGTTCTAAATATCTACACATTATATGTTGGATGACATGCAACTTTGTGTACAAATGAGTTCTGCAACTAATTCTCCTGCTTGAATTTATAGATTTTGAACTATTAAATTTGGACATGATCTACACATCTTAACAATTAATGTTTTAAGGTATGTTTTTGTGTGAAAGTATTTTTTTTTCTTTTTTCTGTATACAGTATTTATGATTATTATAATAATTATTTTTTTGCCTGTTTCAACAGTGGCCAGCAAGTCTTAGGTCCACCAAAAAAGAAAGATCCAAACAAACTAGTGGAGTCTTTATTCAAATCTGCTCGAGAGTATGTATCACAATTTATATATCATACAAGTTTCAAATAAATAATTATTTCTGATTAATTTTATGATATTTTTTTTACTGCAACTTGATATTGTATGGAAAGTTCCTTTAATATTTTTTAGTTTCAAATAATATTTTTAATTACAAATGTAATTATACATTTGGGTCTGATTTATAAAATTGGTATGAAAACTTATTTTTTTTTAATTGTTCAAATTTGTAAAATATCAAGTGAAATTTGAATGAAGAAAAGGATCAAAATTTACACGAGCAGAAGTGAGTCTGTTACTTATTTAACTCATCGCTAAATTCCCAAAACCTTTTTTTTTTACTTCATCAGTTGAGTATGTCACTCACTTGTCTTCTTCCCTTGGCACTGTTTAGTATTGACTTTATATATTTAAAAAGTAATTGTCATGACTTCTTGAGTTCCTTTGTTACTGACATTAACCATGCGATGGCTGAGAGTGTACTATTAAGGCCTTTTCTCTGTTTGACCTAAGAAAAAGATTGAATGTTTAATCATTACTAGCAACCTGATAAATAAAAAGTATTGGCTTTTGCCTGTTGGAGCAGTGCACATATTCTGTTGAGGTACATGTTATACTAAAACGAAAGCAGTCTTCTAAGTTGCTGGTGCTTAAGAATTGTTAAGTTTTTTATTTATGAATTTTTAAAGGACATGATCATTTCGATGCTGTTTTGAGTTTGATGAGAAGCAGGATTAGGACTTGAATTAAGTTGAAATGAACGAAACCAAGCAAATGTAAGAAAGGGGAGTAGTTTCCCTTTCTTTTTATGTTAGTTTTGAGTACAAAAAAGTTCATTTGGACTCCATGATAGATGCTCAAAGATAAAACAGGAATAACTTTGTATTTGTGAGCAGCGTAAGTAATCAGATGATCCAGTATACTCAGATTTGTGCTTAGTGAGCTAAGAGTAAAGACACTATCAGAGCTGTACTTGTAGTAGAATTAGAAATATCAATATGGTAGTGCCAATACATTTTGAACCAGCATCCTCTTTTTTTTACTTTAATTCACTGAGCTTAGTGAGCTTAGGTAGTTTCAGATTTTCCTGTATTCACACCCTTCATAGTTTCATTCTTATTCACCCAGACATGGTGCAGAGGAGAAGAAAGAGGATGACCAGCCATCCAGGGCCAATCGACCAACGTTTGTAGGAGCAGGCTACAGGCTGGGAGAAACACCAGAGGACACTCAAGTCATTGCGGGTCACTCAAGACCTGCTCAACAGCGTCAAGTGTGTGCTCAATTTATATTTTCAAATATTTCAGTAATTGTACAAGTCTATGATTCCCAAAGCAATACAGTTCTGAACTTTAAAAAAATTTTTTTCACATTGTGTCCCCCACAAGCCTCTCTTTGTGTTTAATCATTGAACTTTAGTAGTTTTAAAAGTGTAAATTTTTTTTTTTATATTGCTGGACTTGATCTGTATCACTGCATTCTTCTGTCTGGCAAATGGAAAAAGGGTTTGAGTTAAAAGGGATAGTATATGATGCTAATGAAATTCTAGGTCCCAACTATGTCTTAATGTTTACATAAACATTTTGTTAAAGACAAAGTAATGATGATTTAAGTAACTTCTTTACTTCCAGTTATTAAACACAAGCTATGATGAAATCTGGTTCTATGGATAAATGAAAATAGCAAAATTTGTCTGGCTGTCTTAAACTTGGCTAGAGTGACTTACTATTTGTATAGCTGAAAGTTTTTTTTTAGAGTAATGATGCATGTTTAAAATGAAAAAAAAAATTACTTGCTAGCATCGTTGAAAAGTTTCTATCTGAGCTTAGATACTCCATTGATTAGATATTCCCATTTGTAACTTTTTTCCAAACTCCTCCTATGTTTTCTTGGGAACATTAATTCATGTTTACATTTAGCGCTAATTGTCAAAAGTATCATAATAACCTAAAGTGCTTTTGATAATATACAGCTGAATATTGTTTCTACTTAACGTAAAATTCAATTTTTCCCCAGTCACCAGCCACTGGTAGATTGGTCTTTTATTGCATAGTTAATTGTTTTCAGATAGCTTTAGGGCTTACTGATTACTACATGGGGGATTTTTGGGCAACTATAAGATTTTGAACATCACATCAGTTTGTTTATAAAGCTTTGTAAGGGTAACTTTCATGTTGAAAGTTCTTAATCTAATTATTTAAGAAGTAGAATGGAAGTTGTAAATTTTTTTTCTGGGTGGGGCAGAAGTCACATAGGCTGTATAGCTTTGTTAGTAGGCCACAGATAAGAAAGATGTTACACCTCTCTTTTTTCATTTGTATCCTAATCGCCTGGTTCTTAAAAGATGCAATGTAGTCCTATTTGCTTATCCTCCTTTTTTTTTTCTAAATTTAATTTTGAACCTTTAGGTAGATAAAAAGTTGAAGCTTTGGAAAAATGGCTTCAGTGTGGATGACGGACCTCTCAGGGACTTCAACAGTCCAGAAAACAAGCAGTTCCTGGACAGTATAGCAAAAGGGTAAGGCTTTTGGTTTTAGAAGAAAATTGGCAGAGTGACTTTGCCACAGTCATCTCAACTTTTTTTTATTTATGGTAGACAAAATAGACTTACATTTCAGTGCATTCTTCTACAATCAAACAGCTGGCTTTTGGTATTTTTGTCCACAACCTTTTTTTTTTTTTTATAATTAATCATTAGAAATTAATGCAAATATTAAATTGGTGCAAAGTGACCCATAAATATGAGTTATTGCCATTCAAGCACTGTGGATGTCACCACTGTGTTTAAACATCAATGATCAAAGCTGTGTCCATTATGACTCATTTAGTGAAGTGCCTCAGGAGTTGATCCGTGAAGCTCATGGTGGTGAGGTCAACCTGGACATGGAGGACCACAGAGCTGAGGAATTCGTCAAGCCCAAGGTCAAGGTTAAAGCTTTCTCTGGGGCCGGCCACATGCTTGGCAGGTTGGTATCAAAGCTTTAGATTGACTCACAGTTAAAAAAAAGAGCTGTTCAATAGAATAAGGCTCTATCAGCTCTTTTACGAAGAACATACCAACAATATTCATTTGGTTTAGTTCAACTTTATGAATTGAGATAATCTTAAGGAGAACCTACTTACACCTGAGCTAAATGGATAGTCACTATCTCTAACCTTCTTTATTTTGTTAATCATTCAGAGATAATAAGGTAAGTCCCCCACAAATAAATTTGCGCTGCTCTTCAAAAAGAAAAAAAAATCTTAACCATCCAAATGTTGACAGCAGATAAGATGGGCCATTAGTACACTTCTGTGGGGTTATGGCTGTTAAGTGATCCACTTTTTGGCCGTCTCAGTGACAAAATACTAATTCATAAATTGACCATCTTCTTTCCTTCAAGAAGAAGAGTTCATTGAAAACCAATTGAAACTTTGTTGTTTGAGTGTTTCAAATTTGATTTACACTGACAGTTTTAATTGCCCTTAAATTACCCTGATGCCACACACCTTGATCAATGACGCTTGGAGGGTTTCACTAAAAGTGAACTCTAAAATTTTGATTATAACAGTTTTTACCTAAAAGTAATTTTAAGATTTTTCAAAAATCTGAATGGGTTAAAATCAGCATGATCTTAGTGTGATCAAAACCAATGTGAAACATTTCAGCTTTATTCTTTTTATGGAAAATATATGGACTGAACATATTATTGCAATAACAAAAAACAACAAAAAAACTATTAAGGAAGTAATCAGAAGTTTAGCTATGAAATTATTTTGATAATGTTGCAGTATTTAAACTATTTGTTTGTTTTTTGTATTTTTGTGTGTTTTGTTTCATTGTTTGTTATTTTTTCATTGATTTTTACTCTGTTTCTTTTTATTTTCGTTTAGTTTTGTTCTGAGTTTTCTTTTTTAATTCCATGTTTTATTGGTTAGTTTTCAAGCCATTTACATTGAAAATTAATCAAATATCTGAACTACTAACATCTCTGCTGTTATTTCGTTGTTTTTGTGGCTGTTTTTGTCATGTGGATGTGATCGTCAATCGTCGATGTGGTTTACTTGTGTCACCAGTGAAGAACCCAACTCTTTCAGCCCTGCACCTGCTGTGGCCAGCGCCAACCCGCCGGCAGGAGACCGTCCAGCTCAAGCCATCCAAGTGGATGACACAAAGCCAGTCACAAGTGTACAGCTCAGGCTGGCAGATGGAAAACGGTTGGTCTTCGTTACAGCATCTTTGTTTTTATTTTCTGAACTGGTTATTATTTTGAGAATCAGTTGTACAGTCATAGTCCATGTCACAAGTTGAAAGCTTACTTGAATAGCTTCTCTCTTTAAGTGCTTCTAATTTTCAAAGTCTTTTGTGAAGAGATGTTCTCTGTGTTGCTTGAAAATGGCCTAGCTCAAGTTTGCCCCTGAAATTTGTGGTCAAATTCAAGAGATGGCAAGTGGATGCTACTTCCAACCGAATCCTATAAAAGGTTGTCTGCCTGTCTAGAAAGTTGCTCATGATCTTGCAGGGTGTCCAGCAAGTCAGAAATTTGATAATCAGGTCGGAAGAGTCGGAAATGGTAGGATATCGACCATTGAGGTCGGGAAAAGGAAGGAAAACAGCGTTCAATAACTAAACCAACAGCCTTTGCTGATAGTAAGGCCATCGGCTAGCCAGCCAGGCTTGACTCAGTGAGGTTCGTGCGGCGGGGACTACTTGAACGTATTTTTTGCGTCATAGCTTCGCTATGGTCCCTGCCCTGCAATTTCTTTGGCCACTACCCTCACGCAGTGGAAACCGACTTTGGATTTTCTTTCAAAATCCTAGGTAATTTTGTAGCCGTAGGAAGTTTTAGGTTGAAATGTTGCTGGACACCCTATCTCGGTTTACCTGAGTTTCTTGTCAATGCATACACAGGCTGTCAAGTGCACATTTAAAGTGGATATCTTAACTGTGTAACACATGATATAATTTAATTTAAGCTGTCGTAACAAATACTCATGGCTGTTAGTTTTGTTTAATTGCTTTGAGGGCAACTATTTTAATGTGAGTTAGCTTAGGATGGTTGTGAAAATGAAGTGATTACTCATTTTTATATGAGAAAAAGTTTTTTTTTCAAATTTGCTACTTAAAGATACATTTTATCCAATCTATGAAAAGTATTGTATTTTTTCAATAATATTCATATCTAATTCCTTTTGATTTTTTTCCTGATTTTCCTTCCTTGTCAACAGATTAGTCCTGAAGTTAAACCATTCTCACAGAGTCAGCGATATTCGGCAGCACATTGTGTCGTATCCTTACCATTATGAAAGGTGCCACCAATGATATTAATAATGTTCTACATACAAGATTACTGAAGACAAATAAAAAATACCATATTGCCATATGTTAAAGCAAAACTGATGGGCCGTGACTCTATTAATGGTATCTTATTCTAATCTTAGTGCTGCAAAAACATAGTCATTTTTTTCTTTTTTGTTAGGAATACCCTTACTTGCACATATTTGAGCCACACAAAATAATGGAGATCAAAGATGCACATTGAAAAAAATTGTTCTCATAGTCAAATTTGTTGATTAAAAAACATAATGACTCAGTTTTAAAAGTTTTAACTAGGTTAGTATCTATGAGTTACCTCCAAATTCAAACTTTATTTTTCAGGTAAATCTCTTATTTTAATCTCAGGGAAAAGAATTTTCGGTAACTTTATAGAATTTTGTATATTTTGAACAGCTTGGTGATCTTTGATAAATCCTGTTCTTGCGCAAGACGGAAATTTCCACCATCCTTAAGGTTGAAAGCTGTGTAAAATTTTATGGAAAAAGAGAAAATTGAATTCTACAAATATGATAGTTTTCTGTCACTGACATAAAAATGGGCTATATATTATTATCGATATCTTGTATTTTATATACATTTTGAATTCCAATACCGAGATTTGTATGGTAATTGAAACCATGAGAATATTGATGCTGTCAAGCTGTTTTCTTTATGGTATAATTATTCGTTCGAAAAACTTCATTCTCTCCATCTTCACACCCAGACCTCTTCGTTATTTCCAACAAGGATCATTCTGATTTCTTCATCTGGTAAATAGTAATTTTTACGACTTGGCAATTTTTTCGGGTGGGATTCAAGATACATTATCTAAATCTAGTCAATTATTAAGGTTGATGCAAAATCCTTTGTAGAGTTAGAATCTAGATCTAGAGGAAATATTGATCTTATTATCAAAACTGGGAATGACATGATTTTTATGAGACTATCTAAATCTACTTGATAATTAAGATTGATGGAAAATCTAAAGTAAATTTAGAATCTAGATCTAGAGTAAATCTGGATCGTACTGTCTAAAGCGGGCATATCATGACATGAGACAATAAATATAGTAGGCGATTTTCATTCCAAAGCAAATAATTATAAATCAAGATCTAAATGTTGGATCGTTATTTTTTTGTTTTACAGAGCCAGGTGGAGTCTGATGAGAAGTTTTAGACCTAATCGATATTGATCATGTTCAGCTTAAATGCCTCAAGGAAAGATAAAGCTGAGGAGAGCAGTGCTCTATGTGTATGCTAGAATACAGGCCTTTATGGTGCCTCAGTTGAGCCAGTAAACCATTAAAAGCAGTAAGATTTGCGGAACACACTTGTAGATGAGCTACAGGTCATTCAACCTCTTAGTCTGAGCACAAAGGAGAAAATGAGCTAAATCAGTAAAACGGAAATGCCCCACAATCATGGCTCTGCGTACAATCAAATTTTGTTTTAATTAAGAGTGGGGGCAAGAGGAGGGGGAAGAATGCTATGGACCGATTTTAAAAAAAGTTCAGTAAAAAAATTTTCATCTAGTTCTCATCCCTGTAATCTAAATTTTTCAACAACTACAGAAACACCAGAAGTATAAATCTACACAAGTCACTCTTCTCAGACTCTAGTTGTGATATTTGCTTCTTGTATTCAAGAGAAATAAAATCTGAATGGTGTTATTAATAGGAATGAATTACGTTTTCCTTAGATATTCAAATGATAAAAAGAAAAAAAATCAAGTCGCTTTCCCTTATCACTAATATGAGGGCTTAGTTGTTTCTATAAAAAAAATTTAAATCTTGAGTTCATCATCTTCCAACAGCAATAGTGTACAAGATTCATTCTTAGGTTTGATGAATTAGAAAAATCTTGCCCCAAATGGGCACCATAGCTGTGAGTATAATCTACGACATATTTGACTAATCACAGGCGAGAAAGCTTGGCTTCCATTGCTCGTAATTATTGGTTCGTGCCACAAGAGACATCACTATATTTCTCCCTGTTATCTTGAACAAGAACATAAATCCGAAAACGGAAAAGAATTGTTCACTGAATTGTGTGCATTTTCATGATAAAGCGATTCCTTTGAAAGTCTTCCTTTTACTTTTGTTGAAATTTGAAAAGCTCATAGTTAGATAACTTTGAAAAAACTTATTATTCTTGACCCAAGTATTTCATTTTATTTTTTAAGATTTTCTTTGTATTTAAGTTTATAGTTTTAGTATAAATATGAATCTATATAAGTACAACTCTCTCTCAGTATGTCCCTATTTGGATCATGAAGCTTTGTTTTTCTTAACCCGTATGCCAGTTCTAATCCACAGTATGCCCAGTCTAATTTCTGTCTAATGACTACGTTCCCAAACAAAGAACTTACCGACGAGACGCAAACAATTGAGGAGGCAAAGCTCATCAATGCAGTTGTGGTACAAAGACTGAAATAAGGCTTATTTATTCATGTGACTTTATAAGAGATTATCTTTTCTATCAGTTATGTTCTTTTTTTCACTTCTTGCTTTTTACAATCTTTTTTTTCTTAAAGTTTCAAGTGAAAAAAAATGTGCAGTTAATGGTTATCAAATGATGAGTGAGACTTTTTATGTGTTGTTCTTTATGGAATTGAACATTAAAATTATTCTTTTTCTGAAAAAATTGTAAATTACAAGTGCTAGATTAAACATATCATTAAAATCTCAAGGAATTAAAGAAAAAAAAAAAGAAGAAAAGAAAAAGATGAAGAACACATTTGTAAAATTTTGATCTTTTGAATCTCTTTTTTTTTATTATTAAATGACATGTTTTTTTTTATATTCCCTGCAAAAACTCCTCATTTATGAACAGAGAATACATCTGAATTATATAATTATTACATTTTATGGCCATATTTGCAACATCTGTCATCTTAATTTTACACAAAATTCTGAGGAAATGCAAATACCAGCTTTCTTAAGCTAAGATATATTGATCAAAGGTTGTTTAGAAGAAATCTGAAACATGAGAGCCAGGCTGGCTACTTGGTTTTGCTTTACTCCCAAACCTTTTAAGTTGCTCTATGCTGCTATGATGTTGAACGATGTGAATTTTTCAAACATTATAATTTTCCTACCTCAGTAGTTAAAAATAAAAAGATGACCTTACCCAACTTTCTGTAGGTTTTAAATTTTTGACTTTTTATTTAGATTGGTATCTAGTGATTTAGTTTCATATGGATTGGTTCAGTATTTACTCATATGCAATACTATATAGATACTCTGAGGAGCTTGGGATACATTAAGGTAGTTCTAATTATCAGAAATATGATTAAAGGTGTTTTATTGTGGTGAAAAGGTCATTGAGAATTTCTATTTTTGTTCAATAATAATTTTTAATTTGAATCGCGAGAGATGAAGGTAGGTGCAATGTACTGTATACATGCTGATGAAGTAGAATTTTTGCCTTTTACTGTGATGGTGCTTCACTGCAATTGAGCTTTCTTCACTATCTGTTATTGCTCAGGGCACGTATATTAGATATGTTTCAGCTTTTCCACATACTGAGAGGTTACAAGAAGCATGGAAAAGAAAATTTATTTTGGAGTAGTGTATGATTTATGAAAGAAAGCCTGAAATATTGTATTTTTTAATTTCTATCTCATGTTAATATGTTATGATTGATACATTGCTGTTTTTTGGATGAGTGTGGTTAACAACAAACTGACTATAAAAATACAAATGATTGTTCTGCAGTTATTTGATTGAATTTGAAGGTTAGAAAAAATAAATTCCACTGAGACTGAGAGTGAACCTTCTTTGTTTCTTCTTCAATTCTTGTGACAAGTAGGATCTTGAAAATGAATTATTATTTTTTTTTAGCTTTTTAAAGGCCCACATACACGCAGAGGGTAGGCGTTACACAAGATTTGTCTGCAAGGCATGCTGGGCTGTGTTTACTCCACACGCAGTGAGAAAACAAGGGGTTGTGTGTTTAGGTTTCCACAGGAATTTTGAGATCACCAGGTCACATGTTTAATATACTGAGTAACATGTTGCTGCACATTGCAATAGCCAGTTGACTCAAGTCATGTCTATGCGTGAAACATGTTTTTTTTTTTTCAAGATCTCCTCTATTCTTTGTAACATTAATCTAATATTTGGTAACAGTCTGGACTAAAATTCGAGGATGAATACAATTCTAAAACTTTTTTGCCTAAATCAGGAAATTTTAAGTCATTTTGTTATAGCCTGTCAGGCGCCCAACCAAAAATCAGACAGGGCTTGATATTTTCGCGCTTTGCTAGAATGTCCACGACATGCCCTCTACACCTGGTTTTTCCCTGTGGTTTTCTTACACATGCTGTGGCTCAGTGCTGAGTGCAACCACTGTGTGTATGGTGGGCTTTTTAAGTTTTTTATAGTAATTAGCATCTGGCTCAAAAGAGCTCAGTTTCTTTGCATAAGAGTGGCATTTTAGCTCAGTCTACCTCAGTATAGGTGTGACCATCAGAGCCTATGATAACAGAGTACACAAATCTATTACACTTGTCAGCTTTTGTCAATGATGATGGACTATGCCTTATATTCTAGTTATTGGAGCTCTAAATTGAGCTACCAGGGAATTTATGAAGAATTGATAACTAACCTTCTGTGAAATAATTTTAAAGAAATATTTTAAGTTTCATTAACATTTCAGCTAGATCTTATATTTTATTATCCGGGTAGTGTTTGTAAAAGCCTCCCCCCCCCCAAAAAAAAATACATGTTGTAATAAGGTTCCAGGCTTCTTGCAGCTACAACTTGATGGACAGACTCTCTCTCTCTCTCTCTGCTCAGTGGACAGTTTAGAAACTAAAGAAAACAATTTATGTCCATACAATAGGTATTACTACCTGCAGGACAATTCTTGTTATTTCATCATGCAGTTAATGAACTCTACTGTATCCCTTTCCATAATCAACTCTTCTATTTTAATTTTTACTTTTATAATTTGATGTAGATATAAAAAATGAAAATGAAAATAATAGGTAAACACAGCTAAAATAAAAAGTACAGTGCACTCCTGATATATTAACATATGGAGGTCCAAAATTTCTATGTCGATGTAAGCAAAAGCCGATATAAAGATGTCTCCTTTAATTTAAATACCCTTTTTTAAAACTACACTACCGTACATGAACTTTAAACACTGGGTTTTATACTTATGGGGAAGCAACTGCTAGTGGCTTGTAAATTTTCTATTACTTCCCATGTTTTGTAAAATTCGATATATTAATATATGTGACTTTCCTCTTGCACACGTAGTCTCTCCCTCCCCTTGATTTAGACATAACCTGTAGGTTCTGTACAGGCAATTGCTGTACTGCAAGCCTGATCAGTGCCAGCCTAGTCCTGACTGACTCGTGACTGACTGCATCACTCTCTTGCTTGGAGTTCAACTTTTCAAGGCCCCAACACACCTTAGGTTCAGCCCAGTAAGCCCAGCCCCATCACCCCCTGTGAATCATTGAATGCGATACACAACACTGCGGGACCAGTGGTTGCACCCTGGTTCACCTCCCATTCCCTCTCCCCTAATCATCCCACCAGTCACAGCATCAAAGGGATTGTCACTCGCTTTGAGGCATTCTAAGAGCATTTCTTGTCACAGGGCCTCTTTTGCTCGCTTACCTTGGTGCTATTGATGTCGATATATGAGAAAAGAAGAGAGAAAGAGAGAGAGAGAGAGAGAGAGAGAGAGAGAGAGAGAGAGAGAGAGAGAGAGAGAGAGAGAGAGAGAGAGAGAGAGAGAGAGAGAGTCGATATAGAGATCTGTAATCAAAGACAGCAAATAGGGGAAAAATTCAGACTTCATAAAGCATGCCGATATAAGAAAAAATTCTACACAGGCGATGTCGATATAAGTGCTGTGCACTGTAGTACCACATATAAGTGTTTTTGCAGCTTACATAAAAGAAGCTTCTATAACTTTCTATCATATGAAGCAAAAAACAAACAAAACAAACAAAAAAGAAACACAATTTTACAAAGATTCAGTTCAGCATAGTTAGATGCATTTTAATGTTTAACAATGTCTTCCATGAAATTGATCAGAGGTTCAGCTGCTCTCCATGCAATGAATAACACAGAAAGTGATGGTGTCAGCACTGTATATGTTGCTAAGATAAGCATGATGATGCATACTGAATTTTCAAGGAAATCATTAAATTTCTTTTATTTTGTTATCATTGCTGGCCTAAAAACTGCTCACTGTCTGCTGGCCTAAAAACTGCTCACTGTCTGTGGTCAAATGCATAATAAAAAATAAATTATTTATATCTCAGACATCAACTTCACAGAAGCAAAAGTAAACCTGCGCATAATTATCTCTTTTCACTGATTCTTTCTCCACAGCCAACTAGAGATTCATTCTCTTTGAGAAGCACATCATCTTAGATAAAAGAACTTTTTTTTTTTTTTTTTAAATTTTTTGTCTTGTATCTGACCTCTTATGAGAAATAACAGGTTTTATTTACCCATGAATATACAGACTGACTTTTTAGTTCTGAGGAAAAAAAGCTTTTTTCCTCTTGGTATCAGACCCCTCAATGAGTATAAATCACGGATTGGATATTTCACCACTGAAGGCAAGGTGCTAGTACTAGTTGTCCAGCATGAACTGATTGGTACATTTCTGTATAGACAAATTTCATACAGGTTTAAGGAAAAAATGATTTGGGACACTTTAAAAATCAAATTCAAGTTTAACTTAAGTTCTTTTTAAAGTTTACCTTTCCGACTCTAAAACATCACAGTCATGCAAACAATGATGAATATGAGGATAAATTGAAAATACATATAGTATTAGTAAATAAAAAAAAATACAACAAAAAACAAAAATCTTTCAGCAGTACTATAACCTCAAAAAATTTCCTCGTGGGAATGAGGTTAAAAACAAATTCAAATCGAATACCTAAATTCTTCATCTTGTGAGCTGCGTCTCTAAACAATCAAAAAAAAAAAAATCACCGAGATGATTTGATACTGATAAATGATTTGCTTCCTTGTTGTTTGATAAAGCCAATACACTTAAATTTGGCATTCGCCTATTTTTGCTGATAGATCAAGCCTCGGTTAACTTCCGTCAGAAAAAGCAAGGCTTGCGCCGGATGAAAAAATCCAGGATTCCAGGGCCAGTCAATCACCATATAGTCACAGATGATTGAATTTAATTCCTTTCACATAAATATTTGATTGTATATTTGAGTGTACCATGAAGTGAATCCATTCGAGCAGCACTGATCCTTCTATGAGGGAAATTTTGAATTGGAAGCAATATTAGATGTTAACAAAGGTTTTTATCCTTTTTAAGGCCTGCAAATCACTCTGACTGCAACTCTTGCTGATTATTTTACGTTATAGCTTTTTGTGAAGCAGCCTGCATGCAAATGCATCCCAAAATTAGAAGCTGCTCCATTTGTTTAAGAATGCAATAAGTGATAGTTTAGGTCCAATCAAACATAATACATGTACATGTACATAATTGTAAATGACCTCAACACTTAGCTCCCTCTTGAGTATCTCTTATGTGCCACCATATTAATTTCTTTTTCTTATCATTTACGTTTTCTGTTATGTATATCATGCACTTACAATACGCTCCTAAAATTTTTTTAATAAGAATATTAGGCAAATCACTGTCTCAAGCAATAGAGTTAGAAAAAAAGTACAAACTCTTGGGAAAAAAAGTCCAGCCTAAACCAACAAAGTTTCTGATGATAACGTATCTTCTGTAATATTATTCTTGTTTTTTCTTGTTTTTTTTTAAACAAGTAACTATTAATAAGTCACGCTATAAATATATTAATACCTTCTGCAGGGAAAAATATGCTTAACAAAAAAAGCCTGAAATCAAGTCTTTTGATCAAAATTAAGTGTGTCTCCCATTTCTTTTTTTAAATAAAAAAAAAACCAGTATGAAAGGATAATTGATGAGTGTTTTCACTGGTGATCATTGGCAGAATACTATTTGTGTCCATTTTGTTTGAATTTGTCTGAGATAAATAATATACTTTTCTAATAACACTGCTTTGCTTGTGAAGGAATCAAATTAGGTCTATAAGGAACAGGATGAAACAACACATCTAACAAGATAAAAATTATATGCAGCTTAGCTTATCAATTATATAAACATGTTTGTATATTTTTAGCAAGGCATAGCCTACACTAGGGTTAACTTTTGCTTTGTAAAGCTTAAGGACTGCGCACAATTAAACATTTAACTTTAATAAAAAACGGCAGCTTTTTTTTTTTTTCAAATAATTTATTATGTGCTTCACTTTGATAGCACCACAAAAACAAATCCTGCATAAATGCTCTCATTAAAGCTGTCTTTGCAACAATTAACCATTTTATATCCTACAATAGATCAACTACAAATTACACATAAACATGTCTGTATAATAACATAATAAAAACAGAGTCAGCAGCCAACTAGTCTTAATGCCCAACTTGTAATACATTATCTTAAGTCATTGATATTTTAGGTTGGTTATGTTTTGATATAACTTTTCCGAGCAAAGTGATCTCAAGCCTGTCTGCATATCAAACTTGAGCCAGTGTCGGGCTTGGTGGAGCAGAACAGACGAGAAGCTACGTGTGCCTCAAATCCATGAAGATTTGAAGATTTAACTTTCAGGGCGTTTGCTCTACCAACAGCCGTCAGTACTCTTTCCATTCATTAATATCTACTCACTTTCTTCTCTAAAAACAAATGTAGAACATATCCTCTTTTCTGTATCAGATAATAAAATAACGCATGAATATGTACATGGTTGAAGTAATAAAACAATAAAAAACATACACTCAAAGAAAGAATAAAAACGTGCTACATCCAGCGTTTGTTTTCAAATGGCCTTTGTGCATTGGATTTGACTGCCCTATTGTTTGCCTTTGAAAGTATACAGTGCTTTTTGATATAGATATTTCTAATCATATATATTCCTAGCCAACACAATCTTCACACACCCCTGCAAATAAAGGTCTTTGATGAGACATAAAAGATGACTGAAAATTTACTATAAAACTAAGTATTTTATAAAGGAAAAAGGGGGGGGGGGGGGAAACAGGATTACAAAAAAAAAATTAATGAAAGCAACGATAATGATATTTTACACTTCAATAACATGGCCACTTGGGCAAGAATTTCATAATCATTCTTTCACTCCCAGCCATGGCAGACTAGCCTCCACCAATGTTTCAAACGGACTCATGCATGCATCATAGAGATTCCACTCTTCTACTCGCTGCATGTACCTCTAATGCTAAACTATTACGCTAATAACAGATTCTAGTCTGGTCCAAAACTTATTTGTCCTGCTCCGCCTTTCTTCATGTACCTCCTATACATTTTGTAACGAGCACTTTCTGCGAGTTTGGATTTCATCTCCTCTTCTTTTTGTTGTTTCCATTCCTTGAAGACAGATGTAAAATAAAATTAAAAACAAATTATTATAAGAATGCAATGTCATCTTCTTTGCACTTTTTGAAAAACCATTATATGTAAACATAAGAGAAAAGATTTAGATTTAATAGATTGGTTTTATTTTTTTTTAATTCAGAAAGAATTAGGTTCATAAAAAAGACATGTACGGTAGTCACTACCCTTCCTGTGGAAGTCGAGCTGGGACTGTGGTTTCAGCTTCCTTAAATCAAGTCAGTTTTAAAAGATTAGTTCTCATTTTGAACAGTAAGGGATGTTAGCTTTGGCTTAATTTATAAGATCTGCATACATTGTAATAGGATAAAAAAACAAACAAACTAAAAATATCTTTTTTCTTTTATAACCAATGGCCAAGGTCTATCCCATTTTTCCGAAAAATAAACTTTGAGGAAAAAGTATCTTTTTTATACAGTCCTTCTGAAAGTTTTCTTGTAAACAAGGAAGAAGAAATTGCTAACACTACATCATTTTTCTTTATCTGTGCCTAATCAAGATGACCCTGTCTGAGTTGGCCACCGGCAAAGGCAAACATAAAGCAGCCTTAAAACATATATGACATGTTTATTAGCTCAGCCTTTTGACTGTATTTTTCTTTTAATCCTTGATAAAATGGACTATAAATTTCCTTTTGTAATTCAGTGGTGACTTTCAAAGCACGGAGTGAGGGGGTGGGAAATAAAGTCAACTTCTGATTAGTCCATGCTTTCTAGGTAAAAAAAAATCAATATCAATATATCCGAACATCAACATATCCGTTGAAAAATAAGAAACAAAAAATAGAGTGTAAATTAGGTAATCAACTTATCAGAGCTCAACAAAAACAGAATGACATGTACACAAAGGGAATATTTTTGCAATAAGTATACATTGCTAGATGATTCAGCCCCTTGGGCTTCTCTATGAACTAAATATTACCTTAAATGAATAATTGAGACTGTATCTTACCGTAAAATTCTGTTTTATCCATAATTCACGTTCTAAATATTCCTCTATTTCATGTTCTTCTTGTGCCTGAGAAATACAAAATTTTTAATGCTTTAATAAAGGAAAAGCTTTGAAGGTAATTTTTAAATTGGAAAAAAGATTATTTCAGATATCTTAAAAATCCCACTCTACATTAAACAAAAGAAATCTGACATGTCATCTACAATATGAATTTGCTAAATATGCCATAATTAAAAAAAATTAATTATCATAGATCTATGCTTTTGGCATTAAAATTTGAAAGAGAAAAGTTCAACAGTCCAATATTTACAGGAATAGCTACAAATCCCGCGACTAACTGGATGTAATTAAAAGAAATGCTGCTAAAAATAGAAAAATCAACATCTTCACTTTTGCCTCTACACCTCTACTGCTACTACTGCTGCTGCTGCTGCTGTGTTACTACTATTACTACTACTACTACTACTACTACTACTACTACTACTACTACTACTACTACTACTACTACTATTACTGCTACTGCTACTGCTACTCCTACTACTACTACTCCTACTTCTACTACTACTGCTACTACTACTACTACTACTACTACTACTACTACTACTACTACTACTACTACTACTACTAATACTACTACTCCTCCTACTCCTACTACTACTACTACTACCACAACTACTACTGCTGCTGTTACAATTACTCCTAGTAACGCTTATACATCCTCGACGCCTACTTGACTACATCAGAAACCATGTTCCACTCACATCAAACTGGGCCTGGCTGAGCCCCATAAACTTGCGAATGATGTGAAGTTTCTCCTCCTCCCCATATTCTTCCCTCTTGATGTTGAACCGCCACACCCAGCGCAGCCACCACGCTATATACAACACTATATGGTATGGCAACAATACCAGCTGGACCCACAGTACATCTGTAGCTTTCGGTTTGCTGTAGCCACCTCTGGGGAAGAATGTGTGAATGTTTTAATTTTAATTAACATTTTTTTATACCAGAGGGTTTCTCATTACATGCAATTATAGAATAAAAAAAAAACAAACAAATGCTTAACTCTTGGGCATAACTATATATAAATCCAAGGACCCATAATATACATGTGTGAAAGAAGGAATAAAATAAATTACGGTGTAAGCAATCACCAAAGCTGAACTTGTATGAACAGAGTAGATAACATAATTCAAAATTACATTGAGACGTTTCGCCTTTATTGGCTCCATCAATTATGAAAATATGAAAACATTTCTCTGCCTGACATCAAAGAAGACACTTTATTTAATATTGTAAAACACATTACATATTCAATTTCTTTCTCAACATTATGAGTATGTTAAGTTTTGATTTTCTCGCACATTCCATTCCCCCCAGAAAATTTTAACCATAGTGAAGAAAAGCCAGATGATTTGTGCAAAGGAGAGACAGGCCGTAGAAAAGAATAAAATAGTTAGAGCCATGGGGAAAAAAAGGAGCATCACTTATGCATAGCCAAGATATGAACTTTATATTTTCAGGCGATCATTTCGTATATACAGACCAAAGAACAGAGATAGAGCTTATTAAGTAAAGTGTTAGACTGTCAATAAGAGGGCCATGCTTTCACAGGCAGGTAACAGCATATGCCTGGAG
Organism: Elysia crispata; assembly: GCA_033675545.1. Lineage (NCBI taxonomy): Eukaryota > Metazoa > Mollusca > Gastropoda > Plakobranchidae > Elysia > Elysia crispata. The sequence continues at coordinate 28,413 of JAWDGP010000398.1, forward strand.
GAATCCAACTTGATTTCCCATTAGCTTAAAATAGAGGCCTTTTTTTTTGGTATGAGATTCCTTTGGGAATGTAAATGTAATTGGTGTGACTAAAAACAACTTATGTTGCAGCAAATTTAGTAGTGAAAAAAGCAAGCTTACCGTATATCCATTTTTTCTTCAATAATTTTTCGTATCGTTGCTTCTTCCTCTTCCTTTATTTCTTCCTAAAAGTAAGAATATAATATAATAAGAATGACAAGTGTTCTTAGCTCTTGAAAAAAGCAGCAATAAAACCTTGCAACTATAATATCCTATAATGTAAAAACCTGCCATTGTAGTGCTGAGGTCGAAGTTTTTTATCTTTTTTTTTTGCAACACGTCAATGTTTAACATAGATTTTGAAGCTTACTAAAGGTGGTAGATATTTTAACTTTTAAGACAAAAAAGGTAATATATGTATTTTTTATCTTTACAAAAGTATGATTTCTTTATGTTGAAGATACGAAAGAAACGTATGCCAAAATACAATAAAAAAAAAATTTCCCAGTGTTAGAAAAGATCTTCAAAGAAATGCTGGCAAGGAAAGGGGAAAATGGCATAAACTAATTTGTGAAGACTAAGATTTTTAAGAAGCTTGACTGACTAAAAATCATTTTCAAAATCAACAAAAATGACATTGCCATAGATCTAAATTTCTTGTAGACTATACACACAAAGGCAGACGTTCTACAAAAATAGGACAGATATAAGGCAGTGCCTCAAATGGGCAAGCCTTACTTTACTCTTTCCTTTCCGTTTCCTGCTTGCACTTATCAATCCCTCGGACTTGGCGATTTCCGTGGCTCTGATCCTGTATTTTTGATCTTTACACAAGTAGTTGAGGGCAGAATTATAGTTGCTCCAAGCTCCATAGTACTTCGGTACCAATTTCAGGGTACGAGGGAAATAATAATTGATATGGTTAATTAGTCCATCAACAGTTTCAAACTAAAAGTGCCCACATTTATGAGATGAAGAGGTACTTTTACCAAAGTACCACAAAAAGATGTACAAACTAATGAATAGAGTGTCATTTTCATATTCACAGCCAAAAAAATGTTGGTTCTTAAAAAAAAAATGCATTTTTCTCCTTGTAGGACTGTGAAAATTGCATAAAATAACGAGATTTCTTGATGAGATTTTTGGTTTATGATATTATTTATTCTGATCTTGTTTCCATCACTAGAAAAATTAACTACAATAAACAATTAAGGGAGACTTCTATGACGAACTCAAAGTGATAAATATTATGTCATATATTCAGAAATCTGAAAATCAGGATCACAGTTATATCATATAATATGTAAGATGTGTGATCCAAGCACACAAAATCACAACTAAGGTGAACACCCCCCCCACCCCCTCCCCTCCCCAACAAAAAAAAAAAAGATTTCTTTGTCTCCCAAATCCCAGTAGCATGTTGTGTGTGTATTAGCCCTGTTCAGAATTTCCTCACCTGTACAACAGATATAACTGTGATGGTGACTGCAATCACTAATCTGACATCCACTTTCGGAGCCACTCGGGTCCTATAGTAGCGGTAGTAATGAGCGTAGTACTCATCTGTGAGAAGAGAAAATAAAAAGCTCTTCAATACGTTCCTGGTAGCTTGGCTTTATGCTTCAATATGACCAGTGAAAGAAAGCGTGAAAAAAATTGTTACCTGATTGAATAGCAGTTTGTTATTGTCGAAACTCATGTGCATCTAGGATATATCAGAAAGTGATGATTTGAAAGGTTATACTTTTTTTTCTAAAATTGCATTAAAACTATTTAAGGATTTTCATACATAAAACCATTCAGTTTGATGTGTATATAAATATATATATATATATATATATATATATATATATATATATAGGAAATGGCAAAGCCAGAATAAAGCCAAGAGATTGGTTGTTTGCATGTTCATCATAGCTTTCTGTAACATTCATATCACCAAGAGGACTATGTTGTCTTAAATTTACTGAGATCCATTTTAAAATTCCAGGCTAATATCTATGCATTATTTTTTAAAGAGCTAAATTTACATATGCTATATAAAATTTTATGCCCTTAAGTTTAAGGAAAGGAAATAAAGATGTAGGTGGTACCCTATAAAAAGAAAAAGAGCATCTCTTTCTTCTTTTCAATTGTATTGAGACAAGGCTGCCATGTCTAAAAAAATTATGAGTCTTAAACAGAACTAGAATAGATAGGCAAAAAAAGTTATTTTATTAAAAGACATCAAATCAATACTATAAAATGAGGAGGTTGTGAAGAGTGACAAAGAGATGAGAGAGAGAGAGAGAGGGAGAAAGAGAAATAGAGAGAGAGAGAGAGAGAGAGAGAGAGAGAGAGAGAGAGAGAGAGAGAGAGAGAGAGAGAGAGAGAGAGAGAGAGAGAGAGAGAGAGAGAGAGAGAGAGAGAGAGAGAGAGAGAGAGAGAGAGAGAGAGAGAGAGAGAGAGAGAGAGAGAGAGAGAGAGAGAGAGAGAGAGAGAGAGAGAGAGAGAGAGAGAGAGAGAGAGAGAGAGAGAGAGAGAGAGAGAGAGAGAGAGAGAGAGAGAGAGAGAGAGAGAGAGAGAGAGAGAGAGAGAGAGAGAGAGAGAGAGAGAGAGAGAGAGAGAGAGAGAGAGAGAGAGAGAGAGAGAGAGAGAGAGAGAGAGAGAGAGAGAGAGAGAGAGAGAGAGAGAGAGAGAGAGAGAGAGAGAGAGAGAGAGAGAGAGAGAGAGAGAGAGAGAGAGAGAGAGAGAGAGAGAGAGAGAGAGAGAGAGAGAGAGAGAGAGAGAGAGAGAGAGAGAGAGAGAGAGAGAGAGAGAGAGAGAGAGAGAGAGAGAGAGAGAGAGAGAGAGAGAGAGAGAGAGAGAGAGAGAGAGAGAGAGAGAGAGAGAGAGAGAGAGAGAGAGAGAGAGAGAGAGAGAGAGAGAGAGAGAGAGAGAGAGAGAGAGAGAGAGAGAGAGAGAGAGAGAGAGAGAGAGAGAGAGAGAGAGAGAGAGAGAGAGAGAGAGAGAGAGAGAGAGAGAGAGAGAGAGAGAGAGAGAGAGAGAGAGAGAGAGAGAGAGAGAGAGAGAGAGAGAGAGAGAGAGAGAGAGAGAGAGAGAGAGAGAGAGAGAGAGAGAGAGAGAGAGAGAGAGAGAGAGAGAGAGAGAGAGAGAGAGAGAGAGAGAGAGAGAGAGAGAGAGAGAGAGAGAGAGAGAGAGAGATGATTTTTTGTTCATTAAGTGACACTTAGGATATTTTCAGAAGCCAAATGAATAGAAAATGATGATGCCGTTTCCATCCCACAATCAGTCAAATCATTTTAATCTCTGTATGAAAGTGCAAACAAGAAACGCTGTCTCATGTCAGGGGTTTACCTGGATTGTCCAACATGTAGTCATAATCATTCCGCTGTTCCTCATCTTTTAGGATCTAAATTATTTAGGAAGAAAAATCCTCTTAATGTAAGACACTGGTGAGAATGTTCTCAAATAAACACAAATTACATTTATCTTTGCCTAAAGTCATAATTTTGAAAAAAATACAAAGAAGAACAACAAGAAACCAATAAAAAACAAACAAAAAAACAAAGACTTAAAGAACCATGTGCCACAAAGTTCCCCTCCAAACAAGGCCTAGATATCCAGCTTGACCAGGAGGGGAAACCCTAAACTGTAAGATATGCTGGACACTATAACTTTCATAGTCAGGCAGAGAAGTCTCTAATGAATGATAAATGGCCTGAAAGGTATACCTTCTTATCATTACATTATTAATGGCTTCTACTAATGAGATAGTTATGCTAGCTACCACAACTCTATGCAACATATTATTGAGATTGTATTAAGACCTGCATTTTATCCTTCTTTTGTTTAAAACACAACATATTGTAAATGTTTTGTAAAACCAACCTATGAAAAAAAACTGTCAATTCTATTCCTTTACTCTTTTTATCACTTCTTAGATACACATTTATTTTTTATTTCCATTCGTCCCATTTATAATTTTTTCTTTGTAGATCTGTGTACACGAAGAATTCATAATAAAGAAGAAGAGAAAAAATTCAATTGAAGATTTGCTGTTATCTCAGAATCACAGGAAGGGATTGTAAAAAAAACAACAACTTTTAATTGCTTTTCTTATCTCAGTTTATTTGTTCCCAAAATATTTATCCTATCTTGGTTCATAGATCTGCATCATGTGAAAACTTTTTAAACTCTCTGATACTATTTATTTCTCAGTGATTCGTTCTCTGCTCAAACTTTTTAAACTCTCTGATACTAGTTATTTCTCAGTGATTCGTTCTCTACTCAAACTTTTTTAATTCTCTGATACTAGTTATTTCTCAGTGATTCGTTCTCTACTCAAACTTTTTTAATTCTCTGATACTAGTTATTTCTCAGTGATTCGTTCTCTGCTCATTCTTTTCCAAAAATACTAGGTAATATCAAATTTATGCCAATTAACCAAGAGGATACAATTGTTGCTATGCTAACCTGAAAATATATTTCTTTCTTTTTCTTTCTATTAAGCTAAAAACTTTCAAAGCCATGAGCGTCTGAGGGCTGCAACTTGTGCTCTTAGCAGCCGGGAATTCATCTCTGAATATATTTCCAGCCCCAGAGGCAACAAGTCAGTGCGATGTTGTAGCCTCCGAATTTACTGAAAAAATTGGGTTCCAGCCAAGCCTTTGTAAAGGCTGGTATTTGCCTATCTAAAAAAGGGGGAAACTTCCCTGTACTGCTTAGGAAAGGGCTGGCTAGATGAGATCAAACCCAATGAACAGACAGCCTGAGCCAGATTTAAACACAACTCTTCTGTATTATAAGCTTAACCTCCACTCAAATGAACTTTCTCAGTGTCTGTCAGGAGGTTGAATCTAGTGTCACCAGGTACACAAGAGCAATGAAAGACGTTTTTTTTTTTTTTTTTGGGAGGGGAGGTGGGTGGAGGTGTAATTGATTAAAGTACTCACTGTTTTTAAAAACCGCGGGGCAAAATCTCAATTCAAAATAAGGTTGAGGTACGTGGATGATACAAATATTTTCACTTACTTCGTAGGCATTGGCAATCTTGAGAAACATCTGAGAGGCCTCCTCTTTTGCCTTCTGTATAAAAAACAAGTATTCAAAAATTGGAGAAATAATATAAAAATACAGGTGCATTTCACAGCAAACTTTACAAAAAAATATTAATTTAAAAAGAGTATAAAACCAACAGATTTCTAAATAGTTAATACCACAGTAAAATTGTGCTGCAATTATGATTGTTAGTAAATGGATTTAAGACTTAATTTAGAAGCACACATCAATTGTAACAAAAACAATTTATTGACAGGATTTAAAAACAAAAACTTAATGTCAGGATTTAAAAACAAAAACTTAATGCCTGTTAATGGAACCAAAGCAATAATGTGATTTTGTGAAACATAAATTAAGACAGCCATTTATCTCAGAAGACCTCTACATAATTATGCAGAATGTTCTATATATTATGAAGTGGTGCAAAATTAAAAAAAAAAAAGTTCTAAGTAACAGGAATGAAGAGGGATATTTTTCTCGATTTAAGTTTACAACAACAATGTCCAACCAACCGCTTTCTTGTGCATATCTGGATGCCATTTTTTCGCAAGTTTCCTGTAGGCTTTTGTGATTTCCCCCTGTAAAATGAGTGAAAGGAGAAGAAAAGAAAAAAAAAATATGGGGTACAATTACATATCTGGCTCATGGATTTATACTATGTAAAAACTGAACTTTTAATCGTCATTGATGAGATAAGTAAATCATGGGAAACAACACAAGAGCACTGACTGGAACATCAGAATCCATGTAGCACTTACAATACAATTTCAGTGAATTCTGTGGCAACCCAAACATTTACTCTTGTGTGAGAAAGAAGCGCACACCCATGAGGTGACAGTGAAGTAGAGATGAGTAGCCTATAAGTGATGACAGTGAAGTAGAGATGTGTAGCCTATGGGTGATGACAGTGAAGTAGAGATGAGTAGCCTATGGGTGATGACAGTGAAGTAGAGATGTGTAGCCTATGGGTGATGACGGTGAAGTAGAGATGAGTAGCCTATGGGTGATGACAGTGAAGTAGAGATGTGTAGCCTATGGGTGATGACAGTGAAGTAGAGATGTGTAGCCTATGGGTGATGACAGTGAAGTAGAGATGAGTAGCCTATGGGTGATGACGGTGAAGTAGAGATGAGTAGCCTATGGGTGATGACAGTGAAGTAGAGATGAGTAGCCTATGGGTGATGACAGTGAAGTAGAGATGAGTAGCCTATGGGTGATGACAGTGAAGTAGAGATGAGTAGCCTATGGGTGATGACAGTGAAGTAGAGATGAGTAGCCTATGGGTGATGACAGTGAAGTAGAGATGAGTAGCCTATGGGTGATGACAGTGAAGTAGAGATGAGTAGCCTATAGGTGATGACAGTGAAGTAGAGATGAGTAGCCTATGGGTGATGACGGTGAAGTAGAGATGAGTAGCCTATGGGTGATGACAGTGAAGTAGAGATGAGTAGCCTATAGGTGATGACAGTGAAGTAGAGATGAGTAGCCTATACGTGATGACAGTGAATTAGAGATGTGAAGCCTATGGGTGATGATAGTGAAGTAGAGATGATGAGTAGCCTATGGGTGATGACAGTGAAGTAGAGATGAGTAGCCTATGGGTGATGACAGTGAAGTAGAGATGAGTAGCCTATGGGTGATGACGGTGAAGTAGAGATGAGTAGCCTATGGGTGATGACGGTGAAGTAGAGATGAGTAGCCTATGGGTGATGACAGTGAAGTAGAGATGAGTAGCCTATGGGTGATGACGGTGAAGTAGAGATGAGGAGCCTATGGGTGATGACAGTGAAGTAGAGATGAGTAGCCTATGGGTGATGACAGTGAAGTAGAGATGAGTAGCCTATGGGTGATGACGGTGAAGTAGAGATGAGTAGCCTATGGGTGATGACGGTGAAGTAGAGATGAGTAGCCTATGGGTGATGACGGTGAAGTAGAGATGAGTAGCCTATGGGTGATGACGGTGAAGTAGAGATGAGTAGCCTATGGGTGATGACGGTGAAGTAGAGATGAGTAGCCTATGGGTGATGACAGTGAAGTAGAGATGAGTAGCCTATGGGTGATGACGGTGAAGTAGAGATGAGGAGCCTATGGGTGATGACAGTGAAGTAGAGATGAGTAGCCTATGGGTGATGACAGTGAAGTAGAGATGAGTAGCCTATGGGTGATGACAGTGAAGTAGAGATGAGTAGCCTATGGGTGATGACAGTGAAGTAGAGATGAGTAGCCTATGGGTGATGACAGTGAAGTAGAGATGAGTAGCCTATGGGTGGTGACAGTGAAGTAGAGATGAGTAGCCTATGGGTGGTGACAGTGAAGTAGAGATGAGTAGCCTATGGGTGGTGACAGTGAAGTAGAGATGAGTAGCCTATGGGTGGTGACAGTGAAGTAGAGATGAGTAGCCTATGGGTGATGACAGTGAAGTAGAGATGAGTAGCCTATAGGTGATGACAGTGAAGTAGAGATGAGGAGCCTATAGGTGATGACAGTGAAGTAGAGATGAGTAGCCTATAGGTGATGACAATGATGTAGAGATGAGTAGCCTATGGGTGATGACAGTGATGTAGAGATGAGTAGCCTATAGGTGATGACAGTGAAGTAGAGATGAGTAGCCTATAGGTGATGACAGTGAAGTAGAGATGAGATCCCAGGTCCGTCCAAGTTCAATACAAGATAATTTCAACTTCATTTTTTTTCTTAACTGCGACACTCTATCAACTAGTCATTGTTACTAAAACTTTTCTGAAACTATAAAAAAAGCACTGAAGGTGTTCCAAATGTATGCTGTGGGGAAAAAAAAGCCCACTTGTTTTGTGTTGCAAAATAACCCTTTTTGTCCAGGCTTTGACCAAATTTGGATATGTCTGTGTCTATTTTAGCTTCACCTTTCACTCTCCAGAATGATACCTTCTAATAATATGCAGTAACAGAATCATAAACTTTAAACGAGAAAAGTTTCTTAAGTTCTCTTGATAGGCCCTTCAATCTGTTCACATCATAGCTTTGAAACGTATCAAAACAAAATTTTGGGTAAAGAGTTCAGTAGAACTCTACAAAGACGCTTCTTCTTCCAGGACAGTTAAACACATTTTTGGAAAATATGCTGGGAGGAAAATTAACTCAACACACATTTGCAGGACAATTTACTGTATATTTGAGGTACAGTATACTTTCAGTATCATTCACTTTATTTGTGAGACAATATACTTAAAGGACAGTTTACTAAATATGTATTAATTCGATGAAAATGCTCTTGCAGGGCAATGAAGTTTATTTGTGGGACAGTATGCGACTTTCTCTCGACCCATGTTTATATTTCTCTGTATATATGTATATATACTTTTTTTTAAATTTAAATTTATTTAAATTTCCTATTTCTTGCCACTAGCCCTAATCTCTTGGTCTCTCTAGTCACTCTCGTATATGAATTTATCCGTTCCTGTCTTTTTTTTCGTAATCTATCACTTACTAATTCAAGCTAAACCTTTCTTGATTCTATTTCCTGCCCTTCTCCACCACGCCCCCCAAAAAATATTATTTATCTGTCTCACCTCTCCTTTCTCCTGGTCTCTATTTCAAAATCAGTCTCTCTCTCTCTCTCTCTCTCTCTCTCTCTCTCTCTCTCTCTCTCTCTCTCTCTCTCTCTCTCTCTCTCTCTCTCTCTCCCCCTCCCCCACCCTCCCTAACTCTCTAAACATTCAACAATATCAATATGGCCAGCTGCTGTCAGAACAAAACTACCGACATCTGCCACGAAACATTCCGTTTGTTCAACCGATAAATCAATAAGGAAGAAAACCAAACTCCAATCGGATTTCTGGCGCAGAGCAAAACGGCAATATAAGGTGGTCAGTTTGAGGTAAAACAAAACAAAACAAAAATCATTAAGCTTTAAAGTTTTCCTGCCTTACTTCACACAAGTTTGGTCAGATAGCTCTTACTTAGATTAGATTACATCCTGGGGCCAACTTGTCTACACTGTACAGTAAGGCTAATTATTATAACCACATTTTTCTAAGTCTATAAAAACGACGTCCGAGAAGCCTTCATAAATACAATTTAAAAAATCTTAAATTCTAGACACACAGAAGCATACATTCTTAGCCAGATGGGTCACCAAGAATCGCACCTATCGACAGGGTCAAGAGTTGACCTATTGAGGCACAGGAGGTAACGAGTAAATATGTAGGACTATATAATCATGTCCGGAGACAATAGTGTTCCATAATTCTATCACAGACCGGAGAGAAAAGTCACTTCGGTTCGATCGGGAATTTATTATCAGACCAAAACAAAAAAAAAAACAAAAAAATGGAGTTGATACATTTCATTAATCACTTTAAAAAAAATGAACCCACAAATAATGAAATATTAAATTTTTTTTTTCTGTTATTGAGAGAACCTGTACTATTGCTGTACTAACCCGTCACCCACCTAGGCTAGGTGTGACAAACTAGCGGCTGGGAGGGCCTGCCGGCTCTCGGGCCTGAAGCGCCTGACCATCACGGAATACTGGAGATCTACACACAGGTCGTGTCAACATGCCCACTCGTAACCAAAAAAAAAAAAAAAATTATAATAATAACATTGTCTTCATTGTTTATGGAAAGACCCCAGGGAATTTATTCATTGGCAAATTTGCAACCCCCCTCCCCCGATAAAAAACAATAAGAACAACAACAACAAACAAACAAAAAAAACAAAAAACACCCAGTTTTCCCCTTACTATAAGTTCAACATGCTTGCTTCTAAAAGAAGGCTAAATATGCAGTCCTTTAAATCGAACTGGGACTCAGAGGATCAGAACAGAATAGAATCAGGACGATGCTGGTTGTATTGTGATAAACTGAGATGTGATTATAACACTGAATGGGTCTTGATTTATTTATTTACCGCTCGAGTAACCACACACAGCACCTATCGCCGTTGGGCCTGTGAGGGCTTTTTTTTATACCCACCACCGATTGGGTACGTTTCGAGAACTTTTCTTACGCAATGGGAAGTTTCTGTAGCTTATTTTTCCTCTTGTAGAACCATCTCGCCTTCTTCTTAATTAAAATTTAATAAATAATCATCTTCGAGATTATTTTTCTTCCCGGTATACGTAACTTATTTCGAGCGTTTCGTTTCATCTTGAGAAATCCATCAAAGATTGGGCGGGCTGGAATCAAAGATTGAGCGGGCTGGAATCAAAGATTGAGCGGGCTGGAATCAAAGACTTTAAGTACAGGACTGTAACTCGAGCATTCACCCCGGCCTTACCGCGATATCCAGTTTCTATAACTCGAGCATTCGCCCCGGCCTTACCGCGATATCCAGTTTCTATAACTCGAGCATTCGCCCCGGCCTTACCGCGATATCCAGTTTCTATAACTCGAGCATTCGCCCCGGCCTTACCGCGATATCCAGTTTCTATAACTCGAGCATTCGCCCCGGCCTTACCGCGATATCCAGTTTCTATAACTCGAGCATTCGCCCCGGCCTTACCGCGATATCCAGTTTCTATAACTCGAGCATTCGCCCCGGCCTTACCGCGATATCCAGTTTCTATAACTCGAGCATTCGCCCCGGCCTTACCGCGATATCCAGTTTCTATAACTCGAGCATTCGCCCCGGCCTTACCGCGATATCCAGTTTCTATAACTCGAGCATTCGCCCCGGCCTTACCGCGATATCCAGTTTCTATAACTCGAGCATTCGCCCCGGCCTTACCGCGATATCCAGTTTCTATACGAGGCGGAAAACGATACGAGCAGACGCTCAAAACCGAGGCCAAAATTGATGAGAAGTGTACAACGATAGAACCGTATAACTCGTACTCAGTGGGTTATTACGCAATAACCGTGATTTACATAATGCCCGAGATATTGAGAAGTGTACAACGATAGAACCGTATAACTCGTACTCAGTGGGTTATTACGCAATAACCGTGATTTACATAATGCCCGAGATATTACGAATATTGTTACTTAAGAAGACGGCCATCTGCACGCGAAAGCCATCCAACGCGACGCTAGAATAAGTTACTCCAAGGTTTATATTAGACAGTGAAAATACCGTTAAAGAAAATAAGTCTCAACCGAATTGTCTGGTCGAACAAAAAATAATTACTCAAGTCCCTAGAATTTAGGTGTCAGCGGTGTTCTACTGCGATTGGTTCACTGTACAGCCATCTCAATTACTTAAACATGTAGGCCTACACTATAGAGAAATCCGTATGCGAGTTAGGGCAGGGCTTGCGAAGTTAGTCCCCATAAGGCATACATGCGCGTGTGGGATCAAGGCCACCACGAAGAGCCTCTATATAACCTAGTGTGGCCGTTACAGGTGAAGAACGCCGGTGGCTGTGGACTTAGAGCGCCCGTCCCGATATCCGCTGGGAACCTCGCGCGCGGGTTCGAGCCCAGCCCCTCAGTCGTCGGTTGGTCAGTTAGAGGCCTCATGATTTCCGGTCCGCCGTGCTTAACGAGGGCTTGAGCTGGATACGGGAAAAATTCTCAGACTGTCGTGATGTGGATGGACTATATCAAAGTTACCGATCCCATTTTCTTTCACTTTCTCAGATTATTTAGGACGTGATAATTGAAATATCCGGCACACATTCAAGGCACGAACATCCTGTCAGCTTAGAAAGGGAGCACACTCTCTCTCTCTCTCTGTCTGTCTGTCTGTCTGTCTCTCTCTCTCTCTCTCTCTCTCTCTGTCTGTCTGTCTGTCTGTCTCTCTCTGTGTGTGTGTGTGTGTGTGTGTCTCTCTCTCTCTCTCTGTGTGTGTGTCTCTCTCTCTCTCTCTCTCTCTCTCTCTCTCTCTCTCTCTCTCTCTCTCCCCCTCCCTCTCTTTCTTTTTTCTCTTTTTTTTTTTGCATCGCATCTCTGAGCTTTTAAGGACAAGGTTTTCAGCCTAACAGAAAATTAAAAGACTTGGACAAATGAAATTTTTAAATAGCAACACGCATGGCTCGCAAGGAAATATTTAATTTAAAAAAAATAATTAAGACTTTGATTCCTCTTTAAAAATAGTTAAACAGAAATTTTTAAAAATCCTGCTGAAAGACCGGACTTCAAACACAAGTTTGAACGATGCAAAAAAGATTTACGCGATCAATAAGCGTAGTTTTCAAAAGGCTGCCTTGTCTTTATTGTAAACATTATTGTCGAAATAGTATTGATTGATCAGTTAAAATGTTGCTCATTATTTTTCCACCTGGTAAAAGTTCAATAAAGCGGGTTAAAATTTAAACTGAACTTTCCAGAATAATCCAGACTATTTCCTAATAACAAAGTAGAATAAATATGGTTGGATAAGTGAAGACTAGAATGGAAAGAATGTGACAAATGGTTAAAGTGATTGAAGGAGATGAAAATAGAGGAGAGAAATGGCAGAAAGAAGAAAGTCTAAAAAAAAATAGAAGGAGGGAGAGTGTGTCTTTTGTGTGCGTGTGTGTGTGTGTGTGTGAGAGAGAGAGAGAGAGAGAGAGAGAGAGAGAGAGAGAGAGAGAGAGAGAGAGAGAGAGAGAGAGAGAGAGAGAGAGAGAGAGAGAGTTTAATGTTGCTCATAAAAAGAATAAAAATAAAATCAGGGGTGGGGGCGAGAAAAGAGGAATAAAAATATAATCGAACATGGCAAGATGAAACATTTAGGCAGACAAGATATAAAACAAAATTATTTAATGAAGAGAGGGTACAATTTTTCACCTATCATAATTTTGGGAATTCAGCTGCTCATTTGAGTGTATCTCTACTTGAATTAATTAATTTATTTTTCATTACTGACTGTGCAAATAAAAAGCCTGGTATCAAAATAACTTCCTGTTTCAAAAAGTTAAATACAAAATAAATTGGATCTTCATGTGATACAGCAAACATGGAGGCTGTAGTTTAAACATATAGCCTTGGATAGTCTTTAACATTACTGATCATGAATCAAGAATGATTACCTTTGATGAGTCTCTAGTGACACCCAAAACTGAAAAGTAAAAGAAAAAAGAAAATAAAGATATTATAAATAAACTTATTATTTCATGATCTTCAGTCTATATAAAATAAAAGCACAGTTGACATTAAAAGTTAAAATCATCAACCTTTTTCTCTTCTTCAAGGAGTTCTTTGCATTTTAAGCCCAAAAATGTTATTTCACTTTTCCAAGTCGATATCTCCTTTTCATGATTAGCAAGTAAAAAGTTTGATTATCTTTTTTTGTTTATCAGACATTATAATAGGGCATTGCAAGGCATTTTCAAAATATCACTGAAAGTGCACAGTCAGTTTTAAAACAAATCTCAGTTCATAGAATAAATAGGGTTAGAAGGAACAAAATTTATGTCCTGCAAATCTAGTTGAAAAGTTCTTTTTAACACCTTTTTGATTTCAAGAAGTTTGTATATAGCTAATGTTGTTTGCGAAGAAGGTAAATGGGTAAACCTAGCAGCTGAACAATTAAAAAAGAAGAGACGCTAAAAGCATTTTATTACATTCGCCTAAATTTTTAGTCTATGCCAACGAGCATTTTATAATGAAGATTTCAGAAATTTTAAATTACTTTCTTGCTGACATTGATATAGAAATAAATCAAGTTGCAGGCGCTTGTGATTTTTGTTTTAGGCTTTTTTAAAAAAGGTATTTAAGTTTTCTTCAGTTACAAAAGTATCTCAATAAAAAAAAATTCTTCCCCTTGAAGTATTAACATTACATCAAGGAATTTCACAGTCTGAAAATGGGAAAAGACTTGAGCAATTTTATTCAGGGTTGGATCTTAAAAAAAAAAAAAAAAAAACGAAACGGCAATAAAATTTACTAATTTTAGGAACTATATAGTCCACATAGCAACCTACAATGGCAAATATAGGCTCAAAGTTCAAAAAAATGTTTTTTCATCCATGCAGGCTATCTTTTCGAATTAACAGCTGTTAGTATTACTATCGTGCTTACTAGATCTAGATCCATCTACTAAAAAGTGATTACTGTTACATTTTGTCAGAGCCCCAAATGCTGAGTAATCAGTTAGCCTAATTTGCCCAAACAGCCTAGATCTAGCTCATAGTGAGCTATAGCATCTCAAGTGACCTCGAGATTTCGGTTGATTATTGGTCTAATAGTAATAGATCTAGATCTAGAGCATGTACGTAACTTTCACTTTTTACTTTAAAGTGAAGATAGCTAGAACTAGATATTATATTCTAACTGCTAAATTAAATATTGTTAAATATAGATCAAGAGTTAAAAGTTACGGGCTACACGTATCTAGAGATCTATCCTCTAGCTCTAGTAGATTTGATTAGATTTAGACAGCTATGAAAAAAAAAAAAAGAAAATCTAAACTAAATCTGATGGGAAATTAATATAGAATTTGTAAAAAAAAAACTTACTGTCATAACAATTTTCTAAACCGCAATACAATCCTTCTATATAAGCATGTGCGGTGAATAAACAACAAGACCACAAAATAAAGAAGCAGATCCGATTCCTGGAACTCATAGGGGCTGCCATCTTGGCAATCTTCTCGATGTAAAGCAGAGCTCTTCGAATATGAAAACCTTAAAAGCTAAAATTACTGTCTGCCTCTCTTCCCACTCAATCTCTGAAGAGGGCAGATTCATTTGACACGTGGAAAATTGAATTCCCACACCGAATGATAAAATTATTTGTTTATTTTTATATTTTGTTTTAAAATATAGAGAAAATACTTAAAGTGGTCACACTTTGGTCAAAGTTCAACGCTTTCTCTTTTTAATTTTTATTTACCCTTCCACAATGATCCATCTGGCATGAAAATTTAATAGATAAAAATCGATGTCAATGTGGGCTTTAAAACTACTACTACCACTACTACTACTACTACTACTACTACTACTACTACTACTACTACTACTACTACTACTACTACTACTACTACTACTACTAACAACAACAACAACAACAACAACAACAACAACAACAAAAATCATCATACCCCCCCCCCCCCCCCCCTTACAAAAAAAGCAAAGAAACGTACAAGCTATACATTAAGAAGATTACAGTAGTTTAAGGACATATGGCCTTTAAAATTTTCAAATCAAATTGAAAAAAAAAACCGAACAAATAAAGATATGGAGATTCGAATGAGGGCACAGATGGCTGTGGGATTAGGGTGTACGCCCTGATATTCGCAAGAACTCTCTTTCTGAGCTCAAACCCCAGCATCAGCTGTAGGTCTGAATGATTAGTTTAGGGCTTCGCTTCTCAGTTCTACTCTGCATGATGGTGTTTTTATCTTTACTATGCAAGTAGACCTGCGATCTCTAGGTTGTGGACCGACTATATCAAACAAAAAAAAATCCCAACAAACTCACCAATTATACAATTAGGACACTTCAAATTTTGCATAACATTGCGTCTGTCTTGTCAAAATTTAATAATTATATCCTGTTGTTTCACAATTTACAATGTGGCCGACATTTTTTTTTCCAATCGTAATTTGTATTTGTTTCACACGTGTACTCTACCAACCCTGGCTACATCACAGAACAAAGGAACAAATAGGTAGACCTGTAACTGCAAACAGGCATTGAAGGAAATTTAACTCACTTGTGCGGTGATCAAGCTCTTAGATCACCGCCTATGGTGGACTGGGCTTGAACAGCTGTCATTTTCAACCAACCATTCGTAAGAGCTATTTACTAGTAATCTACAAATAGCATCCACCGTCTACAGTGCATTGTTCATATAACAGGCGAGTGGGCTCGGGGGAAAATAATAGGACAATTGCTAATTAACATCATTCACATAATGGGCTGTAGATAAGATTCAGCCTGAGACGGCTGGATTTCTGAAAAAGGGCAATATTTCCTTTTATGCTAATCACATACCCTTATGATATACCGTCTCCACCCCATCCCCACGCAATTAAAAAATTAAATAAAAAAAATAAACAAATTGAAGAATTAATAAAAATATAAATATATCGAACGCCCAAAGAAGCATATAAGTACCTCCAAGAAGCGTTTACACACATCTAATGTGTGTGTGTGTGTGGGGGGGGGATGAAAATCGAGAGCAAAATAGGGGTAGGAATAGATTATAATTAAAACCTAAATCTATTTCTGAAAATAAATGTAATAGCCAAAACACACCCAAACACTGTGTGATTTTACGTCGCTCACAATATTTTGGGTTCGCTGAGTTTCCACGAATCTTGATTCACCCATTGTAGGACGACCTGGATCTACACGGGCTCGTGTTTTCTCTTCATCGATCTAGAGCGACGATCTGTCGAAACCGAAATCTCGCCCACTAGCGGGCGGGCGGGTGAATGGGCGATGCCTCTTGCATCTCATTTTATTCTGGCTTCGGCAACACCGGCCAAGTCTAGTTTCTGCGACTGTCTTGGATGCCTGTGACAGACTCTGCTTCCAGCATCCGTCAAGGCTACCCGATTTTACTCCGGGTACATTGTTAGGTGGGCGATTCGATTATAAGAATATCGCACGGATCGTATTATATAATAATAATAATAATAATAATAATAATAATAATAATAATAATAATAATAATAATAATAATAATAATAATAATAACAATAATAATAATAATAAAGCAATCTATTAACACTCAAAGAAATCCTGACCAGACGTTCATAAAATTAACTCAATAGGAAAATAAAAAAAAGTCAGTGAAAGATATTGCATACTCTTTACACTTTTCTGGAGTGATGAGGTTCAAGAGATATATTGGACCATACTATTAACAGGTTCGATAATTGCAGCCAAACCTACACTATATATATTTAATTTTAAACAACTTTGACACTTCCAGATAATTATTAAAAAAATAATAATACAAAAACCAATATAAACAAAGGCAGGTTTCAGTGATGGAAATAATAAACAAAAGGTGGACAAATGGGTGGATATAAATGTTTTATAAATAAACAAATCGTAAATATAGTAATAAGTATAAATATGTCCTTGCGATAGATACCAGGCGCTGAACAAGCTCATAAATGAATAAATCGATAGAAAAACAGATGAGTAAATAGATCAATAACAAAATAGTAGCTGCAAAATAAATTCGAATTGTTAGGTAGATAAACAGTTAATGGGTAAATAGATAGATAAATAGTTAAATTTACATATATATATATATATATATATATATATATATATATATATATAGATAGATAGATGGATGGATAGATAGATAGATAGATAGATAGATAGATAGATAGATAGATAAATTAATTAATTGAAAAATAGATTTTTGGAAAAAATGGAGAAATAAATAAATTATCCCACATTGCGACAGTCTATATTTACCCTCGAGTCATCGTGCACTAAAAAGCTAGTAGGTCCAATGTTGGGCCTCTGGCTCTGCTGTGTATCACCGGATATAAAACACCAGTGTCAAGGAATTCTAATGAAGTCAAGCGTTCGACATCATTGGAGTTCATCAACTTCTGCCCTCAGCAAAGACAAAGTTGGCCACAGGGAGTGGTCGTCCACAGCGTCTTTCAGGGGTGACAATTTACACTTTATCTATGGACATTTTGCACGTCATCCGTCAATGGTCTCTTGCGAACTTTGTAGGTTGGCTAGCTGAATTTCTATTTTGGTCTTCGTTTTGTCGTTTAAAATTTTTAAAAACTACATCGGAAAAATGAACACACATACGCACTTATGCAGTGGTTCTTAACCTTGTTGGAGGTACCAAACTCCACCAGTTTCATATGCGGATTCACCGAACCCCTCTTTAGTAAAAAATGAAATAGATTTTTTTCAAATTCAAGACATAGATAGCCTACGTTTTTTACTGGCTCTGCCGAACCCCAAGAGTTCGATCGAAGCCAGGTTAAGAACCACTGCATTAAAGTCTCATACAATCTTTTTTAATCTCACACAGCTAAAGTTTCATTTACTTGTCTTGGTAGTTATTCCGTATTTCGCTCGCCAAGTCCAGTCTTGCACTGCTCTCATGGCCCATCCCATTCCCCGCGAGGCTTCACTGATGACGTCAAACACTAAGCTTCTATCGACACCTGCTCTTCAGGTACATGACACAACCTGTTCGCGGCCAATAAGTTCCGCTATCGTCTGCCCTTTTGCGCAAGGACTGTCGGGTGACAACGTTACTATGGCAAAGTCCTGAAATTGAGACCAATATTTATTTTCTTACATCGTCGGCAGATCACTTCGAGACAGCGCTAGGTGCTTCATCATTACCATCATACTTAGCCTGACGGGGGATGAGATCACTCGAGAGCAGATGGGCAATTTACAATTTACCCTTACTTCCCTGTCCGTGTCGTCGAAATAATTGAGAAATGCTGAGTTAAATTGTGTATGAATCAGCCATACGCAAGCATGTTCTATAGTGAACAATTTGCTTCCATTATCATTTTATAAATATAACCAGCAGCATTTTCCTAAACCCCAGTGGTTGTTGGAAAAAGATTTTGAGATGAAGCTCTTGAAGAGTTCAGAACTGGGTTATTAGATGCGATTCTAGGTTTCAATTTTCAGCTGCGCTCTGCCCAACCTGGATTTATTTCATAAAGAAAACATAATATGAGGAGTTTGAGAAAACCTTTTTGAAGAGG
Source organism: Elysia crispata (assembly GCA_033675545.1). Taxonomy (NCBI): domain Eukaryota; kingdom Metazoa; phylum Mollusca; class Gastropoda; family Plakobranchidae; genus Elysia; species Elysia crispata. The sequence continues at coordinate 47,040 of JAWDGP010000398.1, forward strand.
TATAATGTCGAGCAGCAGCCAATGAATGAACTTGAGGGAGATACACACACACACACACAGACAGAGAGAGAGACAGAGAGAGAGAGAGACAGACAGACAGACACAGAGAGGTAGAGAGAGAGAGAGAGAGAGATAGAGAGACAGACAGACAGACAGACAGACAGACAGAGACAGAGAGGTAGAGTGAGTGAGGGGGAGACAGTGAGACAGAGAGAGAGAGAGAGAGAGAGAGAGAGAGAGAGAGAGAGAGAGAGAGAGAGAGAGAGAGAGAGAGAGAGAGAGAGAGAGAGACACAGACAGAGAGAGAGAGAGAGAGAGAGAGAGAGAGAGAGAGAGAGAGAGAGAGAGAGAGAGAGAGAGAGCAAGAGAAAGAGATAGGCAGACAGGCAGACAGACAGAGCAGAGAGAGAGATAGAGCGAGATACAGAGAGAGAAGAATGATGGTATATATAACACGTCAT
>JAWDGP010000398.1:55000-70000 GCA_033675545.1 Elysia crispata
TGAGCCCCAGAAACGATGAAAGAACCCCTACATTTTCAAAAAAAAAACAAAAACCTGGATTGATGTGATCATCGAGAAAGGGAGAGAGGGCCAGAGCTAAAAAAAACCACGAGATGTTTCTGTGAGTAGGGACGGTATAAAAGAAGAAAAGATAGAATGATTAGGCAGGGTATAATAGTTATTAGTAAGACGTGTAGGTTTAGTGTAGGGAGTATGAAAAAGGATGATTTGAAGTGAGAAAGACATAGGAGTGAGGGGATATGGATAAGAAATGGAGGAGGGGAGGGGGGCATGGATCAAACGGAATTAGCAACAGCCTCTCTGGAATATCAGTTGGCTTAAAAAAGACCTCTACATTAAAACAATGGCTTAACGCTCTTTGTTTGTCCGCAAGACTTTCGTTTGCATCTCAGGTCTTAGATAGAGTCTACAAATTATTATAACAAGAAACTGCTCAGATCGTTAGTCTTTGAATTGATTATGTCGATTTGTTTTTAATAAAAAAGTCTTTATATCAAGGCAATGGTAAAGCGTTCTTCTCTGGCCCACAAGACTTTTGTTTGTGCGAATATCTCAAGTCTAAGATAGAGTTTGTAAATCAACATGTCAAGATATTGGATTGTGTTCTTTTGCTCCTACCTCTAGAGCTTCCTCTCTCTCTCTCTCTCTCTCTCTCTCTCTCTCTCTCTCTCTCTCTCTCTCTCTCTCTCTCTCTCTCTCTCTCTCTCTCTCTCTCTCTCTCTCTCTCTCTCCATGCAATATTCCATCGGACTCACAACTCCTTCTGTCGACTTCACCTCCAATCCATCACATTATTTTAGCCACTCATCAAACTTGAGCTCCTCTTCCCCCTCTTCCCCCCGCTCACCCCAAATCCTGTCCCTCCTCTGCTCGCATCAATAAGTTCACAATGAGGTCAGCCTAGCAACACGGAGGCCTTGATTGGCCATGGATCTCGAGGAACAAGGCCGGATGGTGAATACCAAATAACGCCACTTATCGATTACCATTCCTCAGTGTCTTCTCACCACTTGGTGCAAGGGAGGAGTGCAGGAGAATTCCTTTCCAATATCGATATTAACAGAAGGAAGCACTTGTAGATTGCTCTTCGTCCACTTCGTCCTGGATCTTTTTCGCTAAGAGAAAAAATAATTACAAAAAAAAAAGAGAAATTAAATTTCGTCTTAATGTTAGCGGTCTTGAAGTAGGCTTGTTTTTACTATTCCATTTAATGCAGCAAATTTTTATATGCTTTTACATTTTTTTTACTTAATCGTGAAAGAACAGAGTTTGAAACATTTAATATGGGTTTTCATATTACATTCAGTTGATTTGTTCTATTTCTTTGAATGAACTAGACCCGTACTTTTCGCTACTACCTACTACTGCTGCCAAAAAGACTTGGTGGCTATGAGTGGTTAAACAACCATTAAAAAAAAAATTCAACCAAACAATAAATTTCGAAGACTCAAACTGACCCGGGAAAGACAAAACTTACGTTATGAATGTAAACCCGCAATGCAGAAAAACTAAAAATATAATATATTTTTTTTCTTTTTACTATTCCCTTCTTTCATTTGGTTCAAGTTTTGTCTCGGACGGTATAACTATTGGCAACCGTTAGACTTGATTAAGTGTCTGTTTTTTGTTTCGTATTTGTTGTGACTGCTTGAGGCGGGAGAATCCTGGAGTCTAGTGAAAAGACAGAGTTAGGAGGAGTGTATAGAAAATACCATTTAAGTTGATCACGAGCTATTTCGAGAGCTATTTTGTTTATAAAAACATCGTCTCATTAAATGAATCGGCTACTTCTCTCTCTCTCTCTCTCTCTCTCTCTCTCTCTCTCTCTCTCTCTCTCTCTCTCTCTCTCTCTCTGTTTCTCTTTCTAATATCTTAATTGTCTGGGAAATTTCTATCAGTATTTAAATTACTTTTCCTCCTTTTTTTTCTATGAATGACACTTGTTAGCAATTATTTTTTGTTTGAGTAAACTCTTACTAAGACATCGATTGCTAATGGTCCTTATCTTTGTTATGATTCAATATTATTGCCTCAATTTTATAACAAAGATGTAGGCGACAGTGTGGGCTTTTCTAACCTACGCAACCATTCGATTACTTTAGAATATCGCAGAAATAGTTTTCTTCTTATTATCACAGTTCTAATTCAATGTTACAAAAGCCACAAGAAAGCAATAATCATAATGTCATGCTTTCTCCCTTAAAGTAACAACTGTAGAATTTGCCTTTATCGAACACATTACTTAGACTCCAAGACTTAATGTTAATTTTGTCTATCTTAAAATATTGCCGAACACGTCCTTCAATGTAATGTTTTCCTTTAAAAAGATAACTAGCTGTTCCCTGCAACCGATTTTAATGGAAGATAAATGAATAAGTTATAAACGAGATCCCATTATTTCTAGAGTAAGCTTCTATAGAATGAGACGATTTGAATCACCTAGATATGCAATAGTAATTCATGAGGTGTAAAGCTATTTATTGAAAATCATAAACTAAGCCTATTCTTAATAATCAGAAGTACTTTAAAGAAGTCCGAAGTATTATTAAAAATTTTTTTCCAGACCGTCTTTCTATTATTTTTTGGATTAAATTTATTTATTTATCTATTTTCTTATACCCCTCTGAGTAATGGAAAAAAAAGCGTCAGTATTTCTGAAAACATAAATATATATATATATATATATATATATATATATATATATATATATATATATATATATATATCGACCTATAAATGCACCCACCTATCCTTCTATCTCTCTATCTATCTATCTATCTATCTATCTATCTATCTATCTATCTAAATATCTATCTATCCACCCATCTATCTATCTATCTATCTATCCACCCATCTATCTATCTATCTATATATCTATCTATCTACCTATCTATCAACTGATTCTTCACTATTTTTTCCGATGACACACCTATCGCATCAAACCAGCCCGACACCTCCCAGTTCTGTTCTGACGGCACTGAATCATCTTTCACCATCGCCTGGAGAAATCGACTCATCATGAGCGAACTGGTCATCCGACCCCCCATATCGGATTAACTGGGATATTCGGTATCTCTGTGACACAGGGATGGCTTCAATGTGGCATGGCGGCTAGCTTGATAGAAATTCTGTGCCCCGCTATAAAGATGGGTGAAGAAAAAAAGTCTAATGGATTCCTTTTGGTTTGATTTTAATCAGAAAGTAATGATTGGAAGTATATGAGTTAACATTATATCATATCTCTTTATAAACATTGAGTAAAGAATATTAGATGCGTCTCTTCACGAAGAAGAAGAACAAAAACAAAAATAAAGCAACATGAACTCTTACATCAGCGGCTGTCATAAAAAAGTCGCCCTTTTGATAATATACTATTATAATTGTTGTTGTTGTTGTTGTTATCATCATCATCATCATCATGATAAGTACAAGCTGAAAAACCCGTCTACTAACGTGTCCCCGTCAATTGGGCGGTGTTGGGCTGATATATGTTCTTGATATCTATCCTTTTACTTACATGTTCTATTACCTTACACCTATCTATCTTTACTTAAATCTAGATATCTTTTAAATTCTAAGCTCACAGTCTTGATTTAGATCATAACCTTTTGATTTGAGTCTGGCTTCTGTAAATATCTAGGCCCTAGATCTTGTACCATGTCCATGCAACTTTTTTAGATTCTTTTCTCAGATCGTACTCTATAACATGTAGATCTATACCAGACGGTTTTACAACTTCCGCCGCCTATACTTAGTACATTGAAGGCCTACTTTCAGTTTCATTCCTGCCATCTCTGCAGAGCTATGCGCACAGGAAGTAGTTCAGAGATCACCTTTTTCTTTGCAGAATATCGTAGTCACATTTTGCCTTCAATTTTACAAAAAACACTACTTTGGTAAAAAAAATACAAACAAGGAATATTACCCCGCTAAACTTTAGGGAAATTTCCAACGTGATGCCAAATCTGACGTGCCTAGGTGGTCTAGAAATGCTCAGTTAGATAGTCCTCATTTTTCGTCTAGCTCCATTATTTTGAGTTTATTACTGTTATTTTCTCTTCTCATTATTAACATCATCACCATCATTATCATCATCATTATCAGTTTAAGTTTTTTTTTATTATTGTTGTCGTTTCCATGTTTTTATTATTTTTTTAAAATTTATCTACTTTTGTTCCGGAGGGGTGGGGGAAGGCATGTTTTACTCTTTTTTGCCATTTATAGCGGGGAACTAGTCAAAAATTTAATGTTGGTCACCGGTTAGTACGACCTGTTTTGAAAACATGGAGGCTCGACTTAGGCTTCATGATTCAAGGGTCGTCTGTCATCTAATAGGCCTTGTCTCAAGCTTGAAGAGAGTTTAATCCCCTCAGCGAATGGGAAGGTTACGAAAAACATGACGATTTCCCTTTAAAAAAGAAAAGAATCATCGAGACTTATCCCTCTTGAATCACTGGCAAAGACAGCCTAGACCTATGTTTAGTAGTAACAGGGACTACTGTTCTGAGGGACAAAGTACAAGATGCTATATCTTGACGTAAAGTAATAAATAGATCTAAGTTAAAAATAGATATTATCAAGAACTGAGGAGGTCTTAAAAATTCAATGAACTGTTTGTGTCAACAAACATAGGCTGTCCGTGGGTGAGTTATAATTCGGTCTACCAATACGTGGATCGATGTGTAGGAGTCAAGTTCATTTTTCAACCCTCAAAGAATAATAAAAAAATTCTTTCAAAGAATAGATCTAGTGCTTTAATAAGTTAAAGTCATCCAGACTCAAATGAGCAATAGCACCTTTTTGGTGCACACACTAGTCACATCCCTGATAGACTAGAGGGTCAATAAGGGTGCGGCATCAGAAACAATCCCAAGATTAACCTTGTATAAGCTTTCTAATTAAGTTCGTAAAATTAAAAAAAAAAAAATAAAAGTTTAATTTTCTTTGTGGGCGCGACTCTTGTGTGGGTGAGTAACCCAGACAGAGCAAGAGCGAACTAAAAAAGAAAAAGGAAAACAATACCCCGAGGGAAGTGTTGGACATGTTAGAAAGGAAGATATAAGAATAAACATCCCCATCCCCTTTCCCCCAGGAATAATATGAGGGTCGTCCAGCCCCCTCCCCCCAAACCCGCCATACCCCCTCCTCTATTTATTCGCCCCTCCTACCTAACTCATCCATACTTTCTACCATTCCACCCGCTCCCTCCGCAACCAATAACTGAGACCACCTTCTACTCCCCACCGTTCATCTGGTATGTATGTATATCTTTGTAAAATTAGAGATTCATTCTTTTCTCGTTTACTGTCTTGCTAGGCACCTCAATTCTACAGTTTTAGATACCTGATCGACAGCATCTCTAACTCTCCCTCCCTCCCTCCTCTCTCTCTCTCTCTCTCTCTCTCTCTCTCTCTCTCCTGTTGTCCCCTCCTTCCGTACATAAAATCTCAGCCCATACAGTTAATAAACCTTCAACAAAAAGTGACGCCATCAGTTCCTGTTACACTCAATCCCCTCGCAGCATCTTTTAGAACCTTTCTTCCTCCTTTCTAACCGCCCCTTTTTTTTTCTCTCAGCAAGTTTATTTTAAACATTAAACAGACTTGTCTCGTCTCCAAATCAATGCATAACCAATGCTTCTGTCTGTTCTCTTTAATCTCTTGTTAGAAGAAAAAAGAACCCCTTATCACTAAAGAGACTTCCCCTCTATGCAAATAGAAATTTTAGGTTAACGACAAACTCTTTCATATCCTGTCTTTTTCTCTGCTTTTTGTCTTTTATCCAAACTTCTCTGTCTCAGTATAAGATTCTTTGGGAAAATAAAGGGACGTTAAGGTGATCGAATATTATAGGTGAATCAGGTAAGACCTCAACTAGATAATTCGGCGCTTCTCAATGAGTGAAAGTTGGTTTTTAGACCTAAAAGAGTTGAATAACAGAGGCTTCGTGATTTCTCTTTACATGTTTATCTTGATATTCCGGAGACAAAAATTTTAATCAAGCTAGATTCATGATTATAAAACAAAAAATTTAAACTGATATAAGAGTCTTTACTGATTACCATAGAATAACAGTCTGACAAGCCGTGGGGAAAAAAAAAACTATCGTCTTAACAATTTAATAGCGTCAGTTTTTTTTATCTCTATTTTAACTCAATATCATTGAACACAACTATAAAATTGAATTTTTTTTTGCTTAGTACTATATACTTTGGTAATTAAAGTTCAAACCAAAATATAAGCAGTAAAGCAGTTTGTCGGATCAACTTGGTATTAATCGATGCTGAATAAATTTGCAGATTTTTTGCCCTTTTGGGTTGGGGGCGAAATAATCAGATGAATCTAAATAGATATAGATCGACCTATCACGCAAACAAAATATAAATTAGCCAATATACGCCTTAACCTGTCTTTCCCCCTCAGAAGTGGGGCTCGTAAATGTGGAAAATTGAGAGTCATTCAGGTCTATGCACTTGCAGACAGTCAGGTTAGGGACCCGGGATTCGAATCTAGATCCTGACAAGTGGGAAAAGTTCTGTAAACACTTTTCCTCAGCTGACCCACATGCATCAGAATAATCCACAATAGGCTATAAAGGTGTTTTTTTTTTTATATTCAGTGCACTACAGTTACCCGCTGTTTCTTACATATACATGCTCCTCCTTGAGTTCAGAAAGATATATCGATTGGTAATGGTCTGTCATAGAACCTTTGCAAAGAGCTTTGGACATCTTGAGTGGGTAAGCGCTCTATATAAAAAAGCTCATTATTTTGATCAGTCATTTGTGAGCTCTTCATGCCAGTTTTGTCCTGCTTCAATGGTTTTGAGTCTGAACTCTGATGACGTGTTCAGTGAGAGAGTTTTATTGATTGATTGATTATTATTAGGGGGGTGAGTAACACAACTTTTTAAAATAGTAGGGATAATATTATATTTAATTAGAGAGCGAAAGTGAGAGAGATGGACAGAGAGAGAGAGAGAGAGAGAGAGAGAGAGAGAGAGAGAGAGAGAGAGAGAGAGAGAGGTGGATAAAAAGACATACATACATACATACATACATACATACATACATACATACATACATACATACATACATACATACATACATACATACATACATACATACATACATACATACATACATACATACATACATACATACATACATACATACATACATACATACATACATGCATACATACATGCATACATAGAAAGACACATTTAGAAAATTGTCCTACCTAGTTATGCGGTCCACGACTTCGATTTGTCGAGCACTGATTTTATTGTTATTCGACACACAACTACATAGAAAGATAGACAGATAGAGATAGAGAGGGAGAAAAACACAGAGAGATAGGTAAGATACATCGTCAGAGAAACAAAGAACAGGTCAAAGAAAGATTATGGTAACAAAAAAGACGAAAAAAGTAGTGTTAAAACAGAGAGTGAGGAACGGGAAAACCAAACCCTGGGCAGGAATAAGCTCTGTGAATATTTCATGAACCCGATCAGGGAATCTTGGGGAAAACGGCCGTCTGCTATGGACACAGTGGGCTCTGGGGGGCTCGGGACACTTGTCTGTCCATTCTAACACCTGAGATTGTCGCCAGGAAGTCGATGGATGTGTCTGTGTATACCTGTCGAATATTATGGGTATATATGCTGATATATTATGTGTTTGTGTTGATGTGTATCGAAATGCTGAAATCGTGTTCTTGTATGATCCTATATGCTGGTGTTGTATTTATGTGTTAATGTTGTGAGGACATGTTCGTAGGTTGATCTAAATATGTGCCTTTGTGCTGCAATTGTATTAATGTGCTGATAACGTATTCATAGGTTGATATGAGTTTTATTTTCTTTTATGTGTGTATGTACTGCAATTGTATTAATGTGCAAATAACCTGTTTGAAGGTTGATATGGGTTTATATTCTTATAAGTGTTTATGTGCTGTTGTTTTAATGTGGTTATATGAGCTTATCTATTTGTTATTATATCTGTCTTTCGGTCTGTCTTCCTCTTTGTCTGTCTGCATGTCGGGTTGTCTATCAATCTATCTATCTATCTATCTATCTATCTATCTATCTATCTATCTATCTATCTATCTATCTATCTTTCTCTCTGTGTATGTATGTATGTATGTATGTATGTATGTATGTATGTATGTATGTATGTATGTATGTATCTACCGCTCTATCTATCTATCTGTCTCTCTATCTCTCTATCTATTTATCTCTCTCTCTATCTATCTATACATATATATCTCTATCTATCTATCTATCTGTCTATCTATCTGTCCATCCATCTATCTATTTCTTTCTCCATCAATCTATCTATCTATCTGTCTATCCATCCATCTATCTATTTCTTTCTCGATCAATCTATCTATCTATCTGTCTATCTATCTATCTATCTATCGATCAATCTATCCATCTATATATCTGTTTATCTATCTATCTATCTATCTATCTATCGATCGATCGATCCAACTGATTACTTTCTAAATATCCATTTTCCAAAGAAGCAGCGAAAATTACAAAATTTCTTATGTCTACATATCCACGAATCGTTTTATTGAGTTGTTTGACGATGCTTCTATCTTTTTCTCCATCCTTGTTCTTTCCCCGAATGTAAATGTCGCACATCAGTCACTGATATGCCCATTTCGATTGTTTACCTATTGCTCATTCCTCTCTGGCATTTTGCCCTTTGTCTTCTGTTTTGTCTTTCCTTTCTGTCCCACCCAATAATTAGTATTTTAACTCCTTGCTCCGTACCGGTTCTTCATAAATTGTATTGATTTTATCGACCAAAGAACGCACAGTGGGAGAGAAAAGGGTATGGAGGGAGAGTGAGGGGAAAAAAATAGGCAGAGAAAGAGAAAGAGTGTGGGTGTGAAAGAGAGAGACACAGGCAGGCAGAAAAGAGACTGGTACAGTGAGAGGTAGATAGAGAGTAAGAGAGAGAGGCAGGCAGAAAAGAGGTTCAGAGAGAGAGAGAGAGAGAGAGAGAGAGAGAGAGAGAGAGAGAGAGAGAGAGAGAGAGAGAGAGAGAGAGAAGCAGCCAGCCAAAGAGAGATCTCCATTTTTCTAAGAAACAGATTCCAAGTCTAAAATTGCGTAATGGAAAACTAGAGACAAGCTAGTTTGCTTTTCGTAAAGCCACCATTGAAAATCTTCAAAGCGAAATGGAAAATAAACCAAAGAAATCGGGATCTAAAAAAAAAATGGGTTTGAGAGCGACGGGCAGCGAACGAAATTCCGATTTCTATATGGAAGCTTTTGCAAACCTCAATGGCTGATTAGCGAATGATTTTTTTTTCTTTTCTTCAAAGTTTGAAGAGAGAGAAGAGAAAGCTAAAAATGTAAATTTACGTCAGTCTAAATCCAACCATAAATTCTGATTGAAAGGGGAAAAAAGACTGCATAGAAAATAAATATTTAGATAACAATTAATAATTTAATGGAAACAAATAGATATAAATGATTTCTTTGATGTTGAAGGTTTGATGATAAGGATGATGATGATGATGATGATGATGATGATGATGATGATGATGATGATGATGATGATGATGATGATGATGATGATGATGATGAAGAAGATGATGGTGATGATAATGATGGTGGTGATGGTGAGAATGGTTATTATGTTGATAATCATGGTGATGATGATAATGATGATGATGGCGGTGGTGATAGTGAGAATGATTTTTATGTTGATGATGATGATGATAAGAATGTTGGTGATAATGATGATGGTGACAGTTATGATGATGTTGGTGAGAATGGTTGTTATATCGATAATCTTAATGCTTCTGCTGTTGCTGATGATGATGACGATAATGATGATAATGATAATGGTGAAACAGATGACAAATGGGGAGGTTGAGGAGGATAATGATAAGAAGCCGGCTCAAGAGGAGATACAAGATAGAAACAATAACTGGGTGTCGTTAACTGGTGGCAATGAGAACAATCGTGATGACGTTGTTTGTTTAAATAAAGTTGGCGTTGACAAGCTGAACGTGTGAATCACCACGAACCCCCCACCCCCTTTGTTTGCTAGCTTTACGTGCCAAAAACTTTAAGGTGTGGTCAGGTTATCACTTTGGATATTAGCAAACCGTGGAAGCAATAAATGAAAAAAAAATATGATGCGGAATTAAATATAAAAATAATAAAAAAACAAAAAACAAAAAATAGTTTGTAACATTTCATGATAAACCTGATTAGTAAATGACAAGAAATGACTTCGATCAAACAGGACTAAGTTATAGGCGTTACCGATCAGTTAAAAATAGCAACAACCTATAAATCTGAGCTAAAGAAACAATTACAAATATTTTGAGAAATTTGCATCGATTACATCCGAAAATTGTGCCCGCCGCGAAATATATTTACAGATAATTATTTATCCTGTTCACAATATCAAGAAACTTTTAATTTACTTTGGTCTATCTCTTCTTTTCTCAGATTTATTTTAGATTTCTTTTCAAGCATGTGCAGCTGTCAAATGCACCTAATACATAATTTTCTTATATTTATAAAAAGATGTTACAATGAATCTTACTATCAATGCCTTCCATCTAACTCTAACGAAATTTTATATGCATTAGATATAATTATGTGTGACATTTTTTTTTGCATCTGCTAGTGAGAACAAATATAGGTTCTATAACGTTCGGATTACCACTCAATAGTTCTTTTTTCTGTTTCATCTTCTTTTTTTTCTTTTTTTTTTTTTTTTTAGAATCAACCACGTCATCGAAAATTGTGAATATCAAGACATACCCAGGAGTACTGATCTTTAGGCGCTCAAGACAAAACCCAACCAGAAGCTGCGACCACTACAACTCCACCTGAAGATTTCCATACCGGAACTTACGTACACTGCTGCCGGTTACAGGGCGTTACAGATCCTCCAAGATAGAAGATCGTCACTGTCACCGCCAACCTGGCAAGATGCTGCTGCCAGTCCTACTGCTTTGCCTGGGAGTTTTCGCTCCAACAACTCTGTGTGCTGCTGGTAAGACGAAGATCTGATGTTGTTTATGTCATTATCAAACGTCTCGACACTATCACAGCATAGTTTCTCTTGAAGATGGATATGTTTTGTGAAGTATATTATATATGTTATGTTATTGTGACGTTTGAAACTGCCTTCACTATCATCGTCTTATTTGTTCCTTATTATCCCTTTACCAGCATTTACTGTTCTATTCTTGTTCTTGTTCTTCTTGTTCTTGTTCTTGTTCTTCTTGTTCTTGTTCTTGTTCTTGTTCTTGTTCTTGTTCTTGTTCTTGTTCTTGTTCTTCTTGTTCTTCTTCTTCTTCTTCTTCTTCTTCTTCTTCTTCTTCTTCTCCTTCTTCTTCTTTTTTATCATCACCATCATCATGATCATGATCATGATTATCATCACCATCATCATCATCGTCATCATCATCATCATCATCACCATCCTTTTTTCAAATGGCATCAACATTTTTAAATTGAGAAGATGAATCTATTTTTTCATCCCTGTCCTGTTTGATATATTGATCGCTTTTACTAATTTGAAACATTCATCTTTAAAATAAAAGACTCTGTATGTACAATCTGAGAACCTTTCATTCTCTGCATTTGGAACCGTAAAATATTTTCGGTTTTATGTTCAGAAAACCTTTATTTTTCTACTCAAGGGCAAAATTTTAGGGGTTTGTAGAGAACATAGAAAAAATACTAGATGAGATTCTATTCATTTTCAATTACCAGAAACGACAAATTATTGAAAAAAAACAACAACAACAACAACAAAAACCTAATAAAGATAGCTTTGAGAGAGGGAAGATATGGACAGAGGTCAATTAAATGTAAGGGAAAGAAACTGGTAGATGTTGTGAAACAGGCACATGGAAAGAGACTGGTAGATGTTGTGAAACAGGCACATGGAAAGAGACTGGTAGATGTTGTGAAACAGGCACATGGAAAGAGACTGGTAGATGTTGTGAAACAGGCACATGGAAAGAGACTGGTAGATGTTGTGAAACAGGCACATGGAAAGAGACTGGTAGATGTTGTGAAACAGGCACATGGAAAGAGATAAAGGGAAACACAGTGGCATATAAATAAGTAGATAAATACAGAGTGAGGGAGTAAGTTACTTGGGGATAGAGAGAAAGCGATTGTGTTAGAGAGAAAAAGAGACAGAAAGAGAAAGAGGCAGAAAGAGGTAGAAACGGAGAGAGATAAATAGACAGATAAATAGATAGTTAGATAGATAGACAGATAGATAGACAAATAGATAGATAGGGATAGAGAGAGAGATAGATAGATAGAGACATAGATAGATAGATAGATAGAGAGATAGATAGATAGATAGATAGATAGAGAGAGAGAGAGAGAGAGAGAGAGAGAGAGAGAGAGAGAGAGAGAGAGAGAGAGAGAGAGAGAGAGAGAGAAGAGAGAAACATCTTCACAAACGAAATCAACGCCAATGATAACTTAAAAAAATACACAAAAAAAAAAAAGAGAGAGAGAAAGTCTGGAATAGAAAGATAAGAATGATCGCAATCAGAAAGAGATTTTATGCCGTATTCAGATGTTGGCAATGACCCTTCTGAAGTTTCTTCAAATCGAATTTGAAAGGGAATCATTAGGAGAAGCTAGAGCTGTTTATGGCGGCCTGGTCGATTCTACGCAGGTAATATAATTACATAAAATAAGCATTAAAAAAAGGGGGGGGGGGGGGAGTGCTGTGGCTTTTTTTTTAATTCTTGTAAATATCGTTTATTACAGATTTCATTTCGAATCGTTGCTGGGATAATTTATTGTAAGTGGAGAAAGAGGATTTCAAGTTTTAGGATCTTAATTTCTATATCTTGTTTCGGTGTGGACTCATGCCCTTGATGATACGTCTATTTTTTTTAGCATTCTTTTATTTAGTAAAAACTTCGTTGCGATTACTATTGTAAAGACCATTGGTGCTTAGAGAGTGAGCATAAAATAAGCTTTTGCTTCCTTGCTATAAAACAAGGTAAATTAAAAAAAAATAGCCTTTAAAATAATCTTTAAAAGAAAACAAACTTTAAAGCATGCATTATTTTATGTTTCCAAGTTTCTCTTTGTTCGACAAAAAATAGACATAATCGTGGAAAAGGTAATTCTATACTTCTCCTTTCAAACATAAATCAACAGAAATTGCTTTTCATTTTGTAATTTTTTTTTGGGTTTTATCGCATTTTCATTTAACTGCAAAACATTTTATTTTTTTCCTACCAGCATTTTTTTTCCTCTTTTAATTTACAAACATGATTCACACTGAAACGTTGGAAGCTATTTCAACAGCCTATATATAGTCTTATGAACTCTTCTACAGTAAGATTAAGGTTTTTACAAGGTACTCATCTAGATCTATGTCCTTACAACCTGGGCCCAGTTGTTATATATATTCCCCTAGCCAGGCAATATAAAGCAATTTGTCAGTGTCGCTTCCCTTTCGCGTCCTTTTCCGGTCAGTTTCAATAAGAGCTTTCGGTCAGCGGAGAAAATGACTGGCATTTTTCATTCTTTGATGTCAGACCATAGTAATCACAAGTAAAACAGAAAAAAAGAGAAGCTTCCTACCAAAGTCATAAAACCCTTCCTAGAGAGTCAATGATCTCCGCATTGCTGGACCCATGAGCTTTGGGGGAATCCCGTTTCATGGTGACTTGACGTGAGCTCATCTCTAGAGACGCTTCCATCTCATTGCGAGTTAGTTGGTTCCTGAAATATCCCTTATGACGTCACTTTTAAAGGACGCTGGACGAAAAAGCATTGGAAGTTTTGAACTATAGTCTAAAAATAGTCGGTGTACGTTGTCAAATAGCAGGGCTGTCTTGTGAGTCGATACATCATACATGACAAATTTGATCACTGATTTATGTGCATTGACGGTGTGGAGAAACCGTTTTTTGCAGTTTTTCATTACAGAAATGAAAGAATAGATTTGTTTCGACTAACAGAAAGAGAAATACCCCGCGTAGGTTTCGTGTTTTCCTGTAATTATTCTAATACAATCTGTCATTTATTAACTTAAACGTGTATTTCTCCTATTTCTTTATCTTTTTCCCCCTCTCTATTAGCTAAAATCACATCTATCATTGTTAAGTTCTACAGTCTTTTAGTGAGAATATTTGGCCAGTTTTGTACATCCAAATCTTTCTATATAGCCTTGTAAACATTTAAAAACATGTAGGTATAAAAAAAAATGTTGTATTTTGCAGAATTTTGCAGTTATCTCGTTTATTTAAATGAATTGATTTTTAAAATTTGATAATACGCAGCTCGCTATACTTATATATTAAAAACGAACTTTTAGAACTTTAAAAAAAAATCTGCAAGCAGAAAAAAGCTGTTCACTAATTTTTCAAATCCGAATTTTTTTCAAACATTCATCATCATGTTTATTCAAGTGACTCAACGGCTAAGAATATCCGCAAGACAGTGCTATTTTATTCGCTTAATACTAAAATTCACAGCTTTGTAATAAGCGTTTAAAAAGATCTAAAAACAGATTGGGAAAGCACATAATTAGTCGGTTTCATTTATTGCTTACTATGTTGATACAATCCAAATTTATGCCTCTATCCTTTTAAACATTTATTATCACGTAGACTGCAATAATTTCGCAGCTATAACTTCCGGAAAGACAGTGCTCCTTTTTGCGACGATTCCTAGTCTTCGGAAAATTTAAACTTTAAGTAGATTTCGACATTACAAAATTTTTTGATATTCCATATTGCATGTTAGCCTTAAAATAAAAAAATCTCTCTCTCTCTCTCTCTCTCTCTCTCTCTCTCTCTCTCTCTTTCTCTCTCTCTATCTATCTATCTATCTATCTATATCTATATCTATATATATATATATAAAGCCCAACCGAGAAGTTTTTAAACCAAGGTTAAAGCTTGATATCACCACGAATGGTAGAATTGGGCTTGTCAAAAGTTATTAATA
>JAWDGP010000398.1:75000-102500 GCA_033675545.1 Elysia crispata
CATTAAATCTTATGTGTTCAATGATGATTTTCATTATTGAGATAATTATATGCGTATTTTATGTATCTTTACGATGATTAATCGGCTGTTTCCTTGAGTGGTGCAGAAAAAAGAAAAGGTTATTCTATTCTAATACGTAGCACTGGATTTTGTAGCGCTCAAACAAAATACTCCTTGTTCAGTGCAATAGCGAAAATTATAAGATCATCATTATTTTGTTGCTTATCCAGAATTGGAATGAAAATTGATTTTAATTCAAGTCCCACAATGATTTTTATAAAAAAAAAAAAACACGGCTGGAAAACAAACAAACAAACAAAACAAGAACAAAATTAATGGCATGAGGTTTGTGTGTGTGTGTGTGTTGAAAAAAAAAAAGGGGGCGGGGGGGGGGGGGGTTGTTATTGTACCCATCAATGTCAAAGATATTTTGTGTCTAAATTTTTGAATCTGGAGAAAGAAAATTGAAATGAATATAAGATCTACTGAATACTTCATAAATGTGCAGCCTCATCTGTGGGGGTCTAGGCATCTTTGACACGAATAAACTGGCTAGCAGTAACCACAAAAAAACATAAGCATTTTTACAATTCAACGAATTTTTTGTTGCTGTCAGTTGAAGGTTAAACTTCTTTCTCGGGATCAATTATCTTTTCTCCAAGCGGGTGATTTTTCTTGAAAAAATATGAGTGGGAATATTTCGATGAATAAAGGATATAATTACGGGATTCTGAGCTTACTCAGTTCAACAGTTTTATTTCTTTTAGAATCTTTTCAGCGTGAAAATATCAGGCTTCTACACCAAGTCAAACTTGATATTAAATCTGCACACCGGGATATATTGCTTCTCTCCCACAATGCATTGCAAAGCCATATTGCCTCGTTGGATAACATAGTACGTGCAATGGTTTTCAGTCGTTATGCGAAGACGTTTTAAAAAGCGGAAATGGATACAAATTTTTTCTCTTGAAAAATTTTGGCTCGACGAAATAATAATAAAAAAGGAAACCGCACCATCGTATTTTAACTCAAACCATGGGTAAAATAACTTGAAAATTTCGTAGCTCTACGCTATGCGGTTTTTACTTTCAAAAGCACAAAGTTTTTAAGTCCGTCCCTATAATTATAGATTTGGCTCATTTGCAATGACTCAGCTAGAGCTAGGAAAAATTTCAGATTCCAGACCTCATACTGCAATATATCCCATGCACATGTACTTGGATTCTTTTTTTTTTATTGCTAATACTCAACGAGTACAACGGCCGAAAAATGTCTACTGAACCGATTTTCATTATGTCACGCGTCATTACATCGGCGTGCAGCTAGCTACAAACAACAACTACTCGACAAATCGTGTTTGTACAACATAGTCGGTGTTTGCTGATCATCTGCCTATCGATTAGAATGTTGTCTCTCTCCCTGGTTCTTACCAGCGCTGCACAATATAGTTCTGGCCAGGAAACACAGGAAACCGTTTTCGATTCACTCCACTTACCTGCATAAATTTACAGCACGCCAAGTGCGCTTTCATCTGGCGCCGATCATTGTCGAGTTACAAACGGTTTCTACAACTGGCCACATGATTATAATACTCTAACAGAAATCAAGTGATGGTGGAGGTGGATATTTAAAACACTGCTTACCTTAATAAAACCTATATTTTCTAACTAATCTACATGGACAATCTTTACTTTTTTTTGTAGACACACTTGGGCTTTTCTAGAACCAAAACGAAACAAAGCTATAGTATATATCGTAACTCGTCAAAGCAGTTTGTATCTGCTTTTTGTACGATTCCGCGAAAAGAACAAAACAAAACAAAACACACACAAAAAAAGAAACGAGCTCATGATTAGCAGCTACTCGGGCTGATATGGCCACTCTATCCCAAGGTGAATCAGGCTCTCTTTAGATACCTCGCATTCCCCTCTAGGCAGAGTATAGGACTGATTAGATGAGACCTCAAAGTCATCCAGTGCTTGCCATTGTAACTCAACCTCGCTAAGGCAAGTAGGATACCAGCTTCAGCTTCCAGAACACTCTTGCACCGATACTTAAATATTCCGGTCTATGAAAGTTCCAGAATCATGTGTTTGTTAACTTTCGTGACGGTGGAGAATCCAACTTAGCCCACAGGGTGAGAACGTCACAGCATGTCGCACAGGATGCCGGAGGGATGAGTAACTCGTCCTGTTCTACCTCGCGCTAACGCCGGGTTTATACCTTTTATGTCTTAATCACGTCTTTCTGTCATCTTACTCTCAATAAATTGTTGGCTATGAATGGTAAAGTGCACAGATAGTCAACTGATTATCAAGAATTGGACCCATATTTTCTATTCGAAATTTTTTCTTTGATGAAAGGGGAAGAGTATTCTGAACCAAGCTTTAGTCGTTAGAATCTTTTTTACATTCCGGAAGACCCCGCATCTATTTAATTGGTTGACTGATTGATTGCATTTATTTTTATCACGATTTTCCAAGTAGTACATAATAGTCATCTAAGGGGTCCAACTCAATCATTGAAAGCTATACAGAATTAAAACGTTGTTTTAGTTACTTTCACGTCCTCTAAGTTTCTCGAGAAATCGCTGGGGAGGAAAGTTGTGAAAATCAAATTCAGCAAAATTGCAGAAAAACATCAGATATTAATATGCTTTCTACCGCAAAATAGAAAAAAAAAAATAGTATTTTCAATTTTTCTTCTGATATTTCTATGTTAGATATCTCTCAAAATTCTTCATTTTCTAAAGAAGCGCTAAGAAATTGTTGATGTGGTATCAACAATTTCTTATAGCTTCTTTCAAGTTGCATTGCTTCTCTTTGATGGTAGGTTACGCAAAGCTTAAACAGTAACAAACTGTGGACTTAACAAAACGGTATGGCAATAATTATTACTGCTCCTTTTTGGACTTGAATCGAACAATCGGAAAACATCTACGTCTCCAAAAGCAAGATTCCTCTATCTTTCCCATACTCGTCTTTCTCAATATACTCCAACCAACATTGGCTACCACTCTTAGTCACATATTGACACCTCTAGTCTAACAAATAACAAGTTGAAAAGGAGAAAAAAAAACTCTCCCAACACTCAGGGTCTCCTTCCCTTCAAAACATACAATTACGTCTCGATCTGGATAGCAAGGTGATTGTATTTTGTTGCGCTTGGTTTTTTTTTTATTCTTTAATTCTTCAGAGAGTCAATCTATCTCTCTCTCTATCTTCTTCTCTCTCTCTCTCTCTCTCTCTCTCTCTCTCTCTTTCTCCCTCTCAATTTTCTCTCTCTCTCTCTCTCTCTTTCTCCCTCTCAATCTCTCTCTCTCTCTCTCTCTTTCTCCCTCTTTCTCTCTCTCTCTCCTTCCCTCTCTCTCTCCCTCTTTCTCCCTCTCTCTCTTTCTCTCTTCCTCTCTCTCTTTCTTTCTCCCCCTCTCTCTCTTTCTCTATCTCTCTCTCTTTTTCCCTCCCTCCTTATTTCTATCCCCCCCCAACAAAATACCCCTCTCTCTCTCCTTTCTCTCTCTCTCTCTCTCTCTCTCTCTCTCTCTCTCTCTCTCTCTTTCTCTCTTTCTTTCTCTCTCTATCTCATTCTCTCTGTCTCTCTATCTCCTTCTCTCTCTCTCTCTCTCTCTCTCTCTCTCTCTCTCTCTCCCACCCTCCTTATTTCTATTCCCCCCAAAATACCCATCAGCGGGGAGGTTTGTCAAGAACCACTTCGGCCATTCGTAATGAGGCGAGTCCAGCAAGAGCTCCAACACACTTCTAGCCATGCGACGCTGAAGAGCTCTCTGGTTGAAGCGAAGACAACACTCTCCAGACAGCTCTTACTCGCCAACTGACAGGAGAAATAAGTTCTAATGAAAGGAGGTTTCTCACAGGACAGAAATAGTAAGGGATAAAGAAAAAAAGAGGAAATGAAAACAGCAAATAAAAAGTTAACGTGTGAAATGTGGGAAACTGTTCTTCATTTTCTCAAAACATGATTATACAAATTGCCGAAGGTTGATTTTTTTTACTAATACACGTAGCTCAGATGTAAAGAGGGAAAAATCTGATAAATAATGAATTGCTATGATGAGGAGAAAAAAGAATAGTCACTTGAAATACCATTAGAAATATTTGTGGGTGGGAGCAATTTTCTCACAACATTAGCGTCACTGTCTCTGTGCGACTCTCTCTCTCTCTCTCTCTCTCTCTCTCTCTCCGCCTCCCTCTCCCTCTCCCTCTCTATCTCTCTCTCCCTCTCCCTCTCTTTTATCTTCCCTACCTTTGACTCTCTCTCTCCGTTCCTCCTTCACTTTTCTTCCCCCCCCCCCCTTTTTATGCTCTCTCCTCCTCACCTCTTCCTTACTCTTTCTCCATCTCTCTTTCCTCTCCCGCCCTCACCCCGAAAAACAAAACAAAACACCGCTCTCTCTTTTAGACCCACACACGCTTATTAATTTATATTCCAGTATTATTACTCACTCCTCTGAAATAACTTTGAGCTGAAGAGACTCAATCAAATAAAGAATTGATAATCTTGTGAGGTCCAGTCATACGTGTATTAGATAAAAATCAAAGTAACAAAGGTGTTTTTGTTTGTTTCATTCACACCGTATTAAAATTATCTTCTTGGGCGTGGTCATTTTATTCCTTTCTGTGCCATGATGAAACTTAAAAGAAAAAAAATCTTCATCTTTCTAAGATTACCCCAAAACAATCTTTCATCTATCTGTGTATCTATCTATCTATCTATCTATCTATCTATCTATCTATCTATCTATCTATCTGTGTATCTATCTATCTATCTATCTATCTATCTATCTATCTATCTATCTATCTATCTATCTATCTATCTATCTATCTATCTATCTATCTATCTGTGTATCTATCTATCTATCTATCTATCTATCTATCTATCTATCTATCTATCTATCTATCTATCTATCTATTTACTTTATATATATATATATATTTTTTTTTTTTCTTTTAATTTTTTTTTTTGCATATTGTTGCAAAGAAACCATCTGGTTTTTTTCTTTTTTCTCTCTTTTCTTTTCTTCTTTTTTTTTTTTTAATTATGGTTCTACTGAACAGCTTATACATCATTTACAATATGGGTTGTAAGGCGTGGTATGATAAGGCATAGTGACACTAGATTCTATCGCGCGTAAGAAAGGGAACGGTTTGAAACGTTTCTGTAGTTTTACCTTAAATGATCAAAACCAAAGGCGAGGACCTACACCTCAATACAGCAGGTTTCTACTGAACCGCCCCTTATGCTATTACCTTATAATGGTACAGGAGGTTGTCTGCCCTTGACTGCTTGAAATTTGCATTTGTTGATAATTTGAAATGTATAATATTCAAACGGTAATTTTGAAATATTAATTCATTATCTAAAACAAACAGATCTATCTGATTGAAAAAAAAAATGATCTTACCAAGCCGCTTTAGTCATTAGATTAGATTTTGGTTACACGAAATCTATTTTTAAAAGGAGGCAATGTGCTCATTGCAGGAACATCTAAAGTACAGACAAAGGGATTTAAATTAAATAGAGTGGGAGGGAAAGGGAAAAAAAAAGGGGGGGGGGAAGGGGGATTTGTATATCAAGACAAACATACAAAATGCCAACAACTCAGTGTAGAGAATTTTGCCACAGTATCATTTAAATGCATAGAAATTACTTTCCAATCTTCTCTGGGCTGACTGAAAAAAATCTGACAGTGTTCTCTGACTTTTATCAAAGAGACAGAATTAACCCCTGGTTGTCGGAGCAGTCCCTAGCGTTTGTTTATCAATATTGGGGAAAAAAAAAGAAGCAAATTGACAGAAACTCTCGGAAGGAAAATTACTGCTATTGATTGATTTTCATAAGTCGATCAATATTAATATCTCGACTATATCAGTTTCCCCCATTTGCAGAAGGAAACGGTAATGACGTTAAACACCTTGAGTGAAGAAGTTGTAGATTGTTTTTGGTTTCTTTTAAGTCTCCCTGAAGGTCTTATACTCGGGTTAGAACAGTTGAGTTGCTACGGGTTGCATTGGTTCTAGAGATCTAAAGTGATGGGGAGACAATTTTATGTCGTTACATTATGACTTCTGGTCCACAAGTTCTGCGAATTATGAAGCCGCTCCGTCGCAAGGTAACGCAAGATAATTGAAAACCAGTGCACTTCGGTCAGTTGTGTAACGCAGCGAGATAATGTTTTAATTTTTTAAAACAATTACCATTTTTTGAACAGAAGATTAAATTTAAAAGTTATTTTTCTACGATTTTACGAGAAATCAAAGCCTACAGACAATTAATCCTTGCTTATTTTAACAGCGTACTATTGTCAGGTCGACGAGAGCTGGAAGATTCGACTGAGATATCTAAAACAAAGTCTGAGCCACCTTGATAGAAAATATAATCTTCAGAAATTAACTTTGCCACTTCCCTCTAAAGTCTCTTTAGATGAAGCGGTGATATAATATACATTTAATAAAGGTGTTTAATGTCACTCATCGAAAAGAGAGAAAATGAAATTCCCACGTTTATCTTTCCTCTGGCCTCTCCAAAACCTTTAATGTAGAGACACTGAATGTGTGTAGGCCAAATAACCTTTTATGATAATATGTTCATTGATATAGCCCGTCCACTTAAGGGTAAACGGCTAGCCTTGTAAATAAGGGTCTTGTTCTATGAGGGGTTCATACACACACACACACACACACACACACATATATATATATATATATATTGATATAGAAAAAAGGGGAAAAAAATAAAAAAAAACAACAACCAAGTACCTAGTCTATAAATCTTCAGTATTCAAAATCGGTGTTGAATCTATGATTTAAAGTATTTGAGGAGTTCAGATAAACAATTTTGTAGCATTTACATGAAAGCAAACAGAGAGTGCTGTGTTGAAATTACTTGACAAAGAATAAATAAAGGAAAGTATTTACTGTTCGTTACCACTGGCTAAATCCCATCTGTCAGCTGGAGATCAATGAGTATTATTCACCTGTCAAAGTATTATAGCACATCTAGCCATAATTATTAGTTTGAGATTTTGACTTAAAAAAAATAATAATTCTAAAAAGTGCGAAAAGGAGATTTTTACAAAACGTTTCAAATGAGTAAACAAAAATTGGACAGTCTCCTTACTGCATAAGGTTGCTGGAATCAAGTACAGCCGGTCAAATCAGATTATGTAAATACCAATTTGCCAAATTTCATTCACATTTACGCTAAATATTTACATTGTTTTTTTCATGATTGTTTTACTCCTGATTGAAAAACAAAACCATGATTTAGCACCATGATACATTAGACACCCCAGCATATTTCGTAATAATCTTTAACAATATCCTTGAGAGATTTCAATTCGTGAAAAAAAAAAATTTTTGTGGAGTCAAAAAATATGATTTTTTACTGAAAAATAGAATGTGAGATGATTAAACAGACTATACTTTTACATATTTATATCCTTTTTTTTTTTTTTTTTTTTTTTTGTAAAAAGCCTGTCCGCCACAAACGCTCAGATCTTTCTTTCCCCATCGAACACGCCACACATACGATGGCTAGGAGGAAAGATGAGTCTGAATTTGGGCAGACTCTTTACCAGTAGTTTAAAAAAAATAAAATAAAAATAAATAAATGAATAAATAAATCCAGGCCTCAATACCGGTCACCACCCCCGAAAAAAAAAAATTAAGGGATAAAAAGAAAATACCCGTCCCCCCCTTTTTCCCCTCCTTTTAAAAAAAAAAATAGGAAAAAAAAGAAGAAAAACCATAAGCTTATAAGAGTTGTGCAACACAAACCGTTAGAATATAAAATGTCATAAAGCCGTTTCATTATAATTCTTCGAAAATGATTCTAGAACAAAAGAGTATTTTGATTTTATTCTCGGAAAAAACATTGTTATAAAGAGCTTTTACTAGAAGCATTAGCGCTCTTGATGCGAGGAGGCTTTTCCTGGAATTAGGGAGAAAGTCAACGACTTAAAAAGAGAGTATCAGGAATAATAGGCTTGTTTGGATCAAAAGATGGGACGATTTCCGTGGATCAAAGGGAGATCAAATTCTGTTCTGGTCTATTTCAGGGTTTTTTAACAGTGAAAGTAGAAGGATATTCCATTACCGCTGTGGCATGACTCGATTAAGAGTTATTGCGCTCATTAGAGAAAACTAATATTGCGTTAACAGGACATTATCTGCAGAGTTCAAGCAATTATACCGAGGCTGTAACCAGGACATTTACAGGACACAGAGATTCTAAAAGATGTACAGATTGAGAGATGATAGAGCGATAGACATACACACACACACACACACACACACACATATATATATATATATATATATATATATATATATATATCGTTCTATATCTGCCTATCTATCGTTCTATATCTATCTATTTATCCATCTATCTATCTTTCTAACCATCTAAATATTCATCTAGGTATCTATCTATTTATCTTTTGTTCTGCCAAATCTTACGATGATTTCAATCTTCTAAATTTTTCCCCCGGCCTATTGTCTTTTCGTCATTAAAACCCGTTACTCAACACTTGGTCGCTCAAACTTCAGAACATGGCAATACATCGATCTATTCAAAGGTTTCAAACACCCCCCCCCCTCCCCCCCAAACCTCCACCACCAATCCTCCCTATTATGTCCCACCAAATTAACCTTTTCTCTACCCCTTCTTTCCCCCATTTTTTTTTGCATTTCTTTTGAATTAGTAAGGAATTTTACCGACTCTGCCCACCTCACACGGTTGCCAGCTGAGGTATTTATTCCACAGCTTAGAACTTCCCATTCAAAGCCGAGCTCTGTTTGTGTAAAATCAATCGAGCCAGCTACAAGATTTGGGTTATTCTTACGTCACAGACAACGGAAGTTTTTCTCCCCACATACTCGAAACTGAAAGTTGATTACACTGCGACGCAGCATGACTAATCGATAGCTTTCACTTTGCGATTTCGCTTGGGCCAGGTTTTAATCGATGATTAATAAAGTCCACTTTTAGAAAGGGTGCCAGGATCGATACTGTTTCAAGCTACTTTACAAGAATCGAGTTTTCGGTTTCAAATAGAAAATGTGGAACCCAGGATGTATAGAAGTAGAAGGTTAAGTGTCAAAGTAAAAGACAGCAATTATTACTAACATTCACTTCGTAGGTGGTGTTTATACGAGTGTTGTGATACTTCAACATTAATTGACTTATACGCTCCGGGCTTTTCTTTCTTGGTTTTTTTTTTTTTTTGAGATAGATAAAATGTTCATGACCTTTAAAGCAAAAAGAGCAAAAAAAAAAAAAAAAAAAAAAAAAAAAGAACCAAACAAAATCCCATCCATTACATTTCTCAACATTTTCACAAAATACTCAATGAAAGATGACAGGACAATAACTTTATCTGTCCTGATCTCTAATGGAGCATTGAACAACGGAACTTCTCGAGACTCTATCACAAAAGCGTGCTGGCAAGATCTTTCCTTCTATTGCCAGTCACAATCTCTTCCGGAAACTTAGAGCGTTTTTGCAATATCTTTACGAAATTCAATCACGACAAGAAAATGTTGCTTAAAAATACGATGGATTTAATCTTTATGGACAGAAAGAAGCTTACAAAATATAAAGTCCTTTTTAAAATATTTTTTTAGCAATAAGCGTGTCAGACAGCTATGTCAGTAGAGATTCTAGATTAAAGCCCTGATTTTCTTTTTCTGGTGATGAAGTTACATCCTATGAATTCACAAACAAAAAATATTCTTTTTCTGGTATGAGCGTTAAGTCTGTATCAGAAACGATCCACATCCTATAACAATGTGTAACCTAATCAGGACTTAACGCAGAAAACATTTTTTCCTGTATCACATTGTACATTTTTTTTTCTAGTTATGAAACAGACACACATACATACATTTAGGTTAATATATCAGGCACAACTAGATCTAGCTAATCTTTACATGAGGAGAGAGATAATTTATATGAGTTCATATTTAATTTTAGGTCTTTTTACTTTCCAAACAAATCCCATTTGATAAGTGGCGGCCTAGATCAAACATAATTTCTGAAAAACTTCACGTTGATCGAACCAGAGGGTGACAAAATTTTAAAAAGAAATGGAAAAGATTTAACGGGCCATGATTATTGTAAATTTAAATACATTCCCACGCATTTGAAGATTGTTGCAATCGAAACCCAGAGTTACTAAAATAGTTATGAATCCACTAGGTTTTGTGCCAGAACTAATAGGATAACATGTAACAACTTTATGCTGCACCGGAGCCCATGCCAAAAGTATTAGCTTACTATGGTCAGAAATTTATTACTGTATAAAACGATTCTTCTCAAAACGACTAGAGCAAGTTAGGTCCACTTTGCAACTTTTTTTCTTATATAGTTTTAAAACTGATATTATTTTCTTCTCAAATAATGCATTTTGTTTGATTTTTTTTCCCTTTCGAGTTCTAAACTTACACGTTTTTTTAAAAAAAATCTTTTTCTCAAAACAATGTATGGACAGTTTAAAATGGTGGTTCAATTATTAGATTGCACAGGATTGGGTTACTGATAAATCTATCTCAGCGAAATGAAGCAGCCACGACCCTGAGTGTGAACAATGGGACCTGATTGTGGAGAGCTCTATTACCACCCCGTAGAGTTTTCCTCGTTAACTTCCATTTTACCAGCTTCCTGCTTGTACTCGCCAGGGATTCGCTGGAGCTGAGGGACAAGAAAAACAAGAAACGCCGAATCTCAATGATCTGCGAAAAACCGATCTGTTACATAAACAAGAACCTAATGGACCCTCTTCACTTTCAGGCTTCAAATCATCGTCATCTTTTAGACAATATACATGCATACACACATATATATATATATATATATATATATATATATATATATATATATATATATATATATATATATAGAATAGATAAAAACATATATGGAACGATAGAAAGAGAGATAGTTAGATACACGAACATATCGATAGATAAATACATACATAAATAGATAGGTAGATGTATACCTATTGAAAATAAATTGTTTCAGAGATCTTAAATGGGTATCCTGAAAAACAAAGCAATTAAATTTCATTCGAATAATACACATCATATAGAATAAAAATTGTGTTTCTTACGCACCAAGAAATCACCAGCCAATCAATCTTTCTGTCTCTGGCAATTTTACACTATTTCTGTTCAAGCTTACAGAAAGTATTTATATCTGCAAATCTCAGATATTGATTTGCGGTAAAACTTCTGACACTCACACATCGACTCTTGACCTTAAGACGGAGTAATCCTATAGGAGCACCCTCTACTTGTCTGCTACATAATCAGGATTCTACAGTTTATGATTTATATTGAACATTTTCTTTTTTTTTCTTTTCTAATTTTTTTCTAACCTGCCGTCTTAGATGCTTCTCTTATGTAAATAATATATTGTAGATTTATCAGCTACCGTTTGTTTGTGTTAACCATGTAAAATATCTTTAAAAAAACTGCATTGCTCTTTGTGGTCGAAAGAGCTCTTTGAAGAGTTGTAAGGCTCAAGAACATAAAACAGTGAAATAAATAAAATACTGAAACTATAAGGTAAAAAAGAAAGTTTTTTTTTCACTTTAAAATAGGAACTTTCTACAATGACGAGTTATTTCCTCCTGCTAACGGATCTGATGTATTTAATTTCTCCCATGATGAGAATTTTGCGTGTCT
Organism: Elysia crispata; assembly: GCA_033675545.1. Lineage (NCBI taxonomy): Eukaryota > Metazoa > Mollusca > Gastropoda > Plakobranchidae > Elysia > Elysia crispata. The sequence goes on from JAWDGP010000398.1 coordinate 86,709, forward strand.
GAAAAAGCCTAATTCGACGAGAAAGTTGCCATTTTTAGGTATAATCTCTGATCGATCTAGCAGTAAAATAACTTCAGCTCCACCCAATAGAGATGTAACATAATAATCCTTAATTTGAAAACATCTAAAACTTTCCCTGAGTGTCTTTCTCAATGCCCATCGATCACGAATCAGAGGCTCTAAATATCTATCTATCGTTCTATATCTATCTATCAATCTATCTATCGTTCTATATCTATCTATCTATCTATCTGTCCAGCTATCTATCGTTCTATCGTTCTATATCTATCAATTTATACATCTATCTATCTATCGTTCTATATCTATCAATTTATACATCTATCTATCTATCGTTCTATATCTATCTATTTATCCATCAATCTATCTGTCCATCTATCTATCTATCGTTCTATATCTTTCTATTTATCCATCAATCTATCTGTCCATCTATCTATCTATCGTTCTATATCTATCAATTTATCCATCATCTATCTATCTATCGTTCTATCTATCTATCCATCTATTTATACATCTATCTATCTATCGTTCTATATCTATCTATTTATCCACGAATCTATCTGTCCATCTATCTATCTATCGTTCTATATCTTTCTATTTATCCATCAATCTATCTGTCCATCTATCTATCTATCTTTCTATATCTATCTATTTATCCATCAATCTATCTATCTAACTGTCTATCTATCTATCTATCCATCTATCTATATATATATATATATATATATATATATATATATATATATCAATCTATCTATTTATTTATCTACCTATTTGTCATTCTATATCTATCTATTTATCCATCTATCTATCTATTTTTCTATCTAAATATTGATCTACGTATCTTTATAGCTGTCCATACATCTAACTACCTACCAATCTGTCTAACTATCTATCGATTCCACTACTTATCTATCTATATATCTATACGCTATTTATCCACCTCTCTATCTATCTACCTATCTAGGAGACCATAATTATATCGCTGCCTTCTTATCTTTCAGTTAGATCTTTAAACCTTAATGTCTTCTTGAATGTTAGAACATTCCTATCGTTTGACCACTTCTGTATGACTGGGTCAAAGAGAAGTGATAGACCAAGGTGATTACTGATAAATGTAGGGTCCCCCTTGTCCACTATTAGATTCCCAGTAAGGTTTGATATAGTTCGTCCGCAATGATGATATTGTGAGGCGTTTTTCGCCCACTCTAGACGAATCAAAGTGAGGATATGCGACTTGAAGCTTCTCTTCCTCCAATAGAGTAAGATTCGAAACTACCGGAATGAACGGGAAGCTTACGCCGAGCACCGTATGATGGAGTTACCCGCCCTGAAACCGAAAGTCATTCTGCCGTAGTTTCGAATCCCACTCCACCGAAAGAAGAGAAACTTTTGGTCGCGTATTCTCAGCTCCGATTTGAATAAACTTGACAAAAAAAGCCAGCCTAACAAAAGATCACCATTGTGGACAAGCTATATCAAACAACGCGTGTTTAACTCGTCATAAATAAGCAGAGAATAAGCTGTACCACTCCTCTTGATGTTTTTTTTTTTTAAATCACGTTTTTGCTATAAAGCAGCCATATTTGTGGCCACGCATCTGGTATCTTTCCGGCTATCAGATTTCCTGATAAATGCTATCAACGTGATTACTAGACAATTCTCCTCTTGAGGACACAGCTTAAGTTTAACCTTTATCTCAGACCCACCATGTCTGAAGTTGAGCTGGGCTGACCTGACGCGTTTTCTGTTTCACGCGTGCTTTCACTCTTTCGCTTTTCCGATTATTACTGACACTGATTTAGTTAGTGTTACCATCTTATTCTGCGTTCTCTCTCTCTCTCTCTCTCTCTCTCTCTCTCTCTCTCTCTCTCCCTCTCTCTCTCTGCCTTTCTCTCCTCCCCTCTCTCTCCCTCTCTCTCTCTCTCTCTCCCTCTCTCTCTCTATCTATCTCTATATCTATCTCTATCTATCTCTCTCTATCTATCTCTATCTCTCTCTATTTATCTAACTATTTTTATCTTTATCTCTCTCTCTCTCTCTCTCTCTCTCTCTCTCTCTCCCTCTCTCTCTCTCTCTCTCTTTCTTTTCCTTTCTATCTCTTTCTCTTTCCCTCTGCCTCTCTCTCTTTCTCACCCTCTCTCTCTCTCTAACGCTCTCGGCACTTTGATGGATCCATCTTGCCTAATGATCGCATCGTCCAAATTAAAAGCCAAACCCATGGTTTAAACATAGAAACAAACAACATTATTAATCAAATAAATTTGGCCGACAAGTTTGTAACAGAAATGCCAATTAGTACTCTCAATATAAATATTAAGTAAAATATTTATTTCTCTCCAGCGCTAATTTTTATTTCATATTGGTCTTGGAATCTAATAAAATTAATAATTGTCTTTGGCAGACTTTATTTTCTCCTGTAAGCCTAACTCTGAAAATGCCAACTGAAGCAGACGATATCAGTTTCAAATTACCGCACTGGAAAATTAAAATGTCGCTCTTGCACGTGCATGCCGTATCATGAGGTTAGAGCTTTAATTAGCGCCGCCTCAGGGCTGGCAAATTAGATTTAAGAGCCTGATTGGAGTATCAATGTTTTCGAACTTTAACTATTAATATTGTTTTACATCTTCCTTCAAGTTCGCTTTTCATTGAATTTATATCCTGTTATGTTATTCATTTGGCATCAGATCATCTCGAATTACCATTATAATGGTATCACCTTCATCACCAATTAAATGTCATCATCATCATCATCCTTATAATCAACTTCAGCTTCATTATTATCATCGTCATCATCATCAACAGCACCAACTTTATCATACTCATTCTCATTAGCATCATCTTTGTCATCATCATCATCATCATCGTCATCATCATCAACAGCATCAACTTTATCATACTCATTCTCATTAGCATCATCTTTGTCATCATCATCATCATCGTCATCATCATCAACAGCATCAACTTTATCATACTCATTCTCATTAGCATCATCTTTGTCATCATCATCATCATCATCATCACGACCAACACCATTCTTATCATAATTAATATCGATACAGGTCCTATTATTTCGTCGTGGCCATCATCACAGCATGGTCTCTATCATCCTCAGAGCTAGGTGTGCTAATAACCAAACGCGCACTGGTCGGACCTCTTCATACACACAAACACTCACACACACATTCCGCATAAAGAGCCAAACAATAAAAATACAGGTTTCAAGGTAGGGCTGTTTAATTTCAAAGTTCACAGTTAAATTTATCAACCTAACCGACTATCGTGACAACACCTGAAAATAAATATTTCAAGTTTTAATGATATTTTTGTATCGTGACGAACTGACTATCACAAGAAATTGAAAAAAAAAGACAAAAATATGCTCTATCCCTTTCCAAGTTTTAATAGCAGACTTGACAGTTATTTCAATGTTTATCGCGAATGTTACACCTTCGACTTGATTTATCCAATTGTAAATATAATTAAACTATCTTACAAATCATCATCATTATCATCAACAGCATGAATACTTTAATAGGTCGATTTAAAATTTTCTTATCTACCCTTCTCATCGTGTTCATTGTAACATAATTTCCACTTCCATCAATATTTTATCAAACTATCATCATAATTATTATCAACACCATGAATACTTTAATAAGTCCACCTATAACTTTCTTATCTACCCTTCTCATCTTCTTCATTGTAACATAGTTTCCACTTCCATCAATATTTTATCAAACTATCATCATAATTATTATCATCACCATGAATACTTTAATAAGTCCACCTATAACTTTCTTATCTACCCTTCTCATCTTGTTCATTGTAACATAGTTTCCACTTCCATCAATATTTTATCAAACTATCATCATAATTATTATCATCACCATGAATACTTTAATAAGTCCACCTATAACTTTCTTATCTACCCTTCTCATCTTGTTCATTGTAACATAGTTTCCACTTCCAACAATATTTTATCAAACTATCATCATAATTATTATCAACACCATGAATACTTTAATAAGTCCACCTATAACTCTCTTATCTACCTTCTCATCGTGTTCATTGTAACATAATTTCCACTTCCAACATTATTTTATCAAACTCTGTAGATGAACCCAAGAACGACGTCTCGATCGAAGATTTTATCGACCTGGACGATCAGGCTTCAGCCATCAATCTGAAGCTCCACGACAAGAGGCACAGCAGGCGTGTGAACCACATTCTCGCTGCAGGAATGGCCTCTTCTTCTCCTTCTCCTTCTCCGCCTCCGTCTCCGTCTCCATCCCCCACGTCGTTGCCGTATCCGCCGTCTTCTACTCCCGCGGCGAGCAGCCCGAAAACAAGCAACGTCATTTTTGACGACGAGGACATTTTCATTTCCGGTTCCGGTTCGGGGTCAGGAGACTTTCACCCCGGAAGTGCTACTGATAAATATGGCGGCGAAAACGGTCGCCCGACACCGACAAGCAAGAAGCCGTCGACGCCGCTGGTATACACCACGGACACATCGACAAGTTTTAGCACTGGTGGGTAGCGTTTAGTTTATCGACTGCTTAGTTGATATAGTTAACCCATTAGAAGTCAAGTTTTAGACTTTTGAAATAAAAATATGCCCCCCTCCCCTCAAAAAAAAAAAAAAAAAAGCATACCAAATGTATGAAAAGGAGAGACCAAACTTTTATCCTCCTTGGAGTGTATTCTAATTGTGAAAAAAAAAAGGTTTCCTGCGGGCCTTTATGGGTGATTGAAAGGAAAAAAGAAGAAGTAGAAAATAGCCTCCAAGCTTGATGAAGCATACAAGTTTTCTGTCCTAAACAATTGAAGAGAAAACAAGAATTCACCTTAATGAGACCTTAGATCATATAGGAGAAAGAAGCTGATAATTATAACAGTCTCACGTTGTTCCTTAAAATTGGATTGTCTCGGTCTGATAGAGACAACGTGAACTTAGAATTACGACTGTAGGCTTCATTTTCCCCAAAACACAAACGAACTTTATTAAAACCACAACAATTTTTTAACACGAGGAATTATCCATGAGGCTCTATGTAGAAATATCATCCTGTTAGAATTTTTTTTATGGGCACTCGTCTTCTTCATTACTTTTCTTTTCATTTGATAATTTTTTTTAGTAAAGGAACATAATTGATAAGAATCTTTGAATCCAATTGCTTTTCGCTTTGATGTGAAGCGATCGATATATATATATATATATATATATATATATATATATATATATATATACACACACATACATATATATATATATTATTATATCTTCCAATGTTAGATGATACGGACCATCAATTTCCTTTGTATGGAATTCTCACCAACAGCCAAATAATGACATCCCCATGATTATTACATAAATGGACAAAAACTTGTTCCTAGCCTCTGGAATAAATTATTAGGAACAAAATTTACTCAATGGAAAAAACAAGCGATGTCATAGAAATACCTCCACGTCTTCTTGCTTTTTTTTGTTAAGGTTGTTCCCATTACTTTGTATTTCAAAGGTACACCATTTTCTTTGGAATTAAAGGATATAATATGCCACTTTATTGCCAGCAGTTTTAGTTCACGTAGTGACCAAAATGAGACATTACCTATTTTTTTACGTTGAGCCCTTCAGATATCATCAGAACGCTCCAACAAGTCACGACGCGTACGAATTGATAAATGATCACTTATTCCTACATAGATACAAAGATGCCCAGGGAGTTACCAGTCAGTGATGACAATCCCAGGGCTCAGGTAAATGGTTTGAACCGAGAGAAACCAGAGTGGTTGGATGGTGGTAATGACGCTCTAAACAGCAACGATGACATGTTCCTGCAGGATGACACGCTGCTGTTTGACACTCCGGCACAGCCTCAACCAATCACGTCCAACCACATCATAAGTGAGTTTGTCCAAAAAATATAAAACAGTCACCAACTTGAACTCAAGGACAACGGGCTAAGTAAAAACAATTGTAATTGACATAAAAGACTTTTTGCTCTAACAGCTTCGTCAGCAAGGATACAAAATTAATACATAGGGAACACGTTTTACCTGTGCGTTCCGTTCAACAGTCAAAAGCCCAAGCAGAACTAATACACATATTATGGTTTAGTTGTCATCTAGCTTTTATAGTTTTATAAGTGAGTTAAATGTTTGTTGTAGTGTGATGAAATACGTACCAGATAGCTCAGTCGGTAGCACGTTTGACTTAAAGTTAGGGAGTCCTTGGTTTGATTCCTGGCAGAGGCAATTGCGTGATGTTTAAGATCTTATCCAGTCATATTCTTGACTTAAAGCAAAGTCTCAGTCTTCGCATGAAAGTGAAAAAAAATCTAGAAAAGATGAAAAGTTATTAAAAAAAAGCAACAACTTCTGCTTTGAAACAAAATAATAATTTTGAGGACTATTATATGTCTCGAAAGAAAAAAATCCGTCAAGTTTTAGGTTAATTTAGTGCTTGAGTGATACTAATTTTGCTTGGTGCGTTAATGGCTCTATTAGCGTATTTCTTATCAAACAAGCACCCATCAAGCAGTGCACGGATAAAAAGCAGAGGTGTGAAGCTGGACTATTCTGATGGATATTTCTTTCACAACCACTTAGTAACATCCTTGTAAATGTAAACGCGAAGGCTTTACGGCAAAACCACCGGAAATTTTATCAGACTGAGCTAAAATGGTTATTTCGCAACATTCAAAGCAAAGCCCATTTCCTAATAATTTTGGACGATCCAATAACATTAAATTTTAATGAAAAAGATACTCCATACTTTTCTGAAGCTAGGGTTAATCCAGAAGCTCTGTTTTGATTATCTCTGAAATGGGAGTAACTCGGGTATGAGGTCTGGAAATTGTTAAGAGAAAGTAACTCAGATAAGTGTCCTTGTTAGGAGCTCGTCTCCACTTGCTTCGTAGAAATTCATGTTGGAGATTCTTCATTAGCAGGTACAGGTTCGTTGTCCGGTCAAGAGAATTATTGCACGATATTTGTAGGCTTTATTTCTTTATTTCGCTGTAGTGTGTGGGAGTGAGGTGATTGTTCAAAGAGAATTTGAAGGAGTAAAAGGTTTTCGCAGTTTTGAATTGAGGGCAATATTCAACGATAAATTAAGATGTCTGTATAAAGAGTTTTGATTTTTTTTCCGTACCGTTTTGGAACTCGTTCTTATTGCAAGGACTTCTTGGTTTTTGCGTGTAACATGCGATCGCGTATAATTCTAGTTTGCAAAATAGATATTATACTGATTGCATCTTTTTTTAACATAGCTAGTAAAAAATCTCGGTTTTAAAATGAGGCCGCTCTAGTACAAGGTTCTTTTTGAACCACTGAGTCGTGCGAAGTCGTGCGCACAATCTCCGTATAATACTCTGCGATAGACGTATGGGACATTTAAAATCTTATAACAACATAACTGTATAAATCTTACGTAGGACAAGCGAGCTTATCCTCCAAACTTGTCATAAAACGCGCCTTTCTTCGTTCCACAGCCCCTCCTATATGGGGTCCTTGGTCCGCTTGGGTGAATACTGGGACATCGTCGAAGGTCAGGGTCAGGTCATGTCGGGCCAAAGGTCGAGAGGTCAACGACTTGGCGTGCGATGGGGTGAGGCTTCAGGTGAAGACCTGCAACATTCAAACCGGAAGGTGCGGGACGCCAAAGAACGTAACAAACATGGCGCTGGAGGGCTGCAAGCAACCTTACAAGGACATCCCTCTAAACAGATTCAAGAAGGGTAAGGTCGTTTCTATGGACACTTTTAATTTTGGGGTCCAATGACCTCAGTTACTAATTTTTATAGCAGGTAAAGATATTTTTTTTCTAATAAGTTATAATTTCTTTTCCTCAGCTCTCAATATTTTTTCCAACTTTACAGGAAGTCTAAGGTAGCTCATTTTGATCACTCTTTCCTGTATTAATTTTTGGGCATAGCTATTCTTAGAAAATACTTTACTTCTCAGCGCATGATGAACATGTTTTCGATATTACAACGTGGAGAGAATGAACTTGTTTCTAGAAACAGCCTGTGTGATCTGCTTGAACTTAACCATATGGTAGAATTCTAGATCAGAGCTACGAAGACCAAACCACGGGCGACATGGGTCTGAATATCTTGTTTTGTACTGTGAAGTAAAGATTCTCCTTTTTTTCATTCTCCTTTTTTTCTACTTCTCATCAAAATGGGCTTTAGGAATACAAGGCCTGCCAAGTCTGTAAGTATACATCACATGCATAATCATGCCTAATACATATACAATTTTTTTTTCTCTTTGTTAGCCCCGCCCCCTCCCCCTAGAGTTCCAGATGCCCCGCCCCCTCTAGAGATAAGACCCAATCCGGATGAGTGTTTCTATTCGCTATTCGACAACTTCCGGCAGAAATTCGTTTTCACGCGCTGGAATTTGACGTCCTTGATAACCAAAAGCAAAGTAAAACGGTGGTGTGACAAGAAAAGTGGGCAGTATCTTATCATGACCACGCCCCTTGATCACTGCAGACGCTACTACAAGGATCTTTGTAAGGTAAGGTTCCGTGAAATCAGAGGGTTATCACAGAAAAACTCAAAATATGGTTGGAGGTCATTTTCAAATTTTCTTTAGGCTCGAGCCACTGTTAGTTAAACGGTAGTTCTCCTTCTTAGGTAGCAAACTAATAGCTTAATAATATTTGATAGAACTAATATTACCACTGTGAAAATTTCCTTTTAAAGAGCAATGTGGCTGTTTGATATAAGCCATGGCCTCTCTTATTGGCAACGTATGCCACCACAAAATCGAAGTGGAGAGTTTGAATCCCTCAAAAGGCTTGCATTTATTTCGGCCAGATCTATTAAAGGCCTACTTCCAAAAAAATGCAGAGAACTACCGATACACTTCGCTTTACAATTCTCACTAATACATAATTATAATAATTTAGTTATAGTTGTAGTGGTAGTGGTGGTGGTGGTAGTAGTAGTAGTAGTAATAGTAGTAGTATTAGTAGTAGTGGAGTAGTAGTAGTAGTAGTAGTAGTAGCAGCAGCAGCAGCAGCAGCAGTAGTAGTAGTAGTAGTAGTAGTAGTAGTAGTAGTAGTAGTAGTAGTAGTAGTAGTAGTAGTAGTAGTAGTAGTAGTAGTAGTAGTAGTAGTAGTAGTAGTAGGAGGAGGAGGAGGAGGAGAAGGAGGAGGCACAACAGCAGCACAAATAGTATTCGTAATGAAATGAAAAAAATAAAAAATAAAACAAAGAAAAAAAAAAGATCAAGCTAAAAGAGAAGCAATTTGCTAATCTTGATGTTGAAATTGATATTGATGCTGAAGTCATGTCATTACTCCCTCGCTGTCATATCATTTCATACATCAAAAGAACATCATTGCTTCAGGGAGCATGGGAAATGAATACCCCAAAGTATTGACAAAAAGCAACAACGACAACAAAACACTACAAAACCAAACCAGTCACAATAACGAACGAGACTCAATAGCTAATGCATGCGGATGAAACACATACACATTTTTCCTTAATTTCCTTTTAAGAAAGGGGAGGTAATAATTCCACACATTCACAAAAACATCTTTACACAACTGCAACAAAGTAGCCTGAAGCGTATAAAAATGTCCATCTCCCAGCGGTATTGAGCCCCTTAAAGATTATAATGTTTTTACCACTGAGCTGGGGGAAATGTGCTAATGATAGAGCACTTGTCTCACTCTCCTCTCAAACAGCCTGAAATCGATGTGAGCCGCTCCAGCGTTATTTACTCACGCAATCGCTCCGTGTCTTCACCACACTGGTCAGGTTTAGCGTCAGGTGCTGCCTACCGGGGTGTAGGCCTATTCGCTTCTATCACAGGTTTTCGTTCGCAAGATTGTATGTCATGGTGAAATAGCGTTTCATCCTGCGGGTCTTGTTTGTTGCACGTTGGTTGTCATTCAATGTCTGTCTGGTTGTATGAGAGTCTGACAGCTCAGAATTTGATAGTTACGTTGGTTGTTATTCAATGTCTGTCTGGCTGTATGAGAGTCTGACAGCTCAGGTATGAGAGTCTGACAGCTCAGAATTTGACAGTTACGTTGGTTGCCTCTCTGCTGAAATTTGTGGAGTGAAGTTACGCTCCTGTACTGTACATTGTATTTTCCTTTTAAGAGCATCTTTTGAAAATTACTTTCGAATTTTTCTATTTTAGATTGATAAAGGCATTAGTTTGTCCCTTCTTAAAATTGTTGTCTGTATAAAAGCTGAATTTTTCCCTTATAAAACTAATACGCTGAATTGTTCTCATATAAAGTTGCTACACTGAATTATTCCCGTATGAACCTAATACGCTGCAATATTTCCGTATTAGCCTAATAAACTGAATTCTCAGCAATTGCAACTTTAAATTGGTTCGACGTATTGACCAACCTTACTGTCTCTGTGTATCATAACTTTGCTGTCTCTGTATATCATGAATTTAGTGTCTCTGTATATCATGAATTTAGTGTCTCTGTATAGCAAAACTGTACTTTCTCTGTTTATCAAAACTTTACTGTCTCTGTGTATCAAAACTTTACTATCCCTGTGATCAAAACTTTACTGTCTCTGTGTATCAAAACTTTACTGTCTCTGTGTATCATATCTAAACTGTACTTTCTCTGTTTATCAAAACTTAACTGTCTCTGTCTATCATATCTACACTGTCTCTGTGTATCAAAGCTTAACTGTTTCTGTGCATCATATCTAAACTGACTCTGAGTATCATAGCAGCTCTCTCTGTCTCTGTCTCTCTCTTTGTCTCTCTCTCTGTCTCTCTCTGTCTCTCTGTCTCTCTGTCTCTCTCTCTCTCTCTCTCTCTCTCTCTCTCTCTCTCTGTCTGTCTGTCTGTCTCTGTCTCTCTGTATGTGCTTTACGCTTGCCTATGACTGGTTCGGTCTGTAACTCAGCTTTTCACACAAGCTCCCTCTCTCTATAAATCAATTGATCTGCTCAGATTCTATTTACGTACTGCACGCACAAGGCAATGATTTGAATGTCAAAAAGTATCAGTTCCAAAATTGCAGTACTGCCTAACGCAATTACATAGACTTAGGTTGACGTAAAAGCCTCGACTTCCCTAATTTTACTCTAATTCGACTTAAACCTAGCCTCAAATTGAAATATTATATTAAGCTGCTAAAAATGACTTTAAAGATTATTAAGGGCAGAAATTTATTTAACCATTTCTTTTGTATTTTTTGTTTTGTTTCAATTTTTGTTCCTGCGCTGAATTTATCTCCAAAACAAAAGCCATATTTAAAAAAAAAAATCGTTTGTTCAAACGAACAAGGAAAAAATGTCAATTTAGACATTCGAGTATCATTAAAGCGAAAGATCACTTATGTTTGGTTTTCAAGAAAAAAAAAAGTTGTAACTTGTTAATTTCCCCAAGAAAAAGATTGATCTTGATAACTATATATACAGCTGAAATGGTATTATTTGAGAGTTCTAAGTTAGGAGTTTTCCCAAGAAAAAAATCCGATTCTTATAACTATAAATATAATTCTTTTGAAATAGTAACTTGAGAATTTCTCTTGTGGTAAAAACCAAAATCAATAATACTTAATTTGACTTTCCTTTCCCAAGGCTGTGAATGACGTCCGTGTGTTGTTAGTTTTACACTTCCAGTGCTTGTAGATAAAAGTTAGTGGCAAACGTCTTGTTTTAGTGCATCAACATATAGATAAATGTTCAAAATTTTAATCATTTCTTATAATAATGGTGAATATGATTAACCCACGAAAGTAACGCCTCTATTATTGCTTTTTTTTCCTTGTAATTTGCAATGAAGCAAGAAACCTTTTTATCTATAGTTATTATTGATTGATAAAATTATCTACCTATTTATTATTTGCGTTTATAGTTTTTTTTCCTTTGGTTTTTCTTTAATGTTGCCTTAATCGTATTTTTGACTTTATAAGTTAAATATATCATATATTGTTGACTTTAACGATAAAAAATTTAAAATAAAATCATCGACTTTTTTTGGTCTACAACTACTGTCAGACACTGCTTCATCTTGAAAATGTTTCATGAAATTAGAACGTGTTTCACACATTTGCCCGATTAAGATAGTACTATCCTGTAAAGAAAAAAAAAGCTCTCAAAACTGTTCAAAGCAATTAAAAATAAAAACGTTTGAATCTCCTTATGACCCTTTGAATTTTCTTTATTCAAATCTTTTTCGATGTTGCTTTGAAACTCTTATCTGCTTTCTTTTACGCTGACTAACTTCGGCGCAGAAACAAGAAAAGATGGAGTAGAGGTCGGAGGTTCGGAGAAATCAATAAAATCATCAAAATAGATAGGGGCAGAGAAAACAGAATATATAAGAAGAGAAAGGATAACAAGTATATGGGAAGACATGAAGTGAGAGAGAGAGAGAGAGAGAGAGAGAGAGAGAGAGAGAGAGAGAGAGAGAGAGAGAGAGAGAGAGAGAGAGAGAGAGAGAGAGAGAGGGTAGAAAGAAAGAGAGAATGCGAAGAAAACGGAGAGAAAGACACAGACAGCCATAAAAATACAGTTGGGAATATGATAAGAATACAGGAGGAGAAAGAAAGAGACTGGGAGGAAATTATTTTGCGTGGTTACTAAAGAAATAAAAATGAAATTGATACTTATCATTGTGGTAGTTAAAGCAACTTAAGAGAAAAGATAGAATAATAGCAAATCAACTATAAGAAAGACTGAGATGATGATAAGAAAATGATGAAGAACCGCTTGCCATAGATTATCCGGTCCTCTCGAGAAATGCCTCTAGTGGCGAGCAGGTTGTGGAACCAACACCAGGTCAGCTCGCTGGCTCACGACTTGAAGCGATTATTGTCCGGTTAGAGTGCGAGTTCGATTCCAGTCAACAAAGCTTTCTTTATTTTCTTAAAATGTGAAGTTTTCCCTGCGTCTTTCGACCAATCCGTTAGTTTTAGCTCAAACTTGTTGTGAAATAATGACACTTCTGCTATCTTGTCCATGTCTCTATCGATTCTTTGTATCTTAAGACCTTTCGACGTAGCCTCGTCCGTCCCAGCCTATATCGCTCTATCAGTGTCTGTGCTCGATTCTTTTTTAACAGTTTGGAGCAAAATTGTCCAAGTATAAAAACAACAAAAAAGTAATGACATGGACGGTTTCGCTGTTATGTGGCATTTTGTGCTTGTTTTTTGTAAAACTTTCTGCTTGGTGTAACAATTTGCTGTGAGTAAAACTTTCTCGTTGGTGTAACAATTTGCTGTGAGTAAAACTTTCTCCTTGATGTAACAATTTGCTGTGAGTAAAACTTTCTCCTTGATGCAACAATTTGCTGTGAGTGAAACTTTGTCCTTGATGCAACAATTTGCTGTGAGTAAAACTTTCTTCTTGATGCAACAATTTGTTGTGAGTAAAACTTTGTCCTTGATGCAACAATTTGCTGTGAGTAAAACTCTCTCCCTGATGCAACAATTTGCTGCGAGTAAAACTTTCTTCTTGATGCAACAATTTGCTGTGAGTAAAACTTTCTCCCTGATGCAACAATTTGCTGCGAGTAAAACTTTCTCCTTGATGCAACACTTGAAGCAGGCCAGAGATGTTAAATCGTGGACCCTGCTGTCCTCAGACTATATAAATCCAGTAGTGAATCCATTCTTCTCCCCCCCTATTATGTCTCAGTTAATTGTGTTTACCGTCGTCTAGACTGAAAGCGACTACTGCGCAAGACAGCAGCAAGGCTTGGTTTCTGTTTTTTCATCTGAACTACTGTGTAGTTGACGCCAAGCTCATGTTAGTCTGGAGAGAGAATGCCGAACAAGCACACAACACTCAACTCCCCGAATGTATTTATAGAAACGTGTATAACTAAGTAACGGAGGAATTCGCTAGTCCAACAGACGGATTTAGATCTGTTTTGGGTCCTCATTAAACTCTATCGTGTAGAGATTGACGCAAGGTTATTTGAGCTTAGGGAAAAAAATAATTGCAAGCCTACGTCATGCAGGGCATAGCCTTGAATCTATACATCACCCGAGACTTTTTATGTTCATAATTCGCCCACTCAGACATGACGTCTTTATCCAGTAGATTTTAAATAGAAAGTCGCACAGTTTGAGCTTGAATGGACAGAACATGATGTAAAAAAAAAAAAAAAAGCAAAATAAATTAATTACTTAGAACTTTTCTCTGTTCTTTTTTTTATTTCATTTATTAAGCGTGGATTTGACTGTAGACTCATTGGATACAGAGAATGAGAGCATACGGAAGCATGTGACTGTATGTATATGTGTGTGAAACAACGGATGAAAAAAGGATTTCGGTTGTGTGTTGGGGAGGGGGGAAGACGTAGAAAGGATATGCAAGAGCATAATGACTGCAAAAACTTAAGCACGAGGAGAGAGAGAGACACTAGCCGCGTCTTCGCTTAGAGAGTAACACGTTTGAGGACTTTCCCCTCATTTCTTTTCCTTGTCCAAATTTGCCGTTTCCATAACAACGCGTTGACATAAACAAAAAGTGTCAGTCTGCCATTCTCTTACGCTTGAAAGAAAACAAAGGAGGCTGTATCAAATTTAATATAACGAGAAACTGGAGACAGTCTTTCCTCGCTCACATTGCCGCGTGTTTCACAGCTACGGCCGCTTGGGTCAGCTGGTAAAGCTGCGCCCTGTTGGCTTGAGGATACAGACATGCTACGGCTTGAGGATACAGACATGCTGCTGTCGGGGTTCCCGAAATGATCCAACCACTCGTAACCAGAGCGGAGTTGGTGCAAGGAAAGAAGAGAAATGTAGCATAAATAGGATGAGGTGCTTCACAACTTAGAAGGCAGGAAAATGTCTATCAATGTTTATCTAGGTAAAGTTACTTTTAAGTTCAATACAAGAATTTTAAAGATACTTCGTAAATGTCAAGAAAACCATGTAGAACATGTCATGATAAATCACCTTGTAATGAAATACTAATCTACATGTAAAAAAAATATCTTCAACAGCCGTCGATACTCATTTCGAAATATTTAGATCATATCCCATTCCTTTCTAAAAACGTGATCATCTTGTGATCCATACAATGATATCTGAGTTTTCCTAGAGAAACTTTATCTTGTATGACCTTTTTCCTTGAGCAAAGATTTTTGATATGTGAATTATTTTTTTCGAAAATTTATAAGAAACACGTGACACTAGATTGCGTAACATAGACAGCGTTTTGTTTGATACTTTATTCACGTCATTGATCAAGGAGGTTTGTTTAGACACTAGTAGATCAAATCATTACCATCTAATCTGCCTCTTTCAACTTATAGGGGAGCAGATTATTAAGCTAGTACGACATTTGTTTTCATTATAGATGAAAGTTATACGTTTCAGAAATATACAATTTTTTCAAGCGACTTATGAAATGTAAACACAGCGCGTATTTTTCTGTCAAGGAGACTGAGCTTTATTATGACTTTGAAACAATACCACTTTGCTAATCTGTAGGACTTTTCTAGGATTATATGTTAATTCAATTTGTTTTAAAGGCCTAATTATTTCACTGCTAAACCCTGTCTGTATTTAGCATTCAGTTCCTATGTTGATCTAACAAAACCTGAGCTTGTTGCTGTTATTCTCCTGCTTTAGCTGATCTCTTGTTTTGTGAAAGAAAAATCCAACATTCAAGAGGACCTCAATGAAAATTGTAAACAGTTGTTTGTTTTTCTTTTCTTTTCTTACCTTAGGCTTTCTGAACACACACTCACACACACTGAAATGTTGATCCTGTGGTTGTATTTGCCGGGCAGACTCCTCATGACATT
>JAWDGP010000398.1:107500-163986 GCA_033675545.1 Elysia crispata
AGCTTCTTAACAGGGATCTTTAAATAGATTAGGAAAGTACAAAACTTGTTCGAAGAGGGAGAAAAAGAGTGTATACTCAGATTGTTTATTACCAGCAATGACATCACTCTTTTTCTCCCTGTTGCAGGGAAACGAAAACAAAAAGTAAAAGTAATAAACTTCAGGGAATTCCTGAAAAACAGGTCTTTCGTTGGCAGATTTTGTTTTCTCGTTTCTGAGGCGACAATTTGAAGTTTTGCTTCAATTTCAACACAAATTTCAGCGAGCTCGTTTGAATCATATGAAAAATCATTGCGATGTCCCTGGGGTATTTAATGCGAACACAGAAAAGTGCACAAGAATGCTGTTCATTCAAAAACTATGTAAAATGATTTCAGCGCTTATTTTCATAATCACACACACAAAAAAAGAAATAGTTCCTGCTGTAATGATTCAATACAACTGAACACTTTTTTTAGAGAAACGATTAAATGCCATATGAACAACCCACGCAGAACAAACTTAGCGCAGAGATTGTGGGAAAACTGAAGCACAACTATAGGACTCGCAGTGCCTGTAGTCTCCGCCTGTATTGATCCGAAACTAGCTTCGTTTTGTTTCTTTTTTTTTCGTCTTTTTTTTTTTTTTTCGAACATTTAACCGTAGGACGTTTCTGCACTCAGCGAAGCTTGGTCGATAAAGAGCGGGAAATCTTATTGGTTGAGACAGTTCATCTAGTACTGGAAACCTTTAGCAAGTGTTGAAACTCTCGGTAAAATAATTTTATCTCTATCATGTCTAGACTGGTGACCACAAACATTATAAAAATACCTTTCAAATAGAGGGATTTTAAACTTCTTTTACTGAAGAAGTTTTATGAACAGTTTCAAATTGGGTAAACGAAAGATCGGCTTAAGTTGAAGCGTTAATATTTCTAACCGTGTGAGGAAAAGCAAATAGCTTTTGTTTTGCAGTGTATTGAAACATTTGGTTCAAATTTACGGCGTGATTTGGTCGATTTTCGTAATAAGTTCATCAGGATGATGGTGGTTGATGAAATGAATCGACATGAATTCTCTTACCAGGCGGTTAGACTCGGTATGAATTGATTTGTTGTCGGGTCAGAAAACGCTATTAGAATGAATTATTGAACAATTTGTTATAACAGAATGAAAAAAGAAGCAATACGACACTGCTGGTTCTAATTAATCAAAACACACTGAGCAATGGTCTGCTTCCACGTTGGATCTGCCGGAAATGTTAAAGCTGTGAATTTCACGTGCGTCACAAAACAGCCTAAAAAGAGAGGATAACTGTCCCAAGTCATTTACTAAGTCAAGCAACTGTCTTGCTCTTGATATATATTTTGCCAAACATTAGAAAGAACCAGTAACGAGATGTTGTAAAGTGGATGTGACGTCATGGCTATGTTTTCCCAATATAACTGCACTGATTAGACATTTTCTCTATTGATTGAGATACCTACAATCGAAAAAGAAAAAAAAAAAAAAACCCAAAAAAAACAAACGCCCCTAGAGACCTTACATTTTTTATGTATCTGCGCAATTTTTATCATTTGCTATAGAATTGTCTACTATTTATAATTTTCTGCTATTTTCTATCAGAGTTTGTTTATACTAAATAAATAATAAAAACGGCTTTCTGTTCTGAATTCAAAGAAAGCTGGCACAAAGCACGATAATTGATAAACTCAAGGATGTTCCTAACAATATGTTTATTTCATAGTCGCTGTTAAGTTCTCCTAGATTCATTCTTATTTCCAAATGAAAAAAAAAAACAACTAAAAAAGACAAAACAACAACAACAACAAAACAAAGGAGAAGAAAATTTTCAAAGTATTATTAAAAATATTTAAAATATTTTTACAAACTGGCAACAAAGTATGCAAAGAGTTTTTGGTAAAAAGAAAGGGTTTATGTTTCCCTTGTGAACAATTTACGAAAGCTCATGGCTAAATTACTTTTTAACTTTTTTTTTCTTAAAGAGTAGAGCCTAAATCGATTTTTCCGTTTAAGGGAAAAAATGCATGAGTGAGTGTCTGAGATTGGCAGAGCCCATTTCCTGGAGGCTATTTACGATCTTTTATCTCAACAGACGAAGATTGATCGACTTACTTAGTTTAAAAATGAACCACCAGTGTTCAGCTGTCTGTGCATATTGTGTAAGTTTTCGATTATACAAAGCATAGGGTCGTCGTTGGATTGAGTGTAATAATATACGGTTAAATTGCAATTATCTGGTAAGTACTTGATATCACTATAAATCACATTTGGGGGTGAACATGGTTTTGATGTACAACAACTGTCTGAGGCTACCATAGAGTAGAAAGGCTACATCACGAATTTAATCAAGTAATTGGGAGCAGAAGGTGAACTGATCTAAAGTTCATTAATTTTCCTAAGTACGATAAAGAGATTGATAGATAAACCGAAAGAGGGAAAAGGGAGAGAAACACACAGAAAGATACAAAGATAGACATACTGAGAGAGAGAGAGAAAAGAAAATAAAGAGAGAGAGAGAGAGAGAGAGAGAGAGAGAGAGAGAGAGAGAGAGAGAGAGAGAAAGAGAGAGACAGAGAGAGAGAGAGAGAGAGAGAGAGAGAGAGAGAGAGAGAGAGAGAGAGAGAGAGAGAGAGAGAGAGAGAGAGAGAGAGAGAGAGAGAGAGAGAGAGAGAGAGAGAAAGAAAAGACGATCTTTAAACTTGAAACAGAAAAATATGCACTGGATCATTGAAAGTCTCTTTAAAAGAAATTTATTCTAACATCATATTATATCAATATTATAACAAAAAGTGATCTTTTCGCTCTGGACATTAACTGTACGTCGGTATAACCAAACCCTAGTTTCGGTGTCCCTCTTCTGCGCAGGAACAGAAAAGATTGATAAATAACCAAGCAACAGTGACAGCGAGTGAAACCATATTTTTAGATAAGATAGTATTGCAGACAGGCTAGGCAGACAGGCTAGGCAGACAGGCTAGGCAGACATGCTAGGCAGACAGGCTAGGCAGACAGGCTAGGCAGACAGGCTAGGCAGACATGCTAGGCAGACAGGCTAGGCAGACAGGCTAGGCAGACAGGCTAGGCAGACAGGCTAGGCAGACAGGCTAGGCAGACAGGCTAGGCAGACAGGAAATCGAAGATCTAGATACACGCTAAGATAAATTTACTGGAATAAAGGATAAATTGATCTCATAGAGATTCTGTTAAATAGTTGATAAACCTGTAAAAGGAAGCGGAAATAAATAGATTCGATAAAGTGCGTGAAAGATCAATATTGTGTATTTTTATACTTAGGAAAAGCATGTCCGAAATCCTAATAGAGATTTATAAAGAGAGAGGAGTCAGAGAGAGAGAGAGAGAGAGAGAGAGAGAGAGAGAGAGAGAGAGAGAGAGAGAGAGAGAGAGAGAGAGAGAGAGAGAGAGAGAGAGAGAGAGAGAGAGGTGAGATACGGACAGACAGACAGACAGATAAACAGAGAAAGAGAGAAATAGATTGAAGACAAGAGAGTATACGTAATGAAAGAAACCATTGTTTGAATGGTTTCGGAAAGTCGGGTCCAGAGGGCTGCTGGTAAATAGACCAGGTACAGAATGGCTTGAGAGGTTAAATTAAAATAAAGAAGAAATAGCTTGAATTTAACCATCCGAGAGTTGTCGCAACGTTAAAAAAAGTCTTGAAACTAATCCCGTTCCACCAGACTGGTTCAAATCTGCGACTAAATTCCCCGCAGACGTCAAGGTGTGCAGTCTACCGCAAAGCCATCGAATCTTTTCCTGTTGGAGAGGATCGGAGAGAAAAAACAATAACAAAACAATAACAAAACAACAACAAAACAACAACAAAACAAAACAACAAAACAACAACAAAACAATAACAAAACAATAACAAAACAACAACAAAAAAAAAGAAGGCATAGCTGGAGATGGCGATAGATTACGTCTGCTGCGGGAAACCCCGCAAGTGTCCTTGATATGCCCTTTCGACGCTGTGGTAACTCAATTTGCTCTGATGCTGAATGTGGCTACCCCACGCCTGGAAGACTTAACACATTAATGCAGATTTTTGAGAGCAGACCTCTGGCTCATCGCCTGGCCCCATCAACCCGCTCCCACAGAATGGGTGGAGTCGGGAAGAGATCAATAGGGCCAATTCCAGTGGAGATAAAGACAGAGGCTTGGCGCAGCACGAGATAAACTGGTTTGCATAGCAAAGCCTCAGCTGCTTCCTCTTTTTAAAAATAAAAAGTAAAAAGGGGAAGAGGGGGAAGAGAGAGAGAGAGAGAGAGAGAGAGAGAGAGAGAGAGAGAGAGAGAGAGAGAGAGAGAGAGAGAGAGAGAGAGAGAGAGAGAGAGAGAGTTTGTTAATGAAGCTCATGGGTTCACATATTGTATAAATGTTAACAGTGTCAGAGCGTGTAAACCTTCATCCTCTAGGTTGATTTCTTCAGTCTTTAGGATGTTGGTTTATTTTTGTTCCACACAAGTCTTATCCTGCCCCGTTAGCTTTTTCTTAGTCATTTCGGCATTTGAGATTTTAAGAAAGATGATGGACTTTTCTTTATGCATTAGAGAAAAATCAAAGCCTGGAGCCTTAAAAAAAACGTGACAGAGCTAAATCAAATGCTAAAAATATTCTTTCCCAAACCAGGAAACAAACCTGGAATCTAAGAATGGTGGAAACAGCATGAATCAATAATGTAAGGTCTCGATATTTTCTGAGGTTCTGTCTCAGTGTTTTTAACCACGCAATATTTGCTTTAAAGCTATTTATCTTAATATTGCATATTTTTCAAGAGCAATAACTATGCAAACTCCACTGTGTATTATTGGATATAAAGAAAATTATTGAGATCAGTGTCGAAATTTGGTTTGATGGCATCAACATAAAAGTAATGGAAGAAACAAAGTCCAAAAGATCCCAAGTTCTTGGTGGTATTTTTCCTTATTGGCACCACGGTATTGCCTGTGCTGAATTCTACTGTGCTATTTGAAAAACTGAATGGAGCCTAGAAATGCATGTATAGACAAAAGCCTCTGCGTACACTCAACTTGGCGTCACCTTTTCTCTGGGTCTTTATTCTAGCATCAGAATAGAAATAAAAAATCATAACGCAAATACTTTATAACAACACAGGGTTACTGGTGGTTCTAAACAGTTTTCGTTAACCGCTGCTTTACATCCAAATTATGACGTTTGCGACTTTAATATAATTATGCGATGAGATAAACTCTCAATTTATCACTGCAGACAGGCCCTAATGCTCTCAGATTTTAGAACCAGAAAAGAAACAACACTTTTTCTCACTATTTTACGAATAATGCGCCTCATTTGTTCAGCCCTGCCGTGCTTGGTGATGAATTTCTTAATTAATGTACACGACCATCATTCATTAATTTTACTTCTGCTCAAACACAACTCAGGCAATCTTAATCTTTCTCCCCTACGTCTACCTCATATGACCTTACTGTGTAGGGACGTCTTTACTTTTACCTGTGCTCACCCACCAACCAGGCAATCTTAATCATCCTCCTCCACCCATACCTCAGGTGACCCAGCGGTGTAGGACAATAATTAGTTTTACCTGTACTCCCCCACCAATCATCCTCCTCCCCCTCTACCTCAGGTGACCCAGCGGTGTAGGACAATAATTAGTTTTACCTGTACTCACCCACCAATCATCCTCCTCCACCTCTACCTCAGGTGACCCAGTGGTGTAGGACAATAATTAGTTTTACCTGTACTCACCCACCAATCATCCTCCTCCACCCATACCTCAGGTGACCCAGCGGTGTAGGACAATAATTAGTTTTACCTGTACTCCCCCACCAATCATCCTCCTCCACCTCTACCTCAGGTGACCCAGCGGTGTAGGACAATAATTAGTTTTACCTGTACTCACCCACCAATCATCCTCCTCCACCTCTACCTCAGGTGACCCAGTGGTGTAGGACAATAATTAGTTTTACCTGTACTCCCCCACCAATCATCCTCCTCCACCTCTACCTCAGGTGACCCAGTGGTGTAGGACAATAATTAGTTTTACCTGTACTCACCCACCAATCATCCTCCTCCACCTCTACCTCAGGTGACCCAGTGGTGTAGGACAATAATTAGTTTTACCTGTACTCACCCACCAATCATCCTCCTCCACCTCTACCTCAGGTGACCCAGTGGTGTAGGACAATAATTAGTTTTACCTGTACTCCCCCACCAATCATCCTCCTCCACCCATACCTCAGGTGACCCAGCGGTGTAGGACAATAATTAGTTTTACCTGTACTCACCCACCAATCATCCTCCTCCACCCATACCTCAGGTGACCCAGTGGTGTAGGACAATAATTAGTTTTACCTGTACTCACCCACCAATCATCCTCCTCCCCCTCTACCTCAGGTGACCCAGTGGTGTAGGACAATAATTAGTTTTACCTGTACTCACCCACCAATCATCCTCCTCCACCTCTACCTCAGGTGACCCAGCGGTGTAGGACAATAATTAGTTTTACCTGTACTCCCCCACCAATCATCCTCCTCCACCTCTACCTCAGGTGACCCAGCGGTGTAGGACAATAATTAGTTTTACCTGTACTCCCCCACCAATCATCCTCCTGTACTCACCCACCAATCATCCTCCTCCACCTCTACCTCAGGTGACCCAGCGGTGTAGGACAATAATTAGTTTTACCTGTACTCACCCACCAATCATCCTCCTCCACCCATACCTCAGGTGACCCAGTGGTGTAGGACAATAATTAGTTTTACCTGTACTCCCCCACCAATCATCCTCCTCCACCCATACCTCAGGTGACCCAGCGGTGTAGGACAATAATTAGTTTTACCTGTACTCCCCCACCAATCATCCTCCTCCACCTCTACCTCAGGTGACCCAGTGGTGTAGGACAATAATTAGTTTTACCTGTACTCCCCCACCAATCATCCTCCTCCAACTCTACCTCAGGTGACCCAGCGGTGTAGGACAATAATTAGTTTTACCTGTACTCCCCCACCAATCATCCTCCTCCAACTCTACCTCAGGTGACCCAGTGGTGTAGGACAATAATTAGTTTTACCTGTACTCCCCCACCAATCATCCTCCTCCACCTCTACCTCAGGTGACCCAGCGGTGTAGGACAATAATTAGTTTTACCTGTACTCCCCCACCAATCATCCTCCTCCACCTCTACCTCAGGTGACCCAGCGGTGTAGGACAATAATTAGTTTTACCTGTACTCCCCCACCAATCATCCTCCTCCACCCATACCTCAGGTGACCCAGCGGTGTAGGACAATAATTAGTTTTACCTGTACTCCCCCACCAATCATCCTCCTCCACCCATACCTCAGGTGACCCAGTGGTGTAGGACAATAATTAGTTTTACCTGTACTCCCCCACCAATCATCCTCCTCCACCCATACCTCAGGTGACCCAGCGGTGTAGGACAATAATTAGTTTTACCTGTACTCCCCCACCAATCATCCTCCTCCACCCATACCTCAGGTGACCCAGCGGTGTAGGACAATAATTAGTTTTACCTGTACTCCCCCACCAATCATCCTCCTCCACCCATACCTCAGGTGACCCAGCGGTGTCGGGCTACCAAGACATTGACGGACGCCGGAGATTTTGCTGAGGGATGTTGGCGGAACCACGTCTACGGCGAGCGACTTCCGGTCGGTCTGTCCAACAATCAGATGAAAACTTTCTTCATTTGCCAGGTAAGATCAAATAAGTATCTTTCTTCATTTTACCTTAGTGGCTAGCGAATGCGAAATCAAATTTTAATCTTTTTTTTTTTTGTTGCATCATTGTTGCATCATTACCAAGGTATGATTTTTTCCACATCAGCTTTAGAGTGAACAGAAATAGTTATCGTCATATCCTTGCATACTGAAACAATCACGATTTGGGAGGGAAGGCATTGAGTCTTTTTCTATTGTCTTTGATTCAGACAATTGCAAATATAAATAATTATATCTTAATATCGGTTATATTAGGTTAAATCGCTTTACACATGAAGAGAAACTTTTTTCATTCTGGACGTGAAAACTTATGTTCCAATGATAAAAGCAGTTTTTATTTTCGCAGCCTCTTTGTCCTTAAAAAAGATTAATCATATTTTAAAAAGTTCTGATATTGCAATTTTGTGAAACATTGGTCAAAACATAAAAGAAAAAAAAACTTCTTGAGTTTGAACCATCCATCTTTTTTTTACTCCACGATTTTGTACACCATTCAAATCTTAAGAATCAATCTTAGCTTTGAAGATAAAATTTAAATCCTCTAAGTTAAAACCGACCAGTTTCAAGTGCAGTATGCAATCTTGACTACTATTTTTAGCACCAGAAACAATCATTATCAGTGGTCCTCACTTACTTCTATATACTGTGTTAATCCAGAGATTTGCCCCAGCCGGCCAAGCAGGGATGACATTCGGCTACAAACACACTTATTTCACGACCCTTTACGACATCAATATGAGAACCCCTGTGATCTCGTTGGTCAAAGTTACGAGCCTTGGTGACGACATCTGGCCGGAAACGGACTATCTTATAGAACACAGTGAGTGTCTCTGTCCAAGCTCTGGTCTATTCTTGTAATGTCAAATAGCTCAGTGCTTAGAGTGCCGGATTGACATTACGGAGGTCGGGAGTCCCAACTCTTCCTTAAGCTAACAGAACAACAAAAGTTAATGCTTTTATTTTATTTTTTTCCCATGCAAACAGTCTTAAAGACACAATAAAAAACAACAACTAAAAATTGCAGAAGGGAAGCATCATTCTTTTATGAGAATATGTAAAATTCTTTTTTGTTTTTGTATTTGAACCAGGTCTAGTAGAGGACGAAGCCAACATGCTATGGCGCTACCAGAAGAAACCGAAAAAAGGAATGCTGACATTGAGTGACCTTGACCGTTGCCAGGACGACCAACGATGTGACCTTGGGCTGCGTCAAATCGTGCCAGAGGATTACCAGTATGTGGTGGCTTGTCTGTCTGTTTAAACCAAAGAGTAGCACTGCACTTATTGCAAATATTTACGACGTGCTGCTCTCCATTTTAAAACCGCACTTGTGTTGAAGAATCGTTAGGGAAAGAGAGAGGAAAGTCAGGAAGTAAAAATAATTAGAGGCGGAGATGCATAAACATTGATAGTTGTCTGAAAATGGAGCCCGTTAAGAAAGGCGATGAAGAAAGAGCACAAATATGAATTAGATGTAAAAAAAAGGATTCAGTAGGAATGAGTAAAAAAATATCAATATATCTAACACAACCTTCAAGCTTGGCAAAATTTGCAACTGCCATTTCAAACAAATTTTGTAGGCAAGATAACAATATATTGCTTTCAAACATGACGTGTAATTAACTTAAATGCCCATACCACATTATTTTTTGATAAGCTTGTACCTTCCGCTATCACATCTGAAACATCCTTATAATGGCAAATTGTCTTTTATTTTGTGTAGAACTTTCTTTACACTGAAGCAGTTAGTTATCACATTGCATTTAAAATATGAAACTGGTTAACAAAAATTCAAAATTTGTCCTGATTTCCTTCTATTTCAGTGACATTATTCTCTAGAATAATAAACATCAATACCGCTATTAGACAGAACAGTTAACACAAAGACAGAAACCCTCAGATCACCATTTATGGTGAACTAGACTTGTACTTCTTCATTCAATCAATCAATCTTTGCTTTGAAGCAGGACGGACAAACGTGTGGATATAGCCTTTTTCCCAAGATTTTTCGCAAGTCACGGTTCATATTTTTTTTTTCCAAATGTAGAAAAAACAGTCATTTCTCTTCAGTCCATGATTATGACCTCTCAATATTTCTTAACGAACTTTAAGGACCTCTTTCCCGGAGGATGACCAGTACACCCCTACACACCTGGTGTGGCCCGACCTCATGCCAGCTGACCCAAGTCACCGGCTATCAACATTCACACTGACCAACATGGCGCCGATGTTGAACAGTCTATATAAAGGTAGGCCAAGTTGGCATTGTTTCAAACTTTGACCTTCGCGTCAAAGTCTGTCGATAAATCAACGTGTTTCACTTTTTTAAAAACTTTTTTCTCATATTATGGTACTCCAGGAGACGTTAGGCAGATGAGCGGGTTTTAACTTTTAATAAGAAATCGTTTTGGATGTTTGAAATAATGAGCCTCTCGTTGAAAAAACCCCACCTAAATTGGGGGCTAACTCCAATTTTTATACCCTTTTTGCAGCATAATTGCATTTGTCCTCCTTCCTCCTCCTAATCCTCCCACTTTCTTCTCCATCCAGACTGGCGGGCTACAGTCCTGAAGATTCGACAGTTTGCGATAGAGCAGTGCCACATCCCTTACAACCTAGATCTGAAGGTGAACCACCCGGGCCAGCAGAGCACACACCGCACACACAAGTCTGCCCTCTACATCGCCTCAGGTAGGTGCAGGCCATGAGTTTTTTCTTAGGAGTTTAACGTCTCCTAAGTTTCCGTCTCGTGCAGGCCATGAGTTTTTTCATAGGAGTTTAACGTCTCCTAAGTTTCCATGTTATGCAAGCCATGAGTTTTTTCATAAAAATTTAACGTCTCCTAAGTTTCCCTCTTGTGCAAGCCATGAGTATTTTTATAGGAGTTTAACGTTCCCTAAGTTTCCTTGTTATGCAAGCCATGAGTTTTTTTCTTAGGAGTTTAACGTTCCCTAAGTTTCCATGTTATGCAAGCCATGAGTTTTTTCCTAGGAGTTTAACGTCTCCTAACTTTCCGTCTCGTGCAAGCCATGAGTTTTTTCATAGGAGTTTAACGTCTCCTAAGTTTCCATGTTATGCAAGCCATGAGTTTTTTCATAAGAATTTAACGTCTCCTAAGTTTCCCTCTTGTGCAAGCCATGAGTATTTTCATAGGAGTTTAACGTTCCCTAAGTTTCCTTGTTATGCAAGCCACGAGGTTTTTTTTTTCCTTAGGAGTTTAACGACTCTTAAGTTTCTATGTTATGCAAGCAATGATTTTTTTCTCATAGGAGTTTAACGTCTCCCTAGTTTCCCTTTAATTCTCATAACGACCTGCCACCCATAAAATGAGGCCAAAGAAAATCTCAATATCTAATCGTGAGAAAGATTGCTACACAAAACGTAAGTCTTGAGGTTTAAACTTGTGAATACCGGTAAACTTGTTTTATTATTTTTTTTTAAATAGGTCAATTGTTTGATATAGCCCGTCAGCAACAATATGGTCTGCAGATAAAAAGAGTCCCGTTGGGGGATAGTGTGTGTGTGTGTGTGTGTGGATGGGAAAGGTGGTAGGGACTGAAATGATGGGCGTTAATCTCACCCACCGACCCTGTGGGAATCAAACCCGCGGAGATTGCCTCTGTGAATGTCAGGGCGAACTTTCAAATTTTACAACCACCCTCAGTCCTCTTGAATATGCAATAAAAAAGGGAAGACATTTTAGGATCATGTTTATTAATCTTAGTATTACTTATTCGTTGAGAAATTGATCAATGTTAAACAAAAATTTGAATGAATTTTTTTTTATACTTTTTGATTATTTGAAAACACGAAGACCAAATAAAAACAGAGCGAAACAAAATAAAACAAAATATTACAAACCAAGCAAAAGCAAATGAAAAAAAAATCCACAGAAACCAAGAACAAATAATGAGTTCTGCACCCATAACTTGAGTTAATTAAGATGGATGGGCTTCATTGAGCAATGGATTGGGGACACACAGTGATCTGCTGTATACTTCTCTTCCGCTTTGCCATTTGTATGCGAATTAGATATGGGTATCAGCTACTCCTATACTTTCCTTATCTATTTAAAGACCCTTTCCAACACATATTAGCGTGCAAGAATTCCCGCAAAAAGCGCCTAAAGGTGAAATGACTTGCAGGGATTCATAGCTGCTTATTTATTTAGACCTGCGCGATAATAAATGTTCAAAAGGATCTATAAATAGATTTAGATTTACGAAAATTAGTTAACTATTTCTCTTTATCGATATCATTCTACCGTTGATGAAATATGTATGCTTCGGGTTGTTCCTATTGTCTTACGCCAGATTCGCTATAGATATCAGTTACATATCTTTCTCGACTAGATTATCATTACATAAGATGCAGCTGTTTTTGTAAAGCCAGTTTCCTTGCATAACAATTTGCGCGCGTATTTACTAGTTTCGATATCCAATACTTTCTGGAGATTACCAGTTGATCATAATTTTGGTATGGAAGAAAGGGATTTATCGACATAATAGGATCCGTTTTCAGTAACCGAATAAAATGACAATTTTTGTCTAGAAAGGCAGTGTTCATAGTTTACTGCTTGTGTAGTTTTTGTTATCTGATTTTATTCTTTCGTCTTAGCTGGGAGCAAAGGGACTAAAACTCTAGTGTTCTCTAAGCCCTATGTTTAAGGATTAGCCCTGATTAAGACCCAAGTGTTATGTGAACTCCAAAAGTTTTTTTTTTATTGTTTTATTTTATTCCAAGACTTTTTATATTTCGTCTTATACAAATTACAGCTACACAGCCTCTTACTATTCTTCATTACCTTATCTGCTGGAATAAAATAAAATGTACTTTCAATTAATAGTTCTGAATCACCAATCCTAAAATCACCTTCTCCACTGTCCAAATTTGCAGGGGCTCTACCCAACCTTGACCCTGTAGTGACCACAGGTCATGATGTCCACGTCCCCTTCCTTTTCTGGATGTCCGGCTGTTGCGTCCAGCACCATGCCCAGTCCTCAGCCTCAGCCAATAGCAGCGACAGCAGCAAAACTCAAAACAGCAACAACAACAACAACAACTACAACAACAACGTCTACATGGAGTGGGAAAATGAACATCTGCAGGAGGGCGCGAAGGTGAGACGATTGGGTGTCTTCTCTGCTGTAAATATCGCATACAAAGAGAGTCGGAGGGAGAAATACAAGGAGAGAGAACTGGAGAAAGGGTCAGAGAGATAAAGACAGAGAGAGATAGAGATAGATAGATAGATAGATAGATAGATAGAGAGAGAGAGAGAGAGAGAGAGAGAGAGAGAGAGAGAGAGAGAGAGAGAGAGAGAGAGAGAGAGAGAGAGAGGAGGAGGAGGAGGAGAAAGGACACAGACAGCCGGTTGACAAACAAAAAATAAGTATGTTAAGGATAAGAAAGTTTCACCAACTTGCTGCTTAGGCTTACTAGCAACGTTTTAAAATGATATTTCCTTAAAAATAATAAAACAACAACAACAGCAACAACAACAACAACAACAACAACAACAACAACAACAACAACAACAACAACAACTGAAGAGTAATAAGCATTATGCTGCTGTCTTTCTCCCTGCTGACGCTATTATCAAGGCTATAGCCATGGATCGCCGCTGACCACTATGATATCTTTTATGTTCAGGCAATGCTAACTTTAGGGTCTCAACTTTTTGCTCCGACCCACTTAATAATATCCTTTTTGGTATGCTAGAAAAAAAATGTTTGCCATCTTTTCAGGTAGTTCCATCTAGCGTTAACGTATTGGAGCTCCTTCATGATTCATTATCATTACTTTCTTCACCATTCTCAATAGCAACAGTAACAGCAGCAGCATTCAGTCAGAAGAGATATCCTGTACATGTTCTTCAAATCCTCATATCCCTTGCCATTTACTCTAGCCTT
Source organism: Elysia crispata (assembly GCA_033675545.1). Taxonomy (NCBI): domain Eukaryota; kingdom Metazoa; phylum Mollusca; class Gastropoda; family Plakobranchidae; genus Elysia; species Elysia crispata. The sequence continues at coordinate 121,153 of JAWDGP010000398.1, forward strand.
TACCATTTATGTCCAATCTTGGCTTTCCTGTAGATCCAAGTCCATGGAGATTCCAACTGAAGTAAACTTAGGTTACGCAGAAGGGAACTTTTGATAGCCTGTACCTACCCACTGCTGTTTCATTATTTCTTTTTTTTCTTGCCCAGATCCTGCCGTTTAATACAATTCTTGGTGGGTTATCTGTTGCACCATTTAATACATTACATAAGCATTTTATCTAACTTGTCCTGATTACTTCCGCCATCGGTTTGACATACATTTTTTATTGCTTTCCTCAATCAGACCAATGTTTCTTCCTTTGCTGTGTACATCTCGAACGCCGCCGGAAGTGGCGTCATCGCGGCCCCAGTGCTGCAGCTTGAAATGCTCCTGCAGGATATGTACAAGATCGACCATGACCTTGATGATGTCACATTGTTTCCGGGTCACGACAGCGTCTGCAGTGAACTGAAGAATGACGTGTCATCATGGTTTCAGTAATTTCCTTCCGAGAAGTTACAGGAAGAAAAGAGATGGGAAATCTAAGTGGCTGGCCAGTGCTATCCAGTACCCATGAATCTGATAATTATTCTGTTTTGTTGCCTCGCGCTGATTATATGCCGAGTCTTTATCTCACTGGGGCCATAAGTAATAATTACATAGTGACCATTAGAAGTCTATTATTTACAATAATGGGGTTGAGATTTTTTATTTTTTTTTTAAAATCGCTCTGTCTATCTGCTACTTCTCCCCACCTATCTTCTTTCCTTCTTTTTCATACTCATATTTTTTTTATCCCTGCACATCTCTCGCTCTTTCTGTTTTTGTTCTCCATTTTCTCTCTATCTTTTTTCTTCTTTTCTGTAATCATATTCACCTAGTCTCTACCTCATCCACTATTTTTCATTTCTCATCACGCCTCTTTAATCGTCTCGCTACATAAACTTGCTTCGAGCCAATGTATTCGCAACTGCATACATATTTTTTCTAATGTTATCCATCTTCAAAGCTTTCTTGGAAAATGTGAAGATAAGCAATGTTTATAAGCAGGAAAATTATAGATAATAAACCGATAAGCTCTATTTATTTATTTTTTTTTCCAAATTCTTTTTACTTGCAAATAATACAAAAATTTGGCCTGCAACGTGTATGGTTTCAATTTGTTCGATTTTTTAAATGTATATACATTCTTTTTCCTTAAGACGAAGACTACCATGTTATTTTCATTCAATTTCTTGATCATAAACATGTTGATAATGGCAAACGTAATCTATTTTTCCTGCAAAGGTGACACTTTCCTTAATGTAAGAGATTAATTTCAGTTTTAATAGGCTTTGCTATACAGAGCTCCTTTACATCTATAAACAAACAAGATGTGTAGAAGTCGTATCTCATCCTAGTACTTTAGGTTTTTTTTTCTTGAGGTTATAATGGCACATAGACCAAATTTGTACGTTTACAAATACGCGGAGCAGTTTGCATTATTTTATAATGCGGAAAAAAATTAAAAGAAATAACTTTTTATGGCATATTCTATGTCTACAAATAAAGTCTGTCTATGTTTGCAAAGACAATGACAGGGGATCATCATGCTTATTAATTTGTATTTTAAAAATTGTACTTGTTAAGTTCTGACTTACTTCTCATCTTTTTTATGGTGTATTCTGACATTTTCTTTCACATTGTATTAATTGCTGTAGTGAAAAGAAGAAATCACTGTGAAGTTCATTGTAATAACTAGTTCTATCTGCACTGTTTTGTAACTCTCATCACCTATTAAAATTTAATACGTCGCTGAGAGACGATTTTGAAAGCTGGTGAGGATATCGCTGAAACACTGGTAGACCTTGACAATATGCTGAAACACTGGTAGACCTTGACAATATGCTGAAACACTGGTAGACCTTGACAATATGCTGAAACACTGGTAGACCTTGACAATATGCTGAAACACTGGTAGACCTTGACAATATGCTGAAACACTGGTAGACCTTGACAATATGCTGAAACACTGGTAGACCTTGACAATATGCTGAAACACTGGTAGACCTTGACAATATGCTGAAACACTGGTAGACCTTGACAATATGCTGAAACACTGGTAGAACTTGACAATATGCTGAAACACTGGTAGACGTTCTTGACAATTATATTGGAACACTGGTAGACCTGGTAGACGTTCTTGACAATTATACTGGAACACTGGTAGACCTTGACAATATGCTGAAACACTGGTAGACGCTCTTGACAATTATACTGGAACACTGTTAGACCTGGTAGACGCTCTTGACAATTATACTGGAACACTGTTAGACCTGGTAGACGCTCTTGACAATTATACTGGAACACTGGTAGACCTTCTTGACAATATGCTGAAACACTGTTAGACCATCTTGACAATAGTTGGAACACTGATGGACAATCTCGGCAGAATACAGTTGGTATTCCAATCACCATTCGTGATCTTGGTTTGAAGAGAGCTTCAAAGTTTTGCCGTATGTTGTATGTTTTTTTTTTTTTTTCTTTTTAACAATATTTATTATCTTTTTCATGTATAACATTATAAAGTACATTACTTTCTAATTTTGAATATCTATGTGATTTAAATTACTTTAAAATCTTCAAAAATAATCGATACACGAATTTACACTTAAAGGGAATATTTTCAATCTGTACAAAACGAAAAGAACCTAGGGGAAAAAAACAAAAGAGAAAGTGAATTTCAAATAGAAAAAAAAATCAAGAGCTGGATTGTCAGTGAGAATTGGGAATTCAGGGAATAAAATAAAAAGAGCATTCAATGTTCTTCACACTATTTATTAGTAACACTGTAATATACTTACACATTATATATCGTACCATGGCTATTTATATTTTAATACTAATTGTCTGGATCGCAAACATTGGCGAGGATTAGGGCTAGAGTGTTTGATATATGGATAATATACGTATACAGTAGAATAAGCTACGCTGATGTTTCTTGTTATGCATTCACTTGTGCAAAAAATACTCTGAGTTGTGATCCATTTTACAAGTCAAGTTGTGTTTGTAGTCACGCTGTTCAAAATTTTGTACATTGACTTTGACAGTTTCCATGTCCGTGCAATTGAGGTTTGGCTTACTATAAGACCTGAAGCGACTTAAAATAATGCAAAAATGATTTGGAAGGTGGGTTACACAAAATAGATAATTATTTGTTTTGTTTGTCTATAGCAATAAGAAAAATAAGATTTTAACATGATAACTTTTTTGTGGGATTTATACTTGGATGAGATTAGATCTAGATGCTTTTTTTTTTTTTGGGTAATGTTTTGTGTCCATAAAATAAAATGCAAAGTTGTTTTTTTTTTAATATGCAGCGTTCTAAATTATTGGTGTGCCCTAATGATAAAACGAGAACCTGCTTTTTTCTCTTCTTTTGTAGTTTAGTTATCTTTTCTCATGTTGTTGGCTGGTGATCGTGATTGTACAGAAATTTACAGATTTTAATAAAATTTGTGATAGACGTGCTTATCTAAACAGCTGAAAAATTCTGCACTATCTGTAAATTCTTAAAAAAATGCTCTCTGATCTTTAAATTATATCATAAAAAATACAAGCTGATTCATAAAGATGTAAATTAATTCTCTCTCTGTCTCTGTCTCTCTCTCTCACTCTCAGATTTTTCTAGATACAGAAGAAATCTCCTAGAACATAATGATCATTTCTTATATTTTGAAAGAGGTTGGAACTCTTTTTCTTTCATGCAAAAATTGAGAACCCATTTCAGTCAGGGCTGCAATTTCATATGGTTTGTGGTTTGATATCTAGGTTATTTAACCACCTGATTATGTGACAGCTACAAATTTTAAAAAAAAGTCTTTGATGTGCTGAATGGATTCTTTCATCTATATTAATTTTTTTTTGCAATCATTGTACAGTAATTTGTTCCCGTAGGCTTGTGTGTAGACGTAAACACTACAGTCACATGACTCCTGATTACGCTATTATTTATACATTTTGACATTGTGATACCATAGAATGGATATACCCCAAAACTGTGAGATGTATCCTATGTATATTTCAAATCGTATCGATCAGCACTTTGTATAGTTCTTTGCTTCTCTATTTCATGATTCCAATGGAGGTTGATCTTGTCTAGTGTCAGTTCCATGTATTTGAGGACCTGAAAATGCTTATATGAACAATAGGTTCTAACTCAATAAAAATTGGTATCTACCTAAAACTTTATCTCATGCGTGTGCAAAACACTGGTGTATTGGCACCATATTGAAAGATTTCGTTTTATGACAAATTTGTCCAGGAAAATCATTCCAAATTTGATAGTGTTTTAGATAAGGTTTTTAATACCTGACTTCAGAAACGTTCATTGAGTGGACATTTCAACAATAAAAACTTTAAAAAATAACACGCGTCTGGTGTTTTACTTGAAAAAACCCTTTAAGAAAACTGTAAAACTGTCATGTTTGTGAAGTTTTGTACCATGTTCTAATAAAATAGATGAGTTAATAAGTTGGTTAAATAAAATAAATCTACACTCTTCAGGAATTCATATGTTATCCTACAAGCAAACAAAAAAAACAATTCAAATAAAGATATAAACACATGAACAACCTTCCATAAAAATTACATCTAAGGCAGATTTGTTGGCATAGAAAATGGTTTAATCATTAAAATACTCAGACAAAGATATATGATTCAATCACATTATTCCTGCAGCACAACAAATACGATACTCATGTTCAGTGCCACAGCTAAATAACAAAAAAAACAAAAAACATTTTCAAAATTTGGTTACTGAAATCACTTTAAGAATGGCAAGGGTTCACAATTAATGACTAATAGTTTTGATTTCAACATAAAACATTATTAGACCAAAGCATAGAAATAATATTTTCAATAGAAACCAGATAGATAGAGCTAGCTGTTGAGTTAAGAATGGTCAAATTAGCAAAGTCAACAGTATAACAAAACATCAACACAAAATTCTTCCATTTCATTTGTTATAATGAACACACAAATATTTACTACCCCTTGATACTCACCTGACATCCTTAACTAAATTTCTGACATTTCAAGCTGTTCAATGTATGAAATGGGCACGATGGCTTGCCAAAGTCAGCTAGTAAAATACTGAAAATTTATCTTGAACATAAATGATTGCAAGGTCAATGTAACGGCCATTGCTCAAAGATGCTAAAGATGTCTTTTCTTTTTTACCAACAAAGATTTTGGAATAAATTCACCTCTTGTGACTAGCGCAGGAACAATGACTGATGCACCATTGCTATAGTTGAATTTCAAAAGTTATATAGAATTGACTATATTTTATCATTCAAAAATGTAAACATCATAAATGAACAAAATTAAGGATTTCATAAAAAATAGATTACCAATGCATCATAAAATAAGGACAGAAGGACAAAATCTTCTGTTTTTGTACAGTTTTTTCATTCACTCGCATGATAAACTATAGATTCTGCATTTTACAACAAAGATAAAACAGATTTAAATATGATCAGGGTAATCTTGCATGCAGTGCTAGTGAAGCAACATTCTATCCCTTTGTGATAATCATTACTATAAGATTTAAATTTCTTTGGAATTTGAGAAGTAAAAAAACTTCAAGCTCATTTGTAGGTGGTACAAATGACAAAAATTCAGGAGACAGATTTTAAGAATTGAAACAAAAAAAAATCTTGAAATAGAATTCATTGGGATCTCTTCAAATATGAAAAAAAAAAAAAAGAACCAAATATTTAAGTTCCACCAGTGGAAATTAAAACACATACTTGACAGAGGTCAAAATTTTGAACACTAAATTTGAAGATGAGTATTTGGTACTAATTTTTGCCTTTTTTCAGGTCCAATACTTCATCAGAAAAAACTCTACATGTAAGCTGATTAAGAAATTGTGAAATAATACAACAGTTACAAATTGTGATATAATATTTCAACAACCTTGTTCCAAATGAGCACTGGGTCCATCATTACCACAACTACCATTGACACGCCTAAATCTAAATGTTTCTCATATTCATTGGCGAGGTCCACGTTGTCAATAGGATGAATGCATTGCATAACTGAAAACAAAAGAGTATCCTTCCCTGCATACTACAGTCCTAATTGATTTACAGTTCTTAGTGTCGTAGCACAAGCAGAGAGCGTGATGTGGTTCTCATGCTGCTTCACCCTGTAATTTTTGTATGAGCTTCATAGAGAATTTGTTAACAACTTACACAGATTTGTGTACTATGAATGATATCTTTTCAACCCTGTATCCTCAGGGAACAGAAGAGAAGAAAACGCTACTGGCATGATTAAGTGCGAAAATTTGTGAAGTATGTATTTACTGGTAGAGCTTCTTTAAGCATAGGGTTCAAGCAATGTGTATGGCTACAGGAAAATGTATAATTATGGTAATTAAAATAAAAATAATAATAACAATAATAATAATAATAATAATAATAATAATAATAATAATAATAATAATAATAATAATAATAATAATAATATAAAGATAGGTTATAGAAACATAATTTTTTCCACAACTGCGAAATATTTCTATTGATCCAATTCCATCTTAACTATGAAAGTGTTTTATGGGGAAAAGCACCACATCTATTGGACAAACTTACAACGTGTCAATGCACAGTACATATTGCTACAAGTTTGTAACCTAAAAACAATTCATAATAATTTTCATAAACATGTGCTACAAAAATTATCGGGATTTAGTTCTATCATGTTTACATATAACGGCAACTCATTAATAGAAGTGAAAAATTTAATGCTGAAAAAAAAAATACAAAAAAAAACAAAAAAAAACGAAAAATAAAAAAGACAGAAAACTTGTATTGCTGACAACAGGTTACATAAATTGAGTGTATTTGTGCCCGAGTAACATTTTACATGATTCAAAATAACAAAACGGGAGGGGGGTGGGTGGGTGGGGGGATGGGGGGAGGAGTGGGTTAAGAACAAGAACTTTACATTAATTACAGTGCGATCACTGAAAATCTCTCTATCACTCAGATGTACAGGGTAAGACAGCTAACTCAGAACTGACACAAAGCCTGAAAATTATCAATCAAAAACTGAAGTCATAGAATCCTGTTGATCGTGAATTTTATTGAGATTGAATGAGAAACAAAGTTTTAAATTTTGGCGGTCAAACATTTCTCATTTATTTTTTTTTTTATCTTGTTTTATATATATATTTATATATATATATATATATATATATATATTTTTAGCAATACCATTTATTAAAATATGTAAAAATGAAAATCCATGGCCACTTTTTTTTCCCCACTTTTCTCGCATAGCATCTGTTGTCTTTAAAGCTAACAAAATTAATAAATAGGGACAATGCTGCCCCCCAATGGCAGACCGACGAATCTGACAAAAACCTGTTTTCTAATTTGTTTGCATAAACTGACTATTTAAAGTATTATCCAACTTGAATAAATGGCAGAGCGGCGTATCTTCATCGGTATTTTAAGTTATTTTACTTGTCAAATGGACGTATCTGAAATTTTTTATGCTGACCATCGAATGCTTTTTTTTTTTTAAATTTTTCCTGAAAGCACAAAATCTGTAGATACGTCTGTTTGCCTTTGGGGGGGGAGGGGGGTAGAATGATTGGTTTTTGTATTTTATCCTGCTTACTGTGACAACTACAGTTATCTAAATTGATATAAGATAAACGAAAATATTCACGAAATCTTCTGAAAAAGCCACCTCCTGGTTAGATATCCAATCTTTGATGAGCTGAGGTAATGTAAATAAGACAAATAAAAAGTTAGAACAATCCCCCACAACTCATATTGGTCACAGAATAATAGAATTGCACATTTCACGGTTTGGCTTACAAAAAACATCAACAACAATTACATAAGCTGGTCAAGCTAAGGCATTCTCTATATACAAATTTAATGTGATCATAGATTTACCATCATAATTATGACACAATGTGCAGCTCAGTTCTACCAAACATGGAGTGATTAAGAAAAAACATTGACTTTCTCAGTAATATTCACTTAATGCTTTGAATTCATAGTATAGTTACAGCAAATAAATTTTCCTCTTTTAAGGCCCTTGGCCAGAAGACATCTCATTATTTTGAGAAATGTTGCACACAGATAATATATATATATACACACAAACTAACTCATACATACGCAAACCAATTACTAAATAAAAATATTGATCACCTAATTATCAGTTTTCTCTTATATCCACAGTGCCGTACATGAGTGGATTAGACTACAAGAGCAAACACATATTCTTGGGACTTTATCTTACAATATATAAATCCTTTGTCTGAGTAAAAGCTGGCAAAACCTCAATATTTCCACTTCAGATCTAGAAAATTAATGTATCCTACTAATAAAAAATACAGAAATAACCTTTTTAGGACCTAAATGGTAACTACAAGAAGAGTTTATTTTATTCAATGAAAGTGGATAATACGGGCTTTACATTAAATTGTTAGAATCACATTGGCAATTTAATCCTGTATTATTCACAACAGGAAAAAATTGATGCCACATAAATGAGGCAATCTAGAAATAATTTATATTCCTATGAAGTGAGTAAAGATAAGGACACAAAACTTCATATCCTCCTTCAATATTTCTTCAACCATTTCATTCAAGATCAAGGCTTAAAAATTTCTATATTAGCATCAACTTTCTATACACTATCCACAGAGCTGACTGTACTAAAGTCTAGATCAACTGCAAAGGCTAAGGATTGTCACACATAATTCGCAATGCACAAAAATGGGAGCAGATACAGCACAGAGAAAGATATAATTGTAGGCTACTTCATATTGCAAGGTTAGAGGGATAATCAAACTGGAAATGCTGTTGATGCTGATCATAGATCATGATGATATGAAGAAGCAAGAGGAAACAGTAGAAAAAGTCTTTCACCCTAAAACATTTTCATCAAGTCCTTATTGAAAAAAAAAAATTTAGAAGGAAATTATTGAGCAATATACTTTACAGTTGTTTTGTGCAAAGATCGCTCATTGTCTATGAAGATAGCATTCACACAGAGGTATTGTCGTTTGGCCAATCCTTGCTGAAAAAGCTACACCTGTGTTGTTTGAAGAGAATTTAAGGTAAGATGTTCTATATCTTTGAAAAGCTCCCACAGATGAGCACTATTAACAATTATTCCATATATATATATATATATATATATATATATATATATATATATATTTCTTCTTCTCCTATCAAAATTATACTATGAGAGTGGATCAAATATCTCCTAAATCTGCCCTTATCCAAATTTTTCCAAAAAACAAAGCAATCTTTTACATTTGGCTAAAAATAATCTGTAATCACTCCAAAAATTTGAGCATTGTCTCTTAACAGTGGCACCAAAAGTGATGAATGAGGGGAATTCATATTTGCATCAGGAAACCTTTCCACATCACCCTAACAGGTATGATGTAATAACTGGAGCTCCATCCATCCTGTAACACCTGCTATGCCCATCAACCCCAGTCACAGTTTTGCTCGAAACAGCCCCAATGCTACGGACAAAAAAATGTTGTGTGATCCTTTCTTATCACACTATATTAAAAATCTCAATCCCTTTAGTCACTCTTTCTTCACACAAAATTTTTTGTCCATTTTTTTTATCCACTCTAATAGTATAATTCTGATACGAAAAGAAGAAATACACACACACGCATATATATATGCAGTTTGAAGCTAAGTTAGAATAATTGTTAAGAGTGCTCAGCTGTGGGAGCTTTTCAAAGGTATAGAAGATATAGTGTGATAAGAAAGGAATACAGAGAATTTTTTTTCCAATCTCCATAGATCTTTTTTGTTTGTTTTGGAGTTCAGTGTTAGCCTCTTTTTTTTTTAAAACAACAACAAAATAATTTTACTATTTCAAGAATATTAAATCAATACAAACAAAAATTATTACAACTTTTCGAAGAGTATGTCAAACGGGGGATTAAGTGCACAGATTTGCTATAATGAGAAATACAGAATCATTTTTAATCAGAACTGATTATACAACAGAATGGCGAATGACAAAAAAAAAAGATAAGTGCTATTTTTAAATTTTGGGCAAGAAATGCATTTGGTAAAAATTGAAAAGAAACAAATAAACCTTATCCATGAGTTAAAATCATAAGTCTAAATGCACATAGTATCACATATACAGATAAAGGAAAAAGGCAGTGACAGCTCTCGTTTATTTTCAATCTGGTAATAATGACAGAATTTGCTACTTAAAAATTTTGACTGAAGGTGGCAATGCACTGTGACATATTCTAACGCTCTCAAGTTTCTGGGCCTCTTGAGGTATATTTCCAATTTCTTCTTCATAGAAGTTGGTAGCAAAATAGAGGCCAAATTTGTTAGATAACATACGTAAACAACAGTGTTTCTTTATTTCAGAACAATTTGAAAAAAATCAAATTTTTAAAAGAAATAATTTGTGGCACACACAATTATAGTTTTGAGACTATCTGCTGTCCTTTCTGTTTGCTCTCGCTCTATCATATAAACAAAAGACAGTAAAAAAGTGCAAGAGGAGCAAAAATAAAAAAAAAAACAAAACATCAAAACAAAACAAAAAAAAACAGGGAATTCCATTTCCACCCAGTCTAATTTTCTTTTTGTCCAATCCCGTGGGCTCTGTGCCATAATATTCCACATCCGATATAAATAATGAACAAATTGCTTTGAAAGACTGCCAAGCTTTAGGAATGAGAATGAAAAAATAATTGAACAACGAGCTTCTCATGACAAATAAACAGAGCTGTAAAAAATGCACCGTAAGAAAAAAAAGAAGACAAGAAAAACAAATTAATGACAATTTTATATTTCAGGACTTTAACGTGGCTCCTCCAAGAAGCAAACAAAAGAATTCACACTTTACTTTAACAGAATTTTCAGAGCTAGGAAAGATTCAAAAAGACAATTGCCTTGAAAAAAAAAAACAACAACTTTAGTTCATAGCAGTGGCCATGATCACATTTCAGAGTTGTCTGTCTCCATACTTCAGGCAGCTGTTGTATGCTATTTTAAGTCATAACACTGCACTCGAGTAGAATTATAACTTTTATCAAAATTAATTTAAATCATTTGTAACATCACTTTTAGCTCGATCAAAGTACTTTAATCATGCAACACTGATTGAATCGCTTATCACCATCTTTGTATCTGCAGTAAATATATTCTATATGAAAGGTCAATTTCACCGTTTAATCAAAATATAGAAGTTTTACAGTGTGTACAGCACCATATTAAACAAGAACATAAATTATTGGGCAGAGCTCATATGTTCCAAATTATCCTAATCAAACACTCTTAGTGGCTAAAAAAACAAAACAAATGTATCTCAAAATCATTCCTCATAAGCTCATAAGTCTGATGTTAAGAGTTAAATTTGAAAAAATTGAGAAAAAAAAGGTCTCTCAAAGTAGATCTATAAATTACTCTTTTTCACAATACTTCATACACATAAAAATTGGATCTTGTTCAGAGAATTCTGCTAACTTCATACAATTTTCACCACTCATTAGATAGTGACGATGCATTGTTCTAAATATCAACTCCCTAAAATGAGATATAGGCGACATGTGGCTTAATTTGATTGGGCACAAAAAATTTCACATTACCCAAAACCTTATGGAAATTTATTTTTCTTTTTGGTGTATTAGCAGAGAGCAACAGTAAAAATTTCAATACCAGACAAACCCTGCTCAACCTTTTCTGGTGTATTGACTATTTTGGAACATGTGTTCACTGAGACAATCTTCTCTTGACAGCTCTCTGATACACATTTGCACCAAGACACTCCAACAATCTATATTGAGTCCTCAAGGGTAATATCATATAAAAGATGTGTTCATTGCAGATTAAGATTTATGAGATTATATGGAGAAAAATAAGAAAATTTTCCTTCCTTTCTTATATTGGCTCAAAAGCATCTAGAGATTTTAATATGCACCAAAAAATCTGCCACCTAAAATTTAATTTAAGATAATTTTTAGGAAAAAATAGAATTTTTTTTTCTGTCAATAAGTCGGAAAAAAATATTTTTTTTTCTTTCCAAAAAGTCTCTGTAATTTGTATCATTCATGAGATAACCTAATCACAAGATATATGACATGAAATGTCTTTAAAAAAGTTAAAAGAGGTTTATGTTTAAAGTTGAAACAGACAGAGTGTGAAATGTTGAAACCCAGCTCTACAAGAACCAAGATTTAAGCCAATGCTTGTGAAAAGTTACCCTTTGTGTCTTACAAATCATCTTTGCCAAAATTGTTATGCAAACTTTGGCTCTGAGGGAAACGCTCATCTACAGAAGAAAACAAAATCTTAGAATCTAAAAATCACCACGAGGAGTAGAAATGAAAGAAAATGAAGAAAAAAAAAAAAGAGAGAGAGAGAGAGAGAGAGAGAGAGAGAGAGAGAGAGAGAGAGAGAGAGAGAGAGAGAGAGAGAGAGATAGAGAGAGAGAGAGAGAGAGAGAGAGAGAGAGAGAGAGAGAGAGAGAGAGAGAGAGAGAGAGAGAGAGAGAGAGAGAGAGAGAGAGAGAGAGAGAGAGAGAGAGAGAGAGAGAGAGAGAGAGAGAGAGAGAGAGAGAGAGAGAGAGAGAGAGAGAGAGAGAGAGAGAGAGAGAGAGAGAGAGAGAGAGAGAGAGAGAGAGAGAGAGAGAGAGAGAGAGAGAGAGAGAGAGAGAGAGAGAGAGAGAGAGAGAGAGAGAGAGAGAGAGAGAGAGAGAGAGAGAGAGAGCGAGAGAGAGAGAGGGAGAGGAAGAGAGAGAGAGAGAGAGAGAGAGAGAGAGAGAGAGAGAGAGAGAGAGAGAGAGAGAGAGAGAGAGAGAGAGAGAGAGAGAGAGAGAGAGAGAGAGAGAGAGAGAGAGAGAGACACACACACACACACACACACACACACACACACACACACACACACACACACACACACACACACACACACACACACACACACACACACACACACACACACACACACACACACACACACACACACACACACACACACACACACACACACACACACACACACACACACACACACACACACACACACACACACACACACACACACACACACACACACACACACACACACACACACACACACACACACACAGAGAGAGAGAGAGAGAGAGAGAGAGAGAGAGAGAGAGAGAGAGAGAGAGAGAGAGAGAGAGAGAGAGAGAGAGAAGAGAGAGAGAGAGAGAGAGAGAGAGAGAGAGAGAGAGAGAGAGAGAGAGAGAGAGAGAGAGAGAGAGAGAGAGAGAGAGAGAGAGAGAGAGAGAGAGAGAGAGAGAGAGAGAGAGAGAGAGAGAGAGAGAGAGAGAGAGAGAGAGAGAGAGAGAGAGAGAGAGAGAGAGAGAGAGAGAGAGAGAGAGAGAGAGAGAGAGAGAGAGAGAGAGAGAGAGAGAGAGAGAGAGAGAGAGAGAGAGAGAGAGAGAGAGAGAGAGAGAGAGAGAGAGAGAGAGAGAGAGAGAGAGAGAGAGAGAGAGAGAGAGAGAGAGAGAGAGAGAGAGAGAGAGAGAGAGAGAGAGAGAGAGAGAGAGAGAGAGAGAGAGAGAGAGAGAGAGCTTCCATCTTTAAGTTTTTAAGTTTCTCTTCCAAGTTTTTTTAGAGATGAGATTCCAAAGATTATTTTCATATCTTAAACACTTAATTGTCTGTGGCACAAAATGGTAAAGCGTGATTTGTGCTGGTTTTAACATTGCAAAGTAGAGAATCGTCATAAAAATTAATTGTGAAGTGTAATGAGCCAAAACAATGGTCGGTTTGATTTGAAACTGAAATGATGCTATGACTTTGAATATGTTATTATAATATACATGCCTACAGGGTTGTTGAAAAAACATTGCCTACGATCTTTTATGCGCTGCACGAACCTTCAAAATTTTCATGCAATATGAAAGAAAATCTGATGTAAATGGATATTCTAATGAAGCAGACAGAACTTTATGATGCTTATATGAAACACATAACATGCATCGAGACACAAACTTTAAATACTGTTTCCTTGTTCATGCTCTATACTCATTACACACTAACATGTACAATATTGTTCTTAAAGGTCCCTTCAACCAATACCCTCCCCAGTTATCTCTGTCATCTTTTGTCTGCACTGAACAGCTTCCCGGTGACAGGGCAAATGTACTTGTTCTTGGCACAGTGGACATGGGTCACAACGCCGTTAGGGTACCGCACAAAGGTTGGATCACTGAACGCTCGGTTGCACACAGCACAGACCCTATATTACAGAGGAAAAAATGAGGAGTTGTCAGCCTAATCAGTTCATTATTCTCTCTCACTTATATTTTTATGTTTAAAAGCCATCTAAAAATATTTGTAAAATATATAAATTTGCTGTTGTCTGAGGAAAACAGAAAAGGTTGAAACTCAAGAGTCAAGGCCTTGCTCTTGTCAAGGTGTTTAATTATTTATAGATAGGTATATACCTTCATTGCATGATAGTTTCATCCTCACACATGGGCAGCACTAATAGAATGAAACTTTTAACATTTAGAATTAATTAATACATGAAGCCTGTTGGTCACACTTGACACAAATAAAGCACTTTGCTGTGACATAATCCAAAAAAATTCAACATAAACGGACTGTTCTAAACAAAGAAAAAAAAAATTGAACACCTTGAAACTTTTAATATCAGTAGTTGCCCTTTTGCTTGGATTTTATATCATAATTACGTGTTACTTTTACAAAATATAAAAATAATGCAAGCAATGCCTCAGATGTGAGAGGTTTAAAAAAAAAAAGAGTATTTGTTTCAGCACCAGTGGCTGTGGGATTAGAGCAGCCACAATGATATCTGCCGATTCGAGACCCACATAGGTGAGTTTAGGACCTAATCTTTCAGGTCCAATGTGGCTGACAAGGGGCTTAAGTTTGACATGCACCTGGGTCTGAGATCACCATGTTGTGGATGGGCCATGTCAAATAACAGACGACCAACAATGTACATTTAGGTAATTTCTCTGGTTAAATACAAATGTAAATAATGCTCAGCTTCAAATTAAAACCTAAATTCAAAGGAACATCACTTGTGCTAAAATAACTACTTTGATTTATAGCAAAAAAAGTGAAAATAGTTACCTTTCTTCATTCATCACAATAGCATCACGCTGCATTTCGATGAATGTCTGTTTAACCTGCAGGTTCTCGCCACGAGCCATCATGCGCTCTATTCTTGTCATGCGGCTATTGTGCATACTGGTGCGCACTGCGCGGGTGAGAAACTGGCCCAGAAGACCCACAGACCAACTCTCTGGCAGCAGCTGAAGAATCTGGTTTCCCAGCAGAAGATCCATTCACAAGGTTAATTCAACAGATATATTCTGTTAGATATAGCCTGCCTACAGCCACGCAGTTTCAGGTGCTGACTAGCTTATCATATAGCCTCGTTTATATTAAAAAAAAAATGAATCTTTTTTTTTACCACTATCAAATGGTTTGTATGACATTTCAATGGTTCTAGAACGATGGTAACTGAAAAAAAGCATATAGAACCTTTTCAACGTAACGCAGCTATTAATAGGGCTCAAACAATAACCAAATTCTTTAAAGAAGTTTAGGCAGGCATTTCACCAATGCATGCATTAGTGCAGATTATAAAAGATCAAACTTGCTTGCGAAGCTGAGTTGAATATTTTTAGAAATATCTAAAGAGAACAAAAGTGTGCAAATACTGCTCAAAAAAAAAAGATTTAAAAAAAATTACCACTTAATTTAAAAAAGACCAAAGAGGAAAGAGAAGAAAAAATGATTATGTATAAATAAATTATCTCCCTTTGGGGAAATATACTTTTGGCTATTTTTAACCAGGGATTTGCCTAAAGCTCTCATACATCACTGAAGATTAAGTTAGGTGAGTATGGATCTGATATATAAATGAGTGATGATGTATTAGGAGAAACAATTGTTTTTATCAAGCTGCCCTTCTTGAGCTATCCAAGGCAGGGATCGCTGGGTCATAAACAAATCTAGTTTTATCTCAGCAAAATCAACTCTGAGATTACTTCTGCTATTCTCTCTAATTGATAATTAATCATGCATATTTTTAGATTTTTTTTATCTAGGTTCTTCTATCCCAATCTCTATTCTTGTATGCTGCCTTGTCTTTTATTCCTATAAACTCTAAATTGCTATCAAATACATAAGTACTTTCAGCTGCAATAAAGACTGATTAGTCCATAGGCTGAATTTAACCATTGGCTTGAAATTAACAAGCGAACCGCACACTCTAGTATAAGCGGTGGGGTGATAAAACTTTCCAAAGTGCCTTTACTTCATGAAGGCAGGTTTGGCAGTGACTTGGCAAGGGGATGAAAGCTAAAAGAAAACGCCTGTTCAAATCCTATCAGAATTGCATCCTGATTTGTGCTTTCCCATCTTTACCCATTTCTGTCACTCTTAAATCAAGTTAGGCTCATGAGTCCCTTAATAATATTTTAATATATTAAATATACCAGTTCAGGGGAAAAAAAGACTAAAATTATGATTGGATGAATTTTGTCGCTTCATTTTTACCTTCACATTATCAAACTCCGCATCTGCATTGTTCAACAGATCCATGGCTGGGGCAACCAGAGTGTCTCTCCGCCTAATGCAGGCAAAAATAGTCAAATGAGTGGTGATTAAGTTTACAATTATCAGTGACTGATTTCAAATTCAATCAAATCCAATCTTAAACTGAGGAGAGTTGATTAGGTTTAACTCTTGATGACAAAATTTTTTAAAATTTTATATTAGGTTCCCATAAATAAGGGAAACCCTGCATAAGTATCAGCCAGAACATAGTTCAAAGCAAAACTCATTTTTCCAAGTTGTTTAATCCCATTGCCCAGTTGAGATAAGAATGTAGGATTTAATTATTCCAGCATAATAAAATGATAAAGGGACAAATTATAGTACCGACACATCACTTCTTAAAGTTTCTGTTCATGAAAAACAAAAAGGAAAAAATGAATTTCATCTTTATTTAGAATAAAGCCACGATAATAACAGAGACAAAAGACAAAAATGAACTGTTACATTCACTGTCTGGGTTGCATGAGGCAGGAAAATTTAATGTTTTGCAGGTGGCGGCATAGAGGGAAGGAAAACTTACTCGTAGGTCGGATCCAAGTACACACTGAGCAGGATGTGGTAGAGTCTCTTGCATGCTGCTGGATCTTTGCCTCTTGAGTTCACCTGACAATAGTTCTCTGCAGCCCCAAAATCTTTGAGTTTGTGAACCAGGATGCGTAAAGCCTTATCATGCTCTTCGAGCTGAATAGGAATTTGAAAAGGTTAAAATTATAGAAGTAGGCTAAATATTCAATGCCAAGGAGAAATATTAAAAAGGTAAAAAAATGTGAAATTAATATGGCACTGCTCTCCTTAAATTTACTTTCATTATATATACACAACATATAAAACACTAACTATGATTCTGTATTACGTTACACACTGTGCTAAATAATGCAAAAAATGTTGTTGGCAAACATAGTACAAAGATCGTCAAGAGCTCTCAACTAAAGTAAAAATTTAGGGATGTAAATGTCAAACATCATTTTAAAGGTAATATAATAAGAAATACTATGAAAAATAAGAATGTATTTATCTTAAACATTTATTTGTTTTTCATAACTTTTTCAAAGAGCTAATTTTACTTTTTATTTCAAATGGACCTGTCACCTATATTGCCTATAGTTCAAAGTGGGTTGGTGTGGTTTAAATTGGTTTTTAGGATGGGAGTCACATATTATGCTGCATGATTTCTACTTTTAAAGATGGAATAGTGTATCTTTGTCTTTACCTTGCCATACAATATGGCACACTCTGCATGCATCTCCTTTTCTTTAGCTTTCCCTAAAATGAGCTGAACTCTATAAAGATTTGACATCTGAAGCATGTGCCTCAATTTCGACCTGAATATAAAAAGTAAATAGATAATTTTTTACACACAACACACACACACACAAAATAAAATAAATATTTTAACCACTGAAGATTTTGTCTTATCCACCCAAAATGTAGGCAAAATTAAATCAAGTCATCAGAAGTCATTTTTCATTTATGGAGTCAATAACATGAACACTTATTGAACTACAAAACCCCCCCCCCCCCCCACAAAAAAAAAAAAATACATGTTGAATTCGACACAATGAGAGCATCAATTAATTTCACACTACAAGTCTCAGTGGGCAAAATTTGATAAAAGCACTTGCCATGAAATAGACATGATTTAGAGAACCAGAGTAGAATTTAGAAAGATTATGGTGGAGTCAAAAAGATGGAAGATCCATGGATAGATCATGTAATATAGAAAGGGCAGTCTTAAACATCCCAAAGTCATACAGTTGCATTAAAAGACAGTTCAAACGTAAGAGTTACAAAGACAATAGTTATAAAGGGGCTCTACAAAACATGATGGGAAAACCAATGATAACATTGATAACAACCTATCATGAAAAGTTGTCCTATGAATGCTCACCTCGCTATATCGAGATCCTCCTTCTTTGTTCCATTGGTATCCATAAGTTTGATCACAGCTTCTAAGTAAAGGACAGCTAGGTGGGTATGGTACTTTTCTTTCTGCAACGGTGCAAGAAATATGAATTGCTATGAACAGATAATGATATAATTTACATATGATAAATCTGTATCAACAGGCAATCTTTATATATCAACAGAATTATATTAGTCAATTAAGTGGACCTCAATAAACGTAAAATTAAGCCTACATCAGATAGCCGTTAGATTGGGTTAAGTAATCAGTTGTATCAACTTCAGGCATTGAAAGGAAAATCCAGCAAGTGAAGGGCGTATATACGACTTACATTTAGTTTCTTTCTATTTTGCTTCAAGCTTATGGAGAAATTTGCCGAAGTATTTGTTCTATTACAGCTACAAGTATCATTTAAGATTTAAGTGCCAAACTTATAACAGTTCCTATGAAAGAACAAAAAAAAATTTTCTGAGCTGTACTTACATTTAGATTTCTGTTGGTTCCTTTAAAATTAAGAAAGGATTGAATGCAAAATGAACATACTGCACTACTCGAATTACAGAACAAGATGAACAGAGCTTTTAAAAAGCCTGCAAAATATTCTTAACAGCTGAAACCACAAACAAAGAATAAAAGAGTATGCTCGAATTAACCCTACCTCTAACCTCCGTTGAAATATCAGGTATTCTAAGTAAGTGATAACAGCTATTGGGAACCGATGAAGGTAGTCGACAACAGTTTCAGGCCGCAATCTCTCTGACTGGGGCTCGTTTGCTGGTCGTTCGGTGAAGATCTGCAACATGAGACCAGTTTTGAAAACACATTTTGAGAATGATCCACTTCTTCAAAGTATTTAAACCGATATAATATAGATGTAATTTTCAGAAAGCCTAAATTGAAGTACATATTTAGGTAAAAAAGCATGTAAAATTTCTTTTAGATTTACCAAAAGGATGATTGAACAACATACATTGCCTTGGTAACCCCGTAATAGGCACAAATGCTTAGAATAGAGAGGCCATGGGTCCAATCATTGCAGGAGATAGACATGCTATTGCATATTGACATATC
The DNA here is from genome assembly GCA_033675545.1 of Elysia crispata. Classification (NCBI taxonomy): domain Eukaryota; kingdom Metazoa; phylum Mollusca; class Gastropoda; family Plakobranchidae; genus Elysia; species Elysia crispata. The sequence continues at coordinate 140,748 of JAWDGP010000398.1, forward strand.
ATGGATCTTTGAGCTTAGTCAGAAGAGTTCTTGATTCATTTACTCACTCACAACAGATAAGATGTGTAAATTGTTTTTTGGCAATTTGAAACACAAAACTTATCAGGAAATACATAAAATAATACAAGCTTCTTCACCAAAGTAGTTCTAGTTTTCCTCCAGTTGATCTGCGAAGGAATAATTATGCATATCTCATAATATTGAATCACCTCATAATTATATTGATAATTATATGATGTATAGCATCAACATCTTCACTGAAACAACGTTGGGTCAAAACTTTCATGTGACCCAAAAACATCCATTGGAAATTATATTCCCTCAAACATTATCTAATATGAGTTTATCCACTACCACAGCCCTTTAACTCTTTGAATCCGAGCGACCACAGAGTACGGCCGATCTAGTTTCAGTTTTGGACCAGCGGCCGTAGCCTGAGGCCGCTAGATAGACTCTTTATAGAGGGTTTTATTTAAAGCCTCTGTCCAAATGTGAATTTGGGGCACAGACTCAAAGAGTTAAGACTCCACTAACACATAACTTACCTTCACACCCAGCTCTTCATCTTTCTCTACACCCCAGTCAACATATTTTCTCACATATTATCTAATGTCAGTTTAACCACTAGCACAACCAAGTAAGACTCCCCTCAAATATGACTTACCTTCACACCCAGCTCTTCATCTTTCTCTAGCACCCAATCAACATATTTCCACAACAGCTCGTGGTTGGTTAAACTGTAGTGAAAAAAGATAGTGGCAGTGAAAATGGACCAAAAAGAAATACAATATAAAAAAAAGCTTAATTCATTGATGTGGCACATTATTTTGCTACAGGGAGAGTCCAGCTTCTTTTATAACCCATCAAATAAACCCTTCTCAAGCAAGACAAAGTTCAAAAGGTGGTTCATCGAACTTTAAAGTCTGGAGGGGAAGACTGTCACAGCAAGGGTTATACCCCATAGACATTGGAATTCTACTGCTTACTGCCCCTGAACGTCTTATTTTTTTTGACCAAATAATGTCATGTGGAAAATGGTAAACAAGAGCCAAGTATTTCTGGATTTTCTTTCATCAAAACTCAATACCGATGACATGCTTGAAATTTTCACGACAGGTACAGTTATTTAGCTTGTGAAAACATCTTTCAGGTTTCTAGCATCACTGAACGTCTTTTCTTTTCTTTCTTTGTTTCAATATTTTAATGGTTGTTATTTGATCTATATTTATATCGTCTTTAAAAACCATTCTACAAACTCTTAGACGATTTAGGACAAATTTTGGTAGATGGCTTTTAATTACTTTGCAGACAAAAGTTTCATATCTTTTCGCAACGAGCACAAATAAGATGTATATCACATGCATCAAATTTAAAAATGTTGATTACTATAACAATGCATTTTTCTTAGCTTGGAAAATACTAAGAAATGTACTTTTTTAAAATTAAAATTTCGCGTACACAACTCATTAAGCCCAGTTTTGAATATGTAAGCCTTAAATTGTCAGATCTAAAATTTACCTTGCAAGAAAGAGCACTATAAAATCAAGACCAGGAAAGGAAGGATCCTTAGCACCTGAGTCCATCAATCTGCAATAAAAAAATAAAAGAGTATGATGGGTCAGCATGTTTCCCACAAGTAGAGAACAATGACAAAGACTACTTTGTTACAAAGGCTTGCTCTGAATTTCTCTTCTTCAAAATGACGTTCAAGTTTTTTTTTGTTTTACATCATTCATAAATAACAATGAATGAGAGTTTTATGTATTTTTCTTTGTCCCCATGCTTAAAGTTTGCCCACTTTATTTAGTTAAAATGTGATCTTCCAAATTTATCTACCACAAACACAGAGAAATGGAAATACAAAAGGGAAAAAAGTAATATTGTGAAGAATAAGTTCCAACCCCCCCTAAAAATAAAAATAAAAAAAATTCAAACAAATCAGAAAACACTTCTTGATACTTAAGCAAAAGTTAGAAAAAAAAAAAAAATCATCTTTTTTTCCTACTATTTATCATCTGATCAGTATTCCAGTCAAACATTGAAGTTACACCTAAAGTATTCTATAGAAAAATGTTTCAAACCAAACTAACTAAGAAAATACATAATAATCTTTATTTCTTCTAAACAATTAATTTAAATCAAAGTTGAGAAATTTAACTATGTAAGTTCTATCTTTACAATTTTAAGTTCTTTTCAGAAGAGTCTAAAAACTCTCCAGCTTGGAGGAGATAATTCATCTAAAATGTTGGTAAATAAAACTCAATAGGCTGTTATGTACTGAAACTGTTCTGTTCAACCATGCAGAGCTCCAAATATCAAAATGCCTTTGAAGTCAATTCTTGATAAAAAACCAACAGTGTTTTTAACTGAACAGCTAAAGCATTTGTTAGTTCAAGATAAGTCAAGATGACCTATTCATGAACACAATAATAAAAGACGGTTGGATGATTGATGAAAAAAAACTTGATATGGTGTAAGTAATAATGAATGATCTTTGGCCTTTATTTTATTACACAGCCTGCTTTCTCAAGTGCAGTAAAATTGAAAAAAACCAGAACCTTAAGCACACATCAAAGGAAATGTAGATCTGACCCAAAATAGGGGGTCCATAAAGATCTTCTGGCAAGGGCTTTGACTCAAAACTACCGGTAAACATGTGATATTGTTCCCGTATTAGATTTCTCAAGAAACTTCGGGACATTAAATTTCTTCCTGCAATGACCAAGGGTGAAATCAAGAAACTAAAACATCTTTTTACAAAACATACTTGGTCCAGACTGCTAGAGCCTTCTCGCTCTCTCCGTGGTGCTGGTAGAGCAAGCCCAGGGAGTGGAGGCGGCCATGACGCTCAAGCCAGTTCACACAGTCACCCAAGTCACAGCCGGGATCATCAGCCAGGAGCTCTGGCAGTTTCTCTGGACAAGACTCGGCATAAAGCTTGAGCAGGGCCACATCAACTTCCTACAGAAAGCAAAAATTTATTTTAATACATCATAAATGTTGTCATATACATTATTTTTCACTGTAAGCAAAATTTTGCACAACTTACTAATCTATAGAAAAAAAAAGACTTTTTAGTTAATTTTTTGTTTATACTTGCTTCCTTCATTCATCGAATTATAAAATAACATCACAGCAATAAACATTGAAACATCTAGTGAGAATATTGAGTGAGACACGATTACTGAAGGTTACTTTTACTTTATTTTCTAAATAGCTAACATGGGCAAATTGAACCTTAACCTTTTTCGTTACTGAAAGGGATTTTCTTAAAGTTTAAAGAATTAAGCTGCTTTTCATTTATGCACTTCTTATCTTTGAGAATATTTCCATGTTAGGTTTTAAGAATTTTACGCTATGGGCGACAAGAGCCAATTAAAAAAAAAAAACCAAAACAAAACAAAAAAAGAATGCCATGAGACTTTTTCATACAAATAAATGTAGGATTTTGACGAAATCCAAACCTATTCCTATGCAAACGTAATAAATTGGCTTTAAAAAGAAACAATTAAAAAAAAATTATTGTAAGATGAAATGATAATCAAGTGCTAACTGAGACCAATGCCAAATACTCAAATGAACGTAATCTTGTTTTACTCTGAAATCCAACCCATAGATGTGGTGTTACCACAGAAAATGATGTGTTTTTTTCCTTAAAAAAAGGGCTCATAACTTAGATAATCTTGGAAGTACATTCAGTTTGGTACATTTAAATAAAAAATGAATTGTCATTAAACGCTTAAAAACTTACTTGCTTGGCACCTATTCAGACCAAGTTCCAGGGTTACAAAAAAGACAAATTATGACTAACCAGTTTGTAGCCATGAGTAATGCTGGTGCCCCTGATGTCTTCTAAAAATTCCCGCAGGAAGACTTTGTAGGCCAGTTTGGTTTCCTCATTCGAACGAGATAATTGATTGATATCAGCTATTTCATGTAAGGGCGGAACTGAGCGAGTGAAATTCACAGATGAAGGAAGGTAGTGTGGGTATAAGCTGATAATCTGTGAACAATAACAATGAAGAAACAAATTTGGAATAGTGCATTTTTTTTTCTTTTTTTCTTTTGGGGGTGGGTGGGAGATGGGAGTAGATAATAACCAGGAAACAGGGATTGAAAGAGTTTTCATAATATTCAAAATTATAATCAATTATAATCCATTATTATCAATGCAATTTTAGAGTAAAATCACACTCAAAAATTTCAATTTAAGAAATGTGGATCATTTTCAATTTTAAAAAAGAGTCCCATTACTTCCTTATAGTCGAAAAAAAAAAGAAATGTAGAAAATAAAGAAGCTGAACCACTAAGAAAAAAAAAAACCTTTTTATTTCCATAAAAAGTTTTTCAAATAGTTTGGAATCAATTTTTTTGATGAAATGAATCTATCAAAAGAAATATAGTTGGGGGAATCAAATTGATTGAGCATAAAAAAAAAAAAAAGAAAAAGCACCATTTTGAATTTTACCTCTCTGATATCTATTGCACTTTCTTTAAAATGTTGGCCAGCTTCGTCAAAGTTTTTCTCAGCAAATTCAATAAATGCTGCCTGTTGTTGAATTCTTTTAAACATCTGAAAACAGATTAACAAAATATTTTATTCTCATGTTTACCTGACAAAAAAGAAAATGTATTTTGAATTCATACACATTTTTCTTTTTTAATTTTGAAATAATCACATTACTTGTAGATCCAAATGAAGAAGTCAAAAACAGCAACTGTTGATCAGGTAGTTCAAAAATAAAAAAAAGGTACAAAAAACTGATTTCAAAAATGTCTCATGAAAAACTGTTGATAAAGTAGTGAACACTAGGATCCCCAAAAATATAGTTATGTAGGGTTACTTTTTATCTTGATTGGAATACAGGTAGATATAATTGTAAACTAGCAGACATTCTAAATACTGAAACAAATAATGACTTTTCAAGAAAAAGTGTCAGACCTTTAAAAATTAATTGTACAGAGGCATCAATATACAGAAATTTTTAGGGAGAATACTGATATCAATGAGATATGTATAGAATTTTTTCTCCTTGTGTACCTTTCCTCTCTCTTTATCCTTTTGCCTAGTTATTATTATTTCTACAGGTTTTATAACTTATTCTTGTGGCCTATAATTTTTCTCTTTACATCCTCCTTATTTTGAGCTCGTGAGTTTATATGTTTGGATTTATCCATTCATTCAATATATATTTATACAGACAGGAAAGGATCTCCTGTGTCTACTAGATACAAACAAGAATGTACTGTCTTTCTCATTGCTACTGAATCATTGGGGGTGGTGAGCAGTTCGTACCACACCAGCCAGTTGTCACCTTTGGCATTTTTACATGAGACTTTTGAAAAAATTTAGGAGATGTTAAACCTCACAAAATAACTTATGCTGAAAATGTGTTGAGTCTGCAATAACCATATCTTGTCTTGATTGGGTCAAATAGCACTACAATGCTTCCCTCTGTAAGGGACTGTCAATGTTGCGTATTGAGATGGGAATGGCAAAGTTGACACAGGAAGGGAGGAAAATACTCAATTTTCTCCACCCATTATTGCACCATATCTAGGCAGGGTCTTGTGTTGGTTCTGCCAATAATTTCTGACTTAAACAAGATCTATAAAGACTTAAAAAGGGAGGTCTTGAGTAAATCTAGCTTTCTCATTATTCAAGCAGTTGTCTCTGTTTCTCTCTCTCCCATTCTTTTTCCTTTCATCCCTTGTCTTTCTCTCTCTCTCTATTGTTTTGAATCTAATGGCACCCCACCTTCACAAATTTCTCCCGGCTCATGCCTGTCTTATTGGCATTTTTTGCTAGCTCTAAAGCCTCTTGCACCCTTTTGTCTGCCAGCAATGCTTGGATCTGAAACAAAATTCAACAAAGAAAAAAAAAGCAATGTACACAAAAATTAATTATTTAATCGAATCTTGACTATGACAATGGTTCAAATCTGTAATGTTGACAGTACATACCACCAGAGTTTTTGGCCAACTTGCTGCTGACGCCTTAACTTTTGTTTTAGTACAAAACAAAGATATAATGCCCAGAAAATATTTCACATAAAAAATAAGTTTGGCTGGCAATCACAAAATCTGTGTAGCAAATCCACTAACAGCCATTCACTTTTAAGTTATCGATAGGAACTGTAATGTTTTTTTGAAAGTTTATGTAAGGTGATGTAACTATAAAATGAATTATACTTCTTACTCATTTTTTATAATGCTTAAATGGTTAACACTTTAATTTATAAATATTTACTGCACACCTGTTTTTCAAATGGAATGGGCACCAAAGAATAGATTTCACGGCCAGAGGCAACAAATATTCTTCCATCAAAATCTCCTAGAAACACTCCACTAATGAACGGCATAGCTTGTTTTTGTTGCTGGTCCAAAATGCTAAAAACAATTTGATGATGATGTGGGAAAAAAACAACAAAAGTATTTATAGAACCTGAACAAAATTTGATAATAATTACACATCAGACACATGAATTCTGTCACAAAAACATGTATGTTATGGTTTTGTGATAGATATTTGGATTAATTGAGGATTAAATTTAAAGAATGGAATGCATGAAACCACTTGTATATTTTATGAATAAAAAATTAAGCAAAAAGAAAAAGTTGTGATATTAGTGTGACACTTATGTTAAAAATTATGAAAAAAAAATGAATTTCACACTTAAGGCTTTTTTAAAAAGAGAAAAGTAGAAATAAACATAAAAAAAACCGTCTGCTGGAATGCTCTCTCACCTATGAACAGTAATAAACTCATCATTCAAGGCAACAATGTAAGGATGGACAAAGCTGACTGCTGTGAGACCATCTGACCACTGCATTGGGGGCCGTTGGGATACACCTGCTGATGTAGCAAATATGCCCAAGGCACTTGGTCCACTGAGCAAAAATTCTTCCTAGAGAGAAAAAAGATGAAAAGATATGATGGATCAAATCTTTATTTCTCTTTCTTTTTTGTTTGCTTTTTGTTATTTTCTTTGGAAATGGACATTAAAATTGTTCATCTCCTTGTTAAGTCTATGTAGAAGTATTTCTTTTTAAAAGAATAAGGAAAAGTAAAGTTTTATTTTATGTTTTGTGTAGTGCCTTTTCAAATAATCCAACAAGGGATCGACACATTTTTAAAGAATTTTTTCATTTAATCAGCTTTTGAAAACAAATCTTACACCAAAAAGAAAGTGTCTAGAAACGTTTCCAATTCTTTGCCTGTATGAAAAAAAAATCTCAAGTGTATTGATTGAACCAAATAGGCAATTAAGAAAACCCATCTTACTCAAACAGATACTTCTTTATTTTCTTCTAGTTCTCAAACCTTGCTGATTCTTTTAATGATGGGCTTAAGGTTATCATCAATAGGGAAGAGATCTGTGATGTAACTGCTGTCTGTGTTGATCATGCAATATTGTGATGTCAAGGCTGCACACACTGTTACCCCATCCACACCCTGAAAAAAAAAAAAAAGAGTGATTTAAAAACAAAATGGTGATGTTGTCTGTTTTGTCACAGCCCTAAATGATTTTTATACAGGACAGAAGGATTTTGAACCTGAGATTTGAGATTAATATTAAATCTGATTTGACAATGTTTAAATTAAAAAAAAAATTGCAACAAATTAAGCAACATTTTACTCTTTAAAAAATTATTTTGAAAATTTAAAACAATAAATAATAAGCACTCTATTCTAAACATCCTCCTTTTTGTTTGACAATTTGATGATAAGAATCCAACGGTGACACCTCCTACTAATCTTATTTTTTTAACTAAAAGAATACAGAACAAAAAACCCCCTGAAACTTTACTAGAGAAGGAGAATTTGTAATTTTGAAATCCTCAAAAACAAAAAATAACAACAAAGAATTTATCATTTTTTCAAGCAAAAATCAGATTTTGTATCGTAACACTGGCTGATAAGGAATGTACCACAGCCACGGCTTGCTCTGGCAACGTCACATCTCTGAGGTGCATCATTCTGTCTTCAGTCACTGTATATAGTTGGACAGTCTTCCGCTTTAGAGCAACACAAATCTAGAAACGATTTAAACAATTAATAAAATCAAATTTTTTTTTCCATTCATCAATAATGACTTGGTGGTTACTAAAGTCAAAAAGCATAAATTATTAAATTGTTCATACAACTTTTCTTTACCATTTAAACAATTATTAGAATTGCTTATGACAAAAAAAAAAGGTTTTAATAATCTAATTATACCGGTGGCCCAGACTTCCAAAATGTATTCAAAGATATTGTACATTTGATACCAAAAATCAGAGGGTTAAGCGATCAAATTCAAGTTGATCAAATATGAATTCTGAACAAAGCATTGCTCCTATATAAGATACAGATATATAGAGCCTTAAAAAACAGTAACAATAATTATGAAAAAAATACAGAATATTAAGTGCTGTCTCCTTCCAAGGCTGACCTCAAAACTTAATATTAACAGCTTTGATAAAAGAAATAATGCTAACACAGTTCAATGTCCCCTAAATGGCTCTCTAGCTCTAAGGGAATTGTTTTGGGGTGTGATGACATTGTGTACACACATAGAAATTACCTCAACACTGAAGGGATTCGTCCTCACAGGATTATCATTGATGCAGAAACAAACGACACCTTTGATCTTTGCTCCAGTTACAATAGGCTTCAGAAGGGATATTAGAAAAAAAAATGACTAAATAGATAGAACCGAGTAACCTATATTTAGCAGTAAAAATTAAAATAAAAAGGGTCACACTTAAGCATTGGATAACTTGCATTAAATGTCTCACAACTAGTCTTATTGAGTTGAAAGTCATAAATTTGAATTAAAAAAAAAAGTCATTTGAAAGCAGATAAATTCTCATTTTTGTACTATTTCAAAAGAGCTAAAACTTTCAACATGAGACTGGGCACAAAACAAATCATAGTATCCTAAATACGAAAACGTTAAAAAAAAATATACCTAATTAGGTTTCAAAACAAAAGCCAATGCCATGAAGTTGCATAATACCAAGATAAGTACCAAAAGTTTTATAGAATTTAAGACTTTTGCAGTTAGCACTTTATATGAAGAAAAGAGAGCAGCAATATTTTTTACCTGTCAACTGAAACATGGAAAAACTCACCTCGAGATCAAACATATTAAGGAGAGTAAGAGTGTTATCACAAAGAACCATGATACGATTCAGAGCTGATGCTGCCCTTAACTGAGCCACCGGTTTTTTCTGTAAACAAAGACAATAAAACATAATGCAGTCAGATAAAGGAGTGTAATTTATCTAAAAATGATATAAAAGAAATTTTTATCATATGATTTGACATGGACAAAAGAATGTTGAAAAAAAAAAAGGCTTAAGACCAGAGAGACTATATAGGAAGTATGCATTTACTGAACCCATTGGCTCCTCTTCTTTCAAGTTACAGTCATAAATTTTGAACTTCCGATCTTCACTCAAATTAAGGGAGCTAATATGTACTGGTGTGTGGTTAACCTTATACCACAATCCATAACAATCATATAGTTTTGTAAAAATTTCAAGAACTCTTGGAATAAAAAAAAGTACATACCACAACCAAATATTTATGACCTTGCTTCTCCGATGTGTATGTAATCCTGCCATTCGCCTGGGTTTTCTCATCAATGCTGTAATGCACAACAAAACTGAAAACAAAGAAAGAAAAAAAGTTGTCGTAACAATTCCTCAAAAGTATGAAAACAGAAGAAAGTGTTTCATTCTGGACTGAAAGATATCCCAAATGGTGCAAAAAAAATAAGGTATTGAAAAAGTTTAGAAGTTTTTTCTTTCAAGAATAATTTCCTTTAAATATTATTTTTAAAAAAATCAACTGAGAGGAGAATCTGAAATGGTTTTTTCTCGGTTTCTTGAATCCTTTATATATATAATGCAGAAAAACATCATATCAATAGAGATATACTGAACACATACTGGCTTGTGTGAAATGAAATCACACCACAGCAAACAAGCAAAAAAGGTAGGAATTATAAGGGCCTAGCAACCTTATTTAAAAACGTTTATAGTCTTTTCTCACAGAATTTAATAACATGACACAATGTGGTATGAATATAAATATAAAGACAATCAGTTTTTTGAAGACAGGGAGGGAGGATGAATTTGATATTATTTTAAATTACTAAGTGTTTCTTTGATATAAATTGTTTTTATGCTGTACAATAGTTCAAAACCACAAGCTTCAAATCTGAAGTTCTCAACCATAGCAGATAGTAAATGAAGAGGGAAAAAAACTAGGATCTAGGGGGCTACTACTTACAGTTCTGTATACACAATCACATACTTACCAGTCACTGGTTCCAATGTACATGTTCTTGCCACAAACATCTAAACATTCAATCTGGAATTTGAAAAACAGAAAAGAATAGGTTAGTGAAAAAAATAGAATCACACGTAATACTGTTTGATAATAAGTATAGTTTTCACACATTCATAAAAGAAAAAAAAAAGATTCAAAGTAATGGACATTTAACAGAATTCAATTTTGGCAAGATTATCTCAGTACAGTGCATATATGTGATAACCAGGGTGTCAAGTAATGCAGAATTAAAGGAAAGCCAAATTATAAGACCGGTGAATAAGGTGGTGATCAACTTCTGCCACACCACCCTTCTGGAATACTATATTTTCAAGTTTTACTTTTTTCCAAGGAATCTTCTAACCAGCTTATGCTCCTTAGAATTTACACATGTATCTGCACTGATCAGTCATCAGCATAGATACACTACAGACACATAATCAATTTATTATCAAAACATTTTTTATTTTATTCACTTCTGGTCGGCTTTCCCACTAAGCGATGCTTTGACATTGATTCTTTCTTTCAAGTTGGCAGGCAGCTAAGCTCAAACAGAAGTGGAATAATATTTAAAAAATACTTTTACATCTTTTAATAGTCTCTCTCAGAGTCTAAACAGAAATGAAAGTATAGTCTGCCACAGCAGATTTGCAATAGCCTATTATGTTAAGTCTTTAGAATTCAATTACTTAAAGATGCTATCATAATAGTTCTGTATGTTATTTAACAGCCGAATGATTATTTTTGTCAAAGGAACATGAAGAAAAAGAGAAGAGACAACTTCATGATCCAGCACCTGTGCAGGTGCAAAAGTTAGTTCACAAACATGTAATGGTAAAAATTTACAATTACTCCCGTCCTGCCTCTGAGTCCGCCATCTTAACACAGAGAGAGGAACGAAAATAACTGTATTACTTCGCCATAAAAATAACAGGCAGGAGTAATAGTAAATAAATACCCATGTAATTCTTGCAGAAGAGACATACTTTATGTGCTACATACATTTGCAAATGGCTAAAAAATGTTCTTGTAGGTGATATCAAAAGCATCCATTTGAAACTAAACAAAGGATTGATAAAAATCTAGATTGTGGGTGTCTTTCTGTAGAAAAATATGTACAGCAGATCTCTTAAGTATCAATATCTAGGCCTGATAATCAGTAGGACTCCCGATTGGTATTAAGATATAATATAGGATATATGATAGCGTAGTTTTTTTTTACTTAATCTGTAAATCATTGTTAGAATATGATTTACACTTACTTGAGGCATTAAATGATTAATAACTTCTATAAGGCAAGTATTCAGCCGTTGAAAATTTGAATCGAGATAGTTCTCTTTAGTAGGATTGACGTATCATACCCACTCGGAAGTCCTTCTGATATATATATATATATATCGAAACTTATTAAAAATGTAGGCCTAATTCACATAATTACATCTAGATCTAGATCTAATCTAGAGCAGACATTCAGATTGACCAGTGGGTTGAGTTCTATATCATAAATTCTAAATCTATCTAGATCTTGTTCAGATCCTAATTCAGAAAGATTTGAAGGGTATGGAACCTGAAGAATGATCGGCAAATCTATCTAGATCTTGTTCAGATTCTAATTCAGAAAGATTTGAAGGGTATGGAACCTGAAGAATGATTGGTGTGCCTTAGACTATATCATATATGGGCGGAAACTTTTTTTTTTTTTTTGATTCACGTAACTGTAAGTCTAGTGTAGATCTAGATCTAGATCTAGATTAAATCCTCACCTAAACTTAGCTAGCTCTAGATAAATAGATAGAGGGAGTTGTACTCTCGTCTAGATCTTGATCTCTGAAATTTTTATATCGTTGAGAGATTAGCAATCATTTTGAAGGCGCTGAATACAAAAACTTACTTGTGTTTTGGCTTTATCAGACATTAGCTTCACTCGCTCGATGACAGGCACGAGCTCAAATGCTTTTATACTCATGACGACTGTTTGCAGGAGATTCGACGTTTACCAATAAATTATGCCAAACAATAGATCTTGATAGTTCACTTTACCCACATAGGGTAACAAAAATATATGAAATGGTTGGCATGTTTTCTTTCCGTGATTTAGTTTCGATCATGGTCAACGCCATGATGAAAACAGAGAATTCTTGGTAGGCCACCTCCCACTATTATATCAAAGGGAAATCACGCTCTATATTTTGTCATGTTAGATTAACAGCTCAGGGTTATAGTTTCCCTTCATAAGAGAAGACTTATTTTTGCACAGATAAAAATAATCCTCATTCGACAAGCCTGTAATTTATGTTAGAAGTATATATATATATATATAACGTAACGTAACGTATATATATATATATTTTTTTTTTCACTAGATTGTCTAGAAAGAGAGGGGTTAGCATGGAATTAAATTTAAAGATGAACAGTGACAATACGAATGCTGCTTTTAAAAAAAGCAAAAGAAAAAAAAAAACAACAAAAAAAACAAAAACAAAAAAACGGACTGATATTCCATTCTTAATTTGACACGTAGCTAATTGGGATGCCTTTGATAATGATAGATCTTTTTTTTAACTTACTACGATTTTGTTTTAACTAAATTTGTAGCGTTAATTTAGTCTATTTCTAGATTCTTGGAATTCTAATTCCATTTTGAGATAGTTAAAAACCGATTCAGGCGTTTTTTTACTTAGTGTTTCACTGAGTAAACAAACAAATATAACCTCGTCTTCTGTTTCTTTCTTATGTTTTGACGTAGCCTTGATGTTCACTACCATTATCACAATGTGATAGATCTGTCTGCCTCTGGTCCATCAGTTTATCTGTATTGGTCAGATTTTTTTCTTTTCTTTTTGTTCGATCTCCCTCTGTTTTTTGCTGGTTATCTTTTCAATCCCTGTCTCTGTCTGTCTGTCTCTCTTCTTTTTTTTTGCTCTACTTACATATTTTTACTAGCTTCTCTGTCTGTCTGTCTGTCCGTCTCTCTCTCTCTCTCTCTCTCTCTCTCTCTCTCTCTCTCTCTCTCTCTCTCTCTCTCTCTCTCTCTCTCTCTCTCTCTCTCTCTCTCTCCAGGATCCTTAAGATCTTTTTTATTACCGCGGAAGGACATTATTTTATTTTTCTTTAATCATTCATCGGTGCTCTGAAAGTCTCAATACGTCACAATGGAACCAGTCTTGGCAAACTTTGAGCTCGCGTATTTCTTTGCAGCTACTTGTTAATTTTGTTTCATTGTAATACGGACCGTTGGCCAAACCTACAGTGGGTGTTGTGTGTGTGTACCGTGTTTATTTATTTTTCTTGGGGGGGGAGGCGTCAAAATTGTTCATTTCCCTGGGTAGTTCAAGGCGTGTGAAGTCAGCCTATTCGTCAAGTTTTGGTTGTTTCAAAAACTCGAGTCGTCTTCATAAACTTTCTCACAGGTGAAAGTTGCGGCTCAGTTTGCAGTGGTGTGTTCTCATTTGTTTTGATTAAAATATATTTCAGATGAGATCTGAAACTCCTTGTAAGCCACTTTTGCTTCCATCGTTCGATAGAGATAACTGGTTAATGTCAGCTATTTCATGTAACGATAGAACTGTATGAGTCAGATTCAACATGTTTTCTCCAGTGAACGAGTAAATGTTATCGAAATTAATTCATTATTTTCTCTTTTGCGTTTGACTTTTAACCTTCAGAGTGGCGGATAAGTTTTATTTGAAATTAAATGTCAAAAGAGTTGTTAGTTCTATTGTATCGAACAAGTGTGTGTCTGTATGTGGTTGTATTATTGTGGCAAGTTTAAAGAAAGTTTGACACGTTTGATTTTCTTTTTGCAACGGCATCCCCCAAGGTACTCCTTGCGAGAGGTCATAGCCTTTTTGTAAGATTTTAAAATAACTCTTAAAATAGAATAGGAAGGTACTAGAGTACCTGATAGGGCTAAGCTGATTTCCGAGACCTTCCTAAATACAGTCGAATCACCGAAGTGAAGAAGTTTTTGCATATTGAGACCTATAGTGAACTATGTAATTTAACTTTCAAGCATAGTTCGGACATAATTGTGCTCAGAACGCACTTATTGTTCAGCCCACAGGCCTACACAACAAAAATATTCGTATGTCGTAACTCTGCTAAATGGTCAAATGATAGAGCTCACTTTTACACTTAATGCTTGATTATTTCGGCTACTTAGCCTGTTCCTTGGGAGGCATCGATGATATCCCAAATTGCCCCATCCTTATTATTCTCCACGCCCGCTATTCGCCTGTATATATCGGAGAAGCGAATAAAATGTATACCGCGATCTTTTTTTTTTTATTTCACCAATACGGTATCGATACTAAGATTATTATTTCTCTACTCAAAAACTTTTGTAACTTTATCGCTACATTATTGAAACATGAATTAGTATCGAACTAAACATCGAAGCTTCGAATATTTTCATCTCCAATCCTCCGATTAACTACCCGACCTTCGCATTTTGCATTTATCCACTCAGAAGACAACAGAAAACTGGTTCCTTGGAAAACATAAAGTCCTCTAAGGAAGAATGCTTTGTTTCATATCGTATATCAGAGAATAGAATAATCTAGATTAGTTTTACATTCCTTCAGATCTGAAGAGAATAATACGAACCTGTGGAGCATTCAGTCAAACCAAGGCCAGAAATAGTGGACCTAAAGATCTACTGAATATTGTATCTTCTCCGACACCGTGAGAGTCGACAGCAACAGAAAAGTAAGAAATAATTTAAAAAAAAAAAATACTTCCCTAACCGAGAAATGCCATTAAGAACGAAACATCGCATTAAATTTACCGCGCGTCGATGCTTTTCGCAGTTCGAGGCTTTGTCGCGCGGAGGAGATTGTTTATGATTGAGGGTAACAGTTGCTAGAAGTTAGATGAAAGGAAGATAATCTGACTTTAATTTGTTATCTACGTCGGCTATTCCTTTTGTTCCCTGTTATTGTTTTTGAAGTTCAAGATGAGGTCCCCCCGTGAAAACTAAAGAAAGCGAGAGAAACGCAAAAGGCGAGGAAAAAAAAGGTCACAAGGGTAACGAAAAAAAAGAAGGAGAGAGGGAGGGTGAGAGAAAGAAAGAAAGAAAGAGAGAGAGAGAGAGAGAGAGAGAGAGAGAGAGAGAGAGAGAGAGAGAGAGAGAGAGAGAGAGAGCCAGACAGAGATTGAGGAAGAGAGAGAGAGAGAGAGAGAGAGAGAGAGAGAGAGAGAGAGAGAGAGAGAGAGAGAGAGAGAGAGAGAGAGAGAGAGGAAAACAGAATAGACAACCACAAATAAAAGGAAAAATAATAATGACATGAAGGGAAGGGAATGTCCTGGGAGTGATAAAATATGTAAAGACTACTGCTTTAGATAGGATATCACACACACGGCCGTTTTGTCGGTTCTACGCGCGCTGAGTTATGTAACTGGCAAGTGTAGAGCTATTGAGAAACCATCATAACTTATTGAAACAGTATCGTCTTCTAGAACAATATTTTCTAATCTTTATGCTTCATTCTTCTTTCTTGTGATCTGCCAGTCATTTTCGCCCTCATATTAAAGAAGCTGCCAGTTATACCTTTCACAATTTCACTTCCTCCATTTCGGCTGGTTACTGAACGTAGATTTCAAACTCTTGTTCCTCGCAGATGGTATTTGCACCAGGCCTTGTACTTCACTAAATATATTTTCAGATTAACTTGTATTTTACAAAATTGTCTTACAAAAATGTAAAACGTATTCTCCATTTTGTTTTTATGAGATGTCCTGGAATGGCGCGTGACTGATTATAATATATGTGACGAGAATAATAATTACAAAAAAAAAAATGCGTAGCTGAACTATGTTTTATCTTCATACTAAAATGTGCACATCAAGCTTTCGACAGACTCAAGAGCTGAGGATAATATTATTTGTGTTCATCTGTATTCTCCCTCGTGGTAAGAGCTGCACAACAGCACTGTTTAAGAACAAACATTTTAAATTTATTCTCCCCTTGTTTCTCTCTCTCTCTCTCTCTCTCTCTCTCTCTCTCTCTCTCTCTCTCTCTCTCTCTTTCTCTCTCTCTTTATCTATCTATCTATTTGCCTGATTAACTTTATCTCAAGGAAAGTGTGTGTTTGTTTAAAAAGTAGAGTGACTATAGAAAAATAACAAGTGTATAACTCAGTTTCTATCTCGCTCTCTCCCTCTTCCTCTCTCTATCTATCTACCTGGCTATCTATCTGTCTGTCTATCTATCTACCTACTTATCTATCTATCTATCCACATCATTACCTTTATTTCAAGGGTCTCTAAGATTTCTTTTTTTAGGCAATTAATAAGTATACTTACATATAATTCAATGTGCAGTAACAAAATCATGGCGCATTATTTTTCATCGTATCTTTGGGGTATCTAATACTCTGAACAAAGAAAGGTAAAAGATGAAAGAGAGAGAGAGAGAGAGAGAGAGAGAGAGAGAGAGAGAGAGAGAGAGAGAGAGAGAGAGAGAGAGAGAGAGAGAGAGAGAGAGAGAGAGAGAGAGAGAGAGAGAGAGAGAGAGAAAAAGAGTGGGCTTATGTGATATGACAAAAGTGTATTATTTGTTGCAACATTTACGACTATTCAGAGGCAATACAGCCGGTCTATACTACTGATATTTAACTTTTTCTCTCTACTGTTAAATAAAAGCCTTTGTTGAGCTCGATGAGCAAATTATTCTTTACTGATTTTCACAGCAAAAGATAATTCGAAAAATCTCAACTGTTTTGGAAAGAAACAGCTAAAACTTGGAAGACTGACAGGAAGCAATCATAAACGGCTGGGTGGAAAACAGCAAATACTTCTATGCCAACCTTTGTCGAGGATCAAAATTTTACTAGGGAGAACAAAAACACTTGTTTCTTCAATTGATGATATGTTTACAAATACAAAAGAAAAAAAAATATACTAATATTGAATAAAAAACAAAACAAATACAAGCCTAGTTCTAGCTCTAGCGGGTTAAATAGGAGGAAAAACGTAGAAATACAAAAAAAAAAAAAAAAGGACAAATGGTATGGAAGGGGGTCGAACCCGAACCCCCTGACGGGTTCTGATTAGTTGCTTATTGCGTTCTAGATATTTATTCTATTATCAGACACATGCATCTTTAGAGCCTCAGGCATAGCTTTGTCTGCAGCAGCCTCTGTTTTTGATTTTCTACCTTCTGTGTAACCCAAAATGAACAATGAGAAATGTCGTGAAATGCGATATTAAGTTAACATAATTTTTTTGGTAATTTTTTGGTTCATCACAACAGAGTTTGAAATTCTATTTTTGCCTCACTGACTATGAGTTAATAAAGCTGACATGAAAACAAAAAAAAAAAACAAAAAAACCCATAAATATGGCAAATACTAGAAAAGTTAAAGAAAATAAATTTATTCAAGCAAGAAAAATCGTAAAAAAAAAAAAAAATCTTTCGTTTCTCGGAAAAAAGTCTTTAAAAAAATATGATTTTAAGTTTAAGTTTTAAAACTATTCACAACTAAAAGATGCGAGAAAAATAGATTTAAAAACTGTAAGTTACGTCAGAGAATGTTAGAGCAAATGGTTGTTTTTTTTGTCCTCAAATATGATACATTTCATGCCTGTCAAAATATTAAAAACTGTAAAATATAATTTCAACGAAACAGAGTTTAATGGGGATTTTTTTTTCGGAATTTTCCGAAGTTCCGTTTTCTTCAAGTTAATCACCAATGTGCAAAAGAGAATTCAGGTCGAGAAAATATGATGATAGTAAGAACCATGTCGATCAAACCCATCCGGTTGGTGATATGAAGTACTTGATAGCTAATATCAACCCGTAATATCATAATGTTGTGTTTGTCTTTTGTCGAACTGGCCGACTCTAAACACACTTACAAATGGTTTGACCGTAAAAAAAATGTTGAAGCTACTAGTTGAAAAAATACTGTTTTTGATCTAATCATTTCCGTGATTATTGATAATTTTATAAGATATAAAACACCTTTAATATAGCACTGTTTTAGTATTTCACGTGAAAGTCCTTTTATTATTTTATATCCAGTAACTTCTTGCTTGGTTTCACTAAGACCTCTTCATCGCATAGGATTCCTAACACATTTGTGAGAGAATTTTTAATGGAATATATAAAAGCGATTTTTGTTTGGCTATCCAGTCCAGAATGTGACCACCAAGGCGGCAGTGACGGAAATCTACCATTACCAGGTTAATGACGAAGCTAACTGCAGGAAAGCAGTGCTGTCTCCTCCGTGGACATCTGACACTAACATCGCCTGTGTCAGGGAATGCAGGGCTCGCTTCCAACACCGCTGTAAGAACATCCTGTATAACAACAGAGCGCTCACCTGTTCTCCTGTAGCCCCCAACCCACGTGACGACCCTCCCCTGGTGAGACTCAAGCCTGGAGATCTCCTCTACTCCCTGCAATGGCAGAGAGTCTTGCAGTGTGACACGACAGCAAGATTCGAGCTCCACAGCTACTGCGGCACTGCCGTCTGTTTATTGCGCAGCTCGTTTCGACTAGACTACGAGCACGCCAGAGCTGACTGCGAAGAGAGGGGCGCCACCCTGTACATGCCCCACACTGCTGAACGATTTGCCCTGCTGCAGAACATCGCACAGGGCAACACCTAGGTTGGTCTGATCAGGGCAGGGAACTCCTTCACATGGCAAGACGGCAGCGAAGTAGATCCGACTTTGTTTCATTCTATTTGGTTTGAGGGTCAGCCTGATAATATTAACGAAGAGTGTGCACTGTATTTTTCCTATGAAATGCCAAAACTTCACGACTATCCTTGTTACGGCTATTCCCATGAATATCTCTGTGAGCAAAACCAGGGCTATATGCTGGAACCATAATCTTTATTAGTACATAGGCTCGTCCAGCTAGCCTGGCATTCACTTATGTGTTTGCTTGGTTGTTGATAAAACTTTTATGCATGTAGTTTAACTGATCCCTCAACACCTTTAAAAAAAAAAAAAAACATCATTCACTCAATTTATTGCTTTTAAATATTTAATCGTTTATCGCATTAGAGACAAAAAGTAATGGTAACTTGCAACAGAAATCATCACATTAGAGAAACGATCATGGGTAACTTGCAACAGAACTCATCACATCAGAGATACGATCATGGGTAACTTGTAACAAAACTCATCACATCAGAGATACGATCATGGGTAACTTGCAACAGAACTCATCACATCAGAGATACGATCATGGGTAACTTGCAACAGAACTCATCACATCAGAGATACGATCATGGGTAACTTGCAACAGAACTCATCACATCAGAGATACGATCATGGGTAACTTGCAACAGAACTCATCACATCAGAGATACGATCATGGGTAACTTGCAACAGAACTCATCACATTAGAGATACGATCATGGGTAACTTGGAACAGAACTCATCACATCAGAGATACAATCATGGGTAACTTGTAACAGAACTCATCACTTTAGAGATACGATCATGGGTAACTTGGAACAGAACTCATCACATTAGAGATACGATCATGGGTAACTTGCAACAGAACTCATCACATTAGAGATACAATCATGGGTAACTTGTAACAGAACTCATCACATCAGAGATACGATCATGGGTAACTTGCAACAGAACTCATCACATTAGAGATACGATCATCGGTAACTTGCAACAGAACTCATCACATTAGAGATACGATCATCGGTAACTTGCAACAGAACTCATCACATCAGAGATACGATCATCGGTAACTTGCAACAGAACTCATCACATTAGAGATACAATCATGGGTAACTTGTCACAGAACTCATCACATCAGAGATACGATCATCGGTAAATTGCAACAAAACTCATCACATCAGAGATACAATCATGGGTAACTTGTAACAGAACTCATCACATTAGAGATACGATCATGGGTAACTTGCAACAGAACTCATCACATTAGAGATACGATCATGGGTAACTTGCAACAGAACTCATCACATTAGAGATACGATCATGGGTAACTTGCAACAGAACTCATCACATTAGAGATACGATCATGGGTAACTTGCAACAGAACTCATCACATCAGAGATACGATCATGGGTAACTTGTAACAGAACTCATCACATTAGAGATACGATCATGGGTAACTTGCAACAGAACTCATCACATTAGAGATACGATCATCGGTAACTTGCAACAGAACTCATCACATTAGAGATACGATCATCGGTAACTTGCAACAGAACTCATCACATTAGAGATACGATCATCGGTAACTTGCAACAGAACTCATCACATTAGAGATACGATCATGGGTAACTTGTAACAGAACTCATCACATTAGAGATACGATCATGGGTAACTTGCAACAGAACTCATCACATTAGAGATACGATCATGGGTAACTTGTAACAGAACTCATCACATCAGAGATACGATCATGGGTAACTTGCAACAGAACTCATCACATTAGAGATACGATCATGGGTAACTTGCAACAGAACTCATCACATTAGAGATACGATCATGGGTAACTTGCAACAGAACTCATCACATTAGAGATACGATCATGGGTAACTTGTAACAGAACTCATCACATTAGAGATACGATCATGGGTAACTTGTAACAGAACTCATCACATCAGAGATACGATCATGGGTAACTTGCAACAGAACTCATCACATTAGAGATACGATCATGGGTAACTTGCAACTGAACACATCACTTTAAAGGCACAATAATGGGTAACTTGCAACAGAATATAATATGAAATATTTTGCATCGTTTATTGTAAATTTTGAGATACAAAACAGAAGGAAACGATGAGTTACGTCAGTTGTTTTTTTTTAATATAATAATACGTCGTGTTGAAATATGTTGCTATCAGTCGACGAAATAATGTGTGCAACCTCTCGAAATTTTACTTCAATTAATGATTGATAGACGTATAACTCTCCTAAAGCATTTTCTTGCAAAAACTACTTCCTCTCTTTTTTATCATAGTTATAGCATTCGAGGGTATCTCTAGTTACGCCTCTATCAGTTACTTCCCAAACGCAGGTCTAAACATAGGTGTGTCTCAGAGCTTTGCTTCGGCTGTTTTTCTAGTTTTACGCTTCGTATGTTCCTTCTTTTTATTTCTCATCAAAGTTTTATTCAAGGATATTTTTGTACATAATTTAAGAAGTGTCCTATTCTAGAATATTGTTATGTTATTTGCAAGGAGTTTGTATTTATTTTAATAAGTTCCTCAGCCTCAATGTACTCGTAATTATGACAAAAATTACCCGTTTAAGCTTATTATGCGTGATTTACTTACATATTTGCTTTTTTGCACATTTATATACTTCTCTCTATGACCATGCAAGCATGAGTCCATTTTTTGGTTTAACTATCAAGTTAAGTGAACAATTTCTGTTTTTATCTTATTAATTTCTTTTCCACTTTTTATAATAAAGATAGATTGCGGATCTTGTTTTGAGAGAAATCTTTTAGTTGTTTCTAACACAAAAAGTTTACGTTGATACCATATGTATCTACGTGGGTTAAAGATAAAAAGAATAGAATACGAGATCTGAATGGTGATCCTATATTAAGGTCAGCTCAAAATTTTTATAACAGTGAAAAATGAAAGGAAAATTTTAAAAAACAAAATAGAGAAATAGACCCAAAGATAGAAAGCTTAGAAAATTAGCGATATAGATGAAAAAGCATGATGGAGAGAGCAAAATAAGAGAAAGAAAGAGAAAGAGACAGAGAGTGAGAGAGACAGAGGGACGCATGGAGACATACACACACACACAGACAGAAACACAGACAGACAGACAGCCCAAGGTGAAGGCATAACGAAAGAAACTGAAAGCATGGTTAGAAGAAGGGTGAGGGAGGGAAAGTGACGAATTAATGGAATACATCACCAGAAACTGAAAGCATGGTTAGAAGAAGGGCGAGGGAGGGAAAGTGACGAATTAATGGAATACATAACGAGAAACTGAAAGCATGGTTAGAAGAAGGGCGAGGGAGGGAAACTGACGAATTAATGGAATACATCACCAGAAACTGAAAGCATGGTTAGAAGAAGGGTGAGGGAGGGAAACTGACGAATTAATGGAATACATCACCAGAAACTGAAAGCATGGTTAGAAGAAGGGCGAGGGAGGGAAACTGACGAATTAATGGAATACATCACCAGAAACTGAAAGCATGGTTAGAAGAAGGGCGAGGGAGGGAAACTGACGAATTAATGGAATACATCACCAGAAACTGAAAGCATGGTTAGAAGAAGGGTGAGGGAGGGAAACTGACGAATTAATGGAATACATCACCAGAAACTGAAAGCATGGTTAGAAGAAGGGCGAGGGAGGGAGACTGACGAATTAATGGAATACATCACCAGAAACTGAAAGCATGGTTAGAAGAAGGGTGAGGGAGGGAAACTGACGAATTAATGGAATACATCACCAGAAACTGAAAGCATGGTTAGAAGAAGGGTGAGGGAGGGAAACTGAAGAATTAATGGAATACATAAGGAGAAAATGAAAGCATGGTTAGAAGAAGGGTGAGGGAGGGAAACTGAAGAATTAATGGAATACATCACCAGAAACTGAAAGCATGGTTAGAAGAAGGGCGAGGGAGGGAAACTGAAGAATTAATGGAATACATCACCAGAAACTGAAAGCATGGTTAGAAGAAGGGCGAGGGAGGGAAACTGAAGAATTAATGGAATACATCACCAGAAACTGAAAGCATGGTTAGAAGAAGGGCGAGGGAGGGAAAGTGACGAATTAATGGAATACATCACCAGAAACTAAAAGCATGATTAGAAAAAGGGTGAGGGAGGGTAACTGACAGAATTAATGGGAATAGACTAACGAGAAACTGAAAGCATGGTTAGAAAGAAAGGGTGAGGGGAGGGAGGGAGACTGACGAATTAATGGAATACATCACCAGAAACT